>OY979766.1:66505242-67105242 GCA_963855975.1 Andrena chrysosceles
CATTTCATTTCAAGTCATTTCATTTCATTTCAAGTCATTTCATTTCATTTCAAGCCATTTCATTTCATTTCAAGCCATTTCATTTCATTTCAAGCCATTTCATTTCATTTCAAGCCATTTCATTTCATTTCAAGCCATTTCATTTCATTTCAAGCCATTTCATTTCATTTCAAGCCATTTCATTTCATTTCAAGCCATTTCATTTCATTTCAAGCCATTTCATTTCATTTCAAGCCATTTCATTTCATTTCAAGCCATTTCATTTCATTTCAAGCCATTTCATTTCATTTCAAGCCATTTCATTTCATTTCAAGCCATTTCATTTCATTTCAAGCCATTTCATTTCATTTCAAGTCATTTCATTTCATTTCAAGTCATTTCATTTCATTTCAAGTCATTTCATTTCATTTCAAGTCATTTCATTTCATTTCAAGTCATTTCATTTCATTTCAAGTCATTTCATTTCATTTCAAGTCATTTCATTTCATTTCAAGTCATTTCATTTCATTTCAAGTCATTTCATTTCATTTCAAGTCATTTCATTTCATTTCAAGTCATTTCATTTCATTTCAAGTCATTTCATTTCATTTCAAGTCATTTCATTTCATTTCAAGTCATTTCATTTCATTTCAAGTCATTTCATTTCATTTCAAGTCATTTCATTTCATTTCAAGTCATTTCATTTCATTTCAAGTCATTTCATTTCATTTCAAGTCATTTCATTTCATTTCAAGTCATTTCATTTCATTTCAAGTCATTTCATTTCATTTCAAGTCATTTCATTTCATTTCAAGTCATTTCATTTCATTTCAAGTCATTTCATTTCATTTCAAGTCATTTCATTTCATTCAAGTCATTTCATTTCATTTCAAGTCATTTCATTTCATTTCAAGTCATTTCATTTCATTCAAGTCATTTCATTTCATTTCAAGTCATTTCATTTCATTTCAAGTCATTTCATTTCATTTCAAGTCATTTCATTTCATTTCAAGTCATTTCATTTCACTTCAAGTCATTTCACTTCACTTCACTTCACTTCACTTCACTTCACTTCACTCACTTCACTTCACTTCACTTCACTTCACTTCACTTCACTTCACTTCACTTCACTTCACTTCACTTCACTTCACTTCACTTCACTTCACTCACTTCACTTCACTTCACTTCACTTCACTTCACTCACTTCACTTCACTTCACTTCACTTCACTTCACTTCACTTCACTTCACTTCACTTCACTTCACTTCACTTCACTTCACTTCACTTCACTTCACTTCACTCACTTCACTTCACTTCACTTCACTTCACTTCACTTCACTTCACTTCACTCACTTCACTTCACTTCACTTCACTTCACTTCACTTCACTTCACTTCACTTCACTTCACTTCACTTCACTTCACTTCACTTCACTTCACTTCACTTCACTTCACTTCACTTCACTTCACTTCACTTCACTTCACTTCACTTCACTTCACTTCACTTCACTCACTTCACTTCACTTCACTTCACTTCACTTCACTTCACTTCACTTCACTTCACTTCACTTCACTTCACTTCACTTCACTTCACTTCACTCACTTCACTTCACTTCACTTCACTTCACTTCACTTCACTTCACTTCACTTCACTTCACTTCACTTCACTTCACTTCACTTCACTTCACTTCACTTCACTTCACTTCACTTCACTTCACTTCACTCACTTCACTTCACTTCACTTCACTTCACTTCACTTCACTTCACTTCACTTCACTTCACTTCACTTCACTTCACTTCACTTCACTTCACTTCACTTCACTTCACTTCACTTCACTTCACTTCACTTCACTTCACTTCACTTCACTTCACTTCACTTCACTTCACTTCACTTCACTTCACTTCACTTCACTTCACTTCACTTCACTTCACTTCACTCACTTCACTTCACTTCACTTCACTTCACTTCACTTCACTTCACTTCACTTCACTTCACTTCACTCACTTCACTTCACTTCACTTCACTTCACTTCACTTCACTTCACTTCACTTCACTTCACTTCACTTCACTTCACTTCACTTCACTTCACTTCACTTCACTTCACTTCACTTCACTTCACTTCACTTCACTTCACTTCACTTCACTTCACTTCACTCACTTCACTTCACTTCACTTCACTTCACTTCACTTCACTTCACTTCACTTCACTTCACTTCACTTCACTTCACTTCACTTCACTTCACTTCACTTCACTTCACTTCACTTCACTTCACTTCACTTCACTTCACTTCACTTCACTTCACTTCACTTCACTTCACTTCACTTCACTTCACTTCACTTCACTCACTTCACTTCACTTCACTTCACTTCACTTCACTTCACTTCACTTCACTTCACTCACTTCACTTCACTTCACTTCACTTCACTTCACTTCACTTCACTTCACTTCACTTCACTTCACTTCACTTCACTTCACTCACTTCACTTCACTTCACTTCACTTCACTTCACTTCACTTCACTTCACTTCACTTCACTTCACTTCACTTCACTTCACTTCACTTCACTTCACTTCACTTCACTTCACTTCACTTCACTTCACTTCACTTCACTTCACTTCACTTCACTTCACTTCACTTCACTTCACTTCACTTCACTTCACTTCACTTCACTTCACTTCACTTCACTTCACTCACTTCACTTCACTTCACTTCACTTCACTTCACTTCACTTCACTTCACTTCACTTCACTTCACTTCACTTCACTTCACTTCACTTCACTTCACTCACTTCACTTCACTTCACTTCACTTCACTTCACTTCACTTCACTTCACTTCACTTCACTTCACTTCACTTCACTTCACTTCACTTCACTTCACTTCACTTCACTTCACTTCACTTCACTTCACTTCACTTCACTTCACTTCACTGTCACTTCACTTCACTTCACTTCACTTCACTTCACTTCACTTCACTCACTTCACTTCACTTCACTTCACTTCACTTCACTTCACTTCACTTCACTTCACTTCACTTCACTTCACTTCACTTCACTTCACTTCACTTCACTTCACTTCACTTCACTTCACTTCACTTCACTTCACTTCACTTCACTTCACTTCACTTCACTTCACTTCACTTCACTTCACTCACTTCACTTCACTTCACTTCACTTCACTTCACTTCACTTCACTTCACTTCACTTCACTTCACTTCACTTCCTTCACTTCACTTCACTTCACTTCCTTCACTTCACTTCACTTCACTTCACTTCACTTCACTTCACTTCACTTCACTTCACTTCACTTCACTTCACTTCACTTCACTTCACTTCACTTCACTTCACTTCACTTCACTTCACTTCACTTCACTTCACTTCACTTCACTTCACTTCACTTCACTTCACTTCACTTCACTTCACTTCACTTCACTTCACTTCACTTCACTTCACTTCACTTCACTTCACTTCACTTCACTTCACTTCACTTCACTTCACTTCACTTCACTTCACTTCACTTCACTTCACTTCACTTCACTTCACTTCACTTCACTTCACTTCACTTCACTTCACTTCACTTCACTTCACTTCACTTCACTTCACTTCACTTCACTTCACTTCACTTCACTTCACTTCACTTCACTTCACTTCACTTCACTTCACTTCACTTCACTTCACTTCACTTCACTTCACTTCACTTCACTTCACTTCACTTCACTTCACTTCACTTCACTTCACTTCACTTCACTTCACTTCACTTCACTTCACTTCACTTCACTTCACTTCACTTCACTTCACTTCACTTCACTTCACTTCACTTCACTTCACTTCACTTCACTTCACTTCACTTCACTTCACTTCACTTCACTTCACTTCACTTCACTTCACTTCACTTCACTTCACTTCACTTCACTTCACTCACTTCACTTCACTTCACTTCACTTCACTTCACTTCACTTCACTTCACTTCACTTCACTTCACTTCACTTCACTTCACTTCACTTCACTTCACTTCACTTCACTTCACTTCACTTCACTTCACTTCACTTCACTTCACTTCACTTCACTTCACTTCACTTCACTTCACTTCACTTCACTTCACTTCACTTCACTTCACTTCACTTCACTTCACTTCACTTCACTTCACTTCACTTCACTTCACTTCACTTCACTTCACTTCACTTCACTTCACTTCACTTCACTTCACTTCACTTCACTTCACTTCACTTCACTTCACTTCACTTCACTTCACTTCACTTCACTTCACTTCACTTCACTTCACTTCACTTCACTTCACTTCACTTCACTTCACTTCACTTCACTTCACTTCACTTCACTTCACTTCACTTCACTTCACTTCACTTCACTTCACTTCACTCACTTCACTTCACTTCACTTCACTTCACTTCACTTCACTTCACTTCACTTCACTTCACTTCACTTCACTTCACTTCACTTCACTTCACTTCACTTCACTTCACTTCACTTCACTTCACTTCACTTCACTTCACTTCACTTCACTTCACTTCACTTCACTTCACTTCACTTCACTTCACTTCACTTCACTTCACTTCACTTCACTTCACTTCACTTCACTTCACTCACTTCACTTCACTTCACTTCACTTCACTTCACTTCACTTCACTTCACTTCACTTCACTTCACTTCACTTCACTTCACTTCACTTCACTTCACTTCACTTCACTCACTTCACTTCACTTCACTTCACTTCACTTCACTTCACTTCACTCACTTCACTTCACTTCACTTCACTTCACTTCACTTCACTTCACTTCACTTCACTTCACTTCACTTCACTTCACTTCACTTCACTTCACTTCACTTCACTTCACTTCACTTCACTTCACTTCACTTCACTTCACTTCACTTCACTTCACTTCACTTCACTTCACTTCACTTCACTTCACTTCACTTCACTTCACTTCACTTCACTTCACTTCACTTCACTTCACTTCACTTCACTTCACTTCACTTCACTTCACTTCACTTCACTTCACTTCACTTCACTTCACTTCACTTCACTTCACTTCACTTCACTTCACTTCACTTCACTTCACTTCACTTCACTTCACTTCACTTCACTTCACTTCACTTCACTTCACTTCACTTCACTTCACTTCACTTCACTTCACTTCACTTCACTTCACTTCACTTCACTTCACTTCACTTCACTTCACTTCACTTCACTTCACTTCACTTCACTTCACTTCACTTCACTTCACTTCACTTCACTTCACTTCACTTCACTTCACTTCACTCACTTCACTTCACTTCACTTCACTTCACTTCACTTCACTTCACTTCACTTCACTTCACTTCACTTCACTTCACTTCACTTCACTTCACTTCACTTCACTTCACTTCACTTCACTTCACTTCACTTCACTTCACTTCACTTCACTTCACTTCACTTCACTCACTTCACTTCACTTCACTTCACTTCACTCACTTCACTTCACTTCACTTCACTTCACTTCACTTCACTTCACTTCACTTCACTTCACTTCACTTCACTTCACTTCACTTCACTTCACTTCACTTCACTTCACTTCACTTCACTTCACTTCACTTCACTTCACTTCACTTCACTTCACTTCACTTCACTTCACTTCACTTCACTTCACTTCACTTCACTTCACTTCACTTCACTTCACTTCACTTCACTTCACTTCACTTCACTTCACTTCACTTCACTTCACTTCACTTCACTTCACTTCACTTCACTTCACTTCACTTCACTTCACTTCACTTCACTTCACTTCACTTCACTTCACTTCACTTCACTTCACTTCACTTCACTTCACTTCACTTCACTTCACTTCACTTCACTTCACTTCACTTCACTTCACTTCACTTCACTTCACTTCACTTCACTTCACTTCACTTCACTCACTTCACTTCACTTCACTTCACTTCACTTCACTTCACTTCACTTCACTTCACTTCACTTCACTTCACTTCACTTCACTTCACTTCACTTCACTTCACTTCACTTCACTTCACTTCACTTCACTTCACTTCACTTCACTCACTTCACTTCACTTCACTCACTTCACTTCACTTCACTTCACTTCACTTCACTTCACTTCACTTCACTTCACTTCACTTCACTTCACTTCACTTCACTTCACTTCACTTCACTTCACTTCACTTCACTTCACTTCACTTCACTTCACTTCACTTCACTTCACTTCACTTCACTTCACTTCACTTCACTTCACTTCACTTCACTTCACTTCACTTCACTTCACTTCACTTCACTTCACTTCACTTCACTTCACTTCACTTCACTTCACTTCACTTCACTTCACTTCACTTCACTTCACTTCACTTCACTTCACTTCACTTCACTTCACTTCACTTCACTTCACTTCACTTCACTTCACTTCACTTCACTTCACTTCACTTCACTTCACTTCACTTCACTTCACTTCACTTCACTTCACTTCACTTCACTTCACTTCACTTCACTTCACTTCACTTCACTTCACTTCACTTCACTTCACTTCACTTCACTTCACTTCACTTCACTTCACTTCACTTCACTTCACTTCACTTCACTTCACTTCACTTCACTTCACTTCACTTCACTTCACTTCACTTCACTTCACTTCACTTCACTTCACTTCACTCACTTCACTTCACTTCACTTCACTTCACTTCACTTCACTTCACTTCACTTCACTTCACTTCACTTCACTTCACTTCACTTCACTTCACTTCACTTCACTTCACTTCACTTCACTTCACTTCACTTCACTTCACTTCACTTCACTTCACTTCACTTCACTTCACTTCACTTCACTTCACTTCACTTCACTTCACTTCACTTCACTTCACTCACTTCACTTCACTTCACTTCACTTCACTTCACTTCACTTCACTTCACTTCACTTCACTTCACTTCACTTCACTTCACTTCACTTCACTTCACTTCACTTCACTTCACTTCACTTCACTTCACTTCACTTCACTCCTTCACTTCACTTCACTTCACTTCACTTCACTTCACTTCACTTCACTTCACTTCACTTCACTTCACTTCACTTCACTTCACTTCACTTCACTTCACTTCACTTCACTTCACTTCACTTCACTTCACTTCACTTCACTTCACTTCACTTCACTTCACTTCACTTCACTTCACTTCACTTCACTTCACTTCACTTCACTTCACTTCACTTCACTTCACTTCACTTCACTTCACTTCACTTCACTTCACTTCACTTCACTTCACTTCACTTCACTTCACTTCACTTCACTTCACTTCACTTCACTTCACTTCACTTCACTTCACTTCACTTCACTTCACTTCACTTCACTTCACTTCACTTCACTTCACTTCACTCACTTCACTTCACTTCACTTCACTTCACTTCACTTCACTTCACTTCACTTCACTTCACTTCACTTCACTTCACTTCACTTCACTTCACTTCACTTCACTTCACTTCACTTCACTTCACTTCACTTCACTTCACTTCACTTCACTTCACTTCACTTCACTTCACTTCACTTCACTTCACTTCACTTCACTTCACTTCACTTCACTTCACTTCACTTCACTTCACTTCACTTCACTTCACTTCACTTCACTTCACTTCACTTCACTTCACTTCACTTCACTTCACTTCACTTCACTTCACTTCACTTCACTTCACTTCACTTCACTTCACTTCACTTCACTTCACTTCACTTCACTTCACTTCACTTCACTTCACTTCACTTCACTTCACTTCACTTCACTTCACTTCACTTCACTTCACTTCACTTCACTTCACTTCACTTCACTTCACTTCACTTCACTTCACTTCACTTCACTTCACTTCACTTCACTTCACTTCACTTCACTTCACTTCACTTCACTTCACTTCACTTCACTTCACTTCACTTCACTTCACTTCACTTCACTTCACTTCACTTCACTTCACTTCACTTCACTTCACTTCACTTCACTTCACTTCACTTCACTTCACTTCACTTCACTTCACTTCACTTCACTTCACTTCACTTCACTTCACTTCACTTCACTTCACTTCACTTCACTTCACTTCACTTCACTTCACTTCACTTCACTTCACTTCACTTCACTTCACTTCACTTCACTTCACTTCACTTCACTTCACTTCACTTCACTTCACTTCACTTCACTTCACTTCACTTCACTTCACTTCACTTCACTTCACTTCACTTCACTTCACTTCACTTCACTTCACTTCACTTCACTTCACTTCACTTCACTTCACTTCACTTCACTTCACTTCACTTCACTTCACTTCACTTCACTTCACTTCACTTCACTTCACTTCACTTCACTTCACTTCACTTCACTTCACTTCACTTCACTTCACTTCACTTCACTTCACTTCACTTCACTTCACTTCACTTCACTTCACTTCACTTCACTTCACTTCACTTCACTTCACTTCACTTCACTTCACTTCACTTCACTTCACTTCACTTCACTTCACTTCACTTCACTTCACTTCACTTCACTTCACTTCACTTCACTTCACTTCACTTCACTTCACTTCACTTCACTTCACTTCACTTCACTTCACTTCACTTCACTTCACTTCACTTCACTTCACTTCACTTCACTTCACTTCACTTCACTTCACTTCACTTCACTTCACTTCACTTCACTTCACTTCACTTCACTTCACTTCACTTCACTTCACTTCACTTCACTTCACTTCACTTCACTTCACTTCACTTCACTTCACTTCACTTCACTTCACTTCACTTCACTTCACTTCACTTCACTTCACTTCACTTCACTTCACTTCACTTCACTTCACTTCACTTCACTTCACTTCACTTCACTTCACTTCACTTCACTTCACTTCACTTCACTTCACTTCACTTCACTTCACTTCACTTCACTTCACTTCACTTCACTTCACTTCACTTCACTTCACTTCACTTCACTTCACTTCACTTCACTTCACTTCACTTCACTTCACTTCACTTCACTTCACTTCACTTCACTTCACTTCACTTCACTTCACTTCACTTCACTTCACTTCACTTCACTTCACTTCACTTCACTTCACTTCACTTCACTTCACTTCACTTCACTTCACTTCACTTCACTTCACTTCACTTCACTTCACTTCACTTCACTTCACTTCACTTCACTTCACTTCACTTCACTTCACTTCACTTCACTTCACTTCACTTCACTTCACTTCACTTCACTTCACTTCACTTCACTTCACTTCACTTCACTTCACTTCACTTCACTTCACTTCACTTCACTTCACTTCACTTCACTTCACTTCACTTCACTTCACTTCACTTCACTTCACTTCACTTCACTTCACTTCACTTCACTTCACTTCACTTCACTTCACTTCACTTCACTTCACTTCACTTCACTTCACTTCACTTCACTTCACTTCACTTCACTTCACTTCACTTCACTTCACTTCACTTCACTTCACTTCACTTCACTTCACTTCACTTCACTTCACTTCACTTCACTTCACTTCACTTCACTTCACTTCACTTCACTTCACTTCACTTCACTTCACTTCACTTCACTTCACTTCACTTCACTTCACTTCACTTCACTTCACTTCACTTCACTTCACTTCACTTCACTTCACTTCACTTCACTTCACTTCACTTCACTTCACTTCACTTCACTTCACTTCACTTCACTTCACTTCACTTCACTTCACTTCACTTCACTTCACTTCACTTCACTTCACTTCACTTCACTTCACTTCACTTCACTTCACTTCACTTCACTTCACTTCACTTCACTTCACTTCACTTCACTTCACTTCACTTCACTTCACTTCACTTCACTTCACTTCACTTCACTTCACTTCACTTCACTTCACTTCACTTCACTTCACTTCACTTCACTTCACTTCACTTCACTTCACTTCACTTCACTTCACTTCACTTCACTTCACTTCACTTCACTTCACTTCACTTCACTTCACTTCACTTCACTTCACTTCACTTCACTTCACTTCACTTCACTTCACTTCACTTCACTTCACTTCACTTCACTTCACTTCACTTCACTTCACTTCACTTCACTTCACTTCACTTCACTTCACTTCACTTCACTTCACTTCACTTCACTTCACTTCACTTCACTTCACTTCACTTCACTTCACTTCACTTCACTTCACTTCACTTCACTTCACTTCACTTCACTTCACTTCACTTCACTTCACTTCACTTCACTTCACTTCACTTCACTTCACTTCACTTCACTTCACTTCACTTCACTTCACTTCACTTCACTTCACTTCACTTCACTTCACTTCACTTCACTTCACTTCACTTCACTTCACTTCACTTCACTTCACTTCACTTCACTTCACTTCACTTCACTTCACTTCACTTCACTTCACTTCACTTCACTTCACTTCACTTCACTTCACTTCACTTCACTTCACTTCACTTCACTTCACTTCACTTCACTTCACTTCACTTCACTTCACTTCACTTCACTTCACTTCACTTCACTTCACTTCACTTCACTTCACTTCACTTCACTTCACTTCACTTCACTTCACTTCACTTCACTTCACTTCACTTCACTTCACTTCACTTCACTTCACTTCACTTCACTTCACTTCACTTCACTTCACTTCACTTCACTTCACTTCACTTCACTTCACTTCACTTCACTTCACTTCACTTCACTTCACTTCACTTCACTTCACTTCACTTCACTTCACTTCACTTCACTTCACTTCACTTCACTTCACTTCACTTCACTTCACTTCACTTCACTTCACTTCACTTCACTTCACTTCACTTCACTTCACTTCACTTCACTTCACTTCACTTCACTTCACTTCACTTCACTTCACTTCACTTCACTTCACTTCACTTCACTTCACTTCACTTCACTTCACTTCACTTCACTTCACTTCACTTCACTTCACTTCACTTCACTTCACTTCACTTCACTTCACTTCACTTCACTTCACTTCACTTCACTTCACTTCACTTCACTTCACTTCACTTCACTTCACTTCACTTCACTTCACTTCACTTCACTTCACTTCACTTCACTTCACTTCACTTCACTTCACTTCACTTCACTTCACTTCACTTCACTTCACTTCACTTCACTTCACTTCACTTCACTTCACTTCACTTCACTTCACTTCACTTCACTTCACTTCACTTCACTTCACTTCACTTCACTTCACTTCACTTCACTTCACTTCACTTCACTTCACTTCACTTCACTTCACTTCACTTCACTTCACTTCACTTCACTTCACTTCACTTCACTTCACTTCACTTCACTTCACTTCACTTCACTTCACTTCACTTCACTTCACTTCACTTCACTTCACTTCACTTCACTTCACTTCACTTCACTTCACTTCACTTCACTTCACTTCACTTCACTTCACTTCACTTCACTTCACTTCACTTCACTTCACTTCACTTCACTTCACTTCACTTCACTTCACTTCACTTCACTTCACTTCACTTCACTTCACTTCACTTCACTTCACTTCACTTCACTTCACTTCACTTCACTTCACTTCACTTCACTTCACTTCACTTCACTTCACTTCACTTCACTTCACTTCACTTCACTTCACTTCACTTCACTTCACTTCACTTCACTTCACTTCACTTCACTTCACTTCACTTCACTTCACTTCACTTCACTTCACTTCACTTCACTTCACTTCACTTCACTTCACTTCACTTCACTTCACTTCACTTCACTTCACTTCACTTCACTTCACTTCACTTCACTTCACTTCACTTCACTTCACTTCACTTCACTTCACTTCACTTCACTTCACTTCACTTCACTTCACTTCACTTCACTTCACTTCACTTCACTTCACTTCACTTCACTTCACTTCACTTCACTTCACTTCACTTCACTTCACTTCACTTCACTTCACTTCACTTCACTTCACTTCACTTCACTTCACTTCACTTCACTTCACTTCACTTCACTTCACTTCACTTCACTTCACTTCACTTCACTTCACTTCACTTCACTTCACTTCACTTCACTTCACTTCACTTCACTTCACTTCACTTCACTTCACTTCACTTCACTTCACTTCACTTCACTTCACTTCACTTCACTTCACTTCACTTCACTTCACTTCACTTCACTTCACTTCACTTCACTTCACTTCACTTCACTTCACTTCACTTCACTTCACTTCACTTCACTTCACTTCACTTCACTTCACTTCACTTCACTTCACTTCACTTCACTTCACTTCACTTCACTTCACTTCACTTCACTTCACTTCACTTCACTTCACTTCACTTCACTTCACTTCACTTCACTTCACTTCACTTCACTTCACTTCACTTCACTTCACTTCACTTCACTTCACTTCACTTCACTTCACTTCACTTCACTTCACTTCACTTCACTTCACTTCACTTCACTTCACTTCACTTCACTTCACTTCACTTCACTTCACTTCACTTCACTTCACTTCACTTCACTTCACTTCACTTCACTTCACTTCACTTCACTTCACTTCACTTCACTTCACTTCACTTCACTTCACTTCACTTCACTTCACTTCACTTCACTTCACTTCACTTCACTTCACTTCACTTCACTTCACTTCACTTCACTTCACTTCACTTCACTTCACTTCACTTCACTTCACTTCACTTCACTTCACTTCACTTCACTTCACTTCACTTCACTTCACTTCACTTCACTTCACTTCACTTCACTTCACTTCACTTCACTTCACTTCACTTCACTTCACTTCACTTCACTTCACTTCACTTCACTTCACTTCACTTCACTTCACTTCACTTCACTTCACTTCACTTCACTTCACTTCACTTCACTTCACTTCACTTCACTTCACTTCACTTCACTTCACTTCACTTCACTTCACTTCACTTCACTTCACTTCACTTCACTTCACTTCACTTCACTTCACTTCACTTCACTTCACTTCACTTCACTTCACTTCACTTCACTTCACTTCACTTCACTTCACTTCACTTCACTTCACTTCACTTCACTTCACTTCACTTCACTTCACTTCACTTCACTTCACTTCACTTCACTTCACTTCACTTCACTTCACTTCACTTCACTTCACTTCACTTCACTTCACTTCACTTCACTTCACTTCACTTCACTTCACTTCACTTCACTTCACTTCACTTCACTTCACTTCACTTCACTTCACTTCACTTCACTTCACTTCACTTCACTTCACTTCACTTCACTTCACTTCACTTCACTTCACTTCACTTCACTTCACTTCACTTCACTTCACTTCACTTCACTTCACTTCACTTCACTTCACTTCACTTCACTTCACTTCACTTCACTTCACTTCACTTCACTTCACTTCACTTCACTTCACTTCACTTCACTTCACTTCACTTCACTTCACTTCACTTCACTTCACTTCACTTCACTTCACTTCACTTCACTTCACTTCACTTCACTTCACTTCACTTCACTTCACTTCACTTCACTTCACTTCACTTCACTTCACTTCACTTCACTTCACTTCACTTCACTTCACTTCACTTCACTTCACTTCACTTCACTTCACTTCACTTCACTTCACTTCACTTCACTTCACTTCACTTCACTTCACTTCACTTCACTTCACTTCACTTCACTTCACTTCACTTCACTTCACTTCACTTCACTTCACTTCACTTCACTTCACTTCACTTCACTTCACTTCACTTCACTTCACTTCACTTCACTTCACTTCACTTCACTTCACTTCACTTCACTTCACTTCACTTCACTTCACTTCACTTCACTTCACTTCACTTCACTTCACTTCACTTCACTTCACTTCACTTCACTTCACTTCACTTCACTTCACTTCACTTCACTTCATTTCATTTCATTTCATTTCATTTCATTTCATTTCATTTCATTTCATTTCATTTCATTTCATTTCATTTTATTTTATTTTATTTTATTTTATTTTATTTTATTTTATTTTATTTTATTTTATTTTATTTTATTTTATATTTATATTGTGTTTTTACATTGTGTTGTATTTAGAAATTGGAAAGAGGTAATTGAAGGAGAAGGGAAAAAACTTGGCTATTCTATGGGAGATAATAGGGAGAAGGAAAAGATGGGAAGAACAGGAAAGTGATAAAAGAATATTATGCAACATAAAATAGATTAGGAAACACTTGTAAAATAGAAAAAAATTGTTATGACACAGCCGGATACATTAGAAGGGTAGGAGTTACACTGACACAATCACGGGATTGAAATGGAAAGAGTATATGATCGTTAAATTGTAACACAAAGGTGGACAATAAATTAAATTATTATATCTTTTATTCTTATATTGTATTTTTATATTTTTATTTGTATACTGAATTTTTATGATCTATTATTTTTATATTCTATTTATATTCTATTTTTATATATTTTCTTTTTTATATTATATTCTTTTATAATGAATTTTTACATTTTTTTATTTTTTTATTTTATATTTTTATATTCTTTTTTTATTTTTTCTTTTTATATTATATTTATTATTTTATTGTATTTTCTTTTATTGTTTTATTTTAGTTTCTTTTATATTTATATTGTTTTTTATAGTGTATTGTATTTTATTTTCGTATTTAATTGTATTTTCTTTTCTTTTATTATTTTATTTTATTTTCTATTTTAATTGTATTTTTATATTTTTATTGGAGGAGAAATGTGGATAAAAAAATAAAGCAGATAAGTAAAAGACATCCAAGAACAAGAAAGACAGATGAAAGTAAAAGAGTCAAAGTTCCTAAGAGAATTAAAAGAGGTGGCAAGGAAACCAGGAGATAAGCCGAAATGCTTATGGGGGAAAAATGATAAAAGGAGAGGAGAATTAGAAAGGATTGGAAGATTCATACAGGGTAGTGAAACAAGAGCATGCAAATATTGGCTAATGAAAGAAGAAAGGGTATGTAAGAAAGAGGAAGAAACAGTGAAACACGCGATTGAAACATATGAAGTAAGTGGGGAGAATGGCGGGAATTGGGCAGAGGTAATTAGAGGAGAAGGGGAAAACTTGGCTATTTTATGGGAGATAATAGGGAGAAGGAAAAGATGGGAAGAACAGTAAAGTGATAAAAGAAAATTATGTAACATATAATAGATTAGGAAGCACTTGTAAAATAGAAAACATTGTTAAGACACAGCAGGATACATTAGAAGGGTGGGACTTACGCTGACACAATCATGAGAATGAAATGGAAAGATTATTTCATCGTTAAATTGTAACAGGAAAGTGGGTAATAAATTAAATTATTGTTTTTATTATTATTATTATATTTTTTCTTTTTATATTGTATTTTTATATTCTATTTGTATGGAGAGAACTCGAAGATGTTGAGAATCGTGCGGTTTATTTAGAGATAAAGAATTGAGGCGATACAATAGATACGTAACACTTTCGGCGAATGTTGTTGAGATATTACTGTTCTGTGTAACTGAGTACTCGGGTCGATCACGAGAGCGTGAGTGCGTATGAATGTAGACGAGGTGTTGTGTGGAAGAGTATGTATGTATGATGTCGTGAAAAGTAAATAGGAAGTCCATCAGCTGTTCGAAAATGTTCAAGTTGTCTTGCGATTGATGCGAAGAAGAGAATAAGAGAAGGAGAAAGAAAGAGAGATTGAGAGAGATAGAGAGTGTTTGCGAATTAAGTGGTTGAGCACGCTGGAATATTAGGTTAGGGATCGACGGTGAGAAAGTAACACGCGGTACACTGAGTTTTGAGTCAAGGTTGACCAAGTCAATTTATTTAAAAGGCGCTCACGATGAGCATAGACGAGCACAATGGTTGGTGTACGAAGCACGCCGCCACTTGATACAAGATGGACACACGTGGTGCGCACAAAACTGAAACGGATGAGCACTGTGAAAATAACTCACTCGCGTGAACAATACAATTATGATGAGCACAGCAAAGGAGTATGAGAACAGTTTTTAGCACTGAAAAGTACTGATCAATGATTTCACACGTTGCGAGATGAACAAAGCAAAACACGTTATCACGACAAGCGGTATGAAAAGCGAGTGAACAAAAGGGAACGCCGAAAACGGTTGAGCGTCTTCTCGAACAATCCTCGAGAATCGATCAAGAAAGTATGCATTATGATTGGGCCGCTAGTTTCACGTGGTGAGCGGTGATTGGCTGAGCAGCTACCCGGAGAATCGATCGCCGGATCGATCATCGATCAGCGTCGTATTCCGCTGCCCAGTAGGTGCTGCGGTGAGCTTGGGTGCGGCGGAATAGTGAACTAACGGAATCTCAAACATTCTCCCGCCATCAACAGCTGTTGGATGATGTTGATGTAGAATCTGAAACAGGCAAAACTGCCAATTTTGCAATTGGCCTGATTAATGTTGTCGTGGCAGTCTTGAGTGTTGCCACTCGAGTGAGCCCATCCTTTCCTGGGTGAAGAGTGATGACACGAGCAAGTGGAAACCGTTCATCCGTGATGAGCACTAAGGATCCCATCTTGATCTCATTTGATGGGTGATGCCACTTCGAGATGGAGAGTTGACGTTGGAGATAGTGCGATGACCATTGAGTCCAGAAACGTTGATTCCGTTGTTGAATAAGTCACCATCTGGCTGATGGTGAGATGATTGCATGCACGACAGATGGTTCTGGTAGAGTTGTAAGAGGCTGCCCGATGAGGAAGTGAGCAGGTGTGAGGGTGGAGATGTCTTCAGGGTCATCACTGAGAGGCTCGAGCGGTCGTGAATTGAGCATGGCTTCTATCTGGGTAAGAAGTGTGCTGAATTCTTCATAGGTGAGCACCGTCTCACTGACGGTTCGCCGAAGATGGTATTTATTCGACTTCACGACGGCTTCCCATTTGCCTCCCATGTGAGGAGCTGCTGGTGGATTGAAGCACCAGCCAGTGTTGTCATTGACAAACAGCTGACTGAGTTGCTGATGATCCTGTGAGCCCTGAATGAACATTCTCTTGAGAATGGTGTCTGCTCCGATGAAATTCGTTCCACAGTCGGAGTAGAGCGTGGTTGGGATTCCTCGTCTTGATGTGAATCTTCTGTAGGCAGCGATCAATCATTCAGTTGAGTAGTCTGTGACAATGTCCAAATGAACAGCTAAGGTCGTAAAACAGACGAAAACACAGATCCAGCCCTTCTTAGTTTTTGCGCCTCGCCCTTTCCACGTCTTGAGAATGATGGGACCCGCGTAGTCGATGCCAGTGTGGGTGAATGGTCGTGAAGGTGCAACTCTCGAAAGAGGTAGTTGGCCCATCAGTTGATGGGCACGGATCCCCCTTTGTCGAGCACACACAACACACCGTAGCACATGAGTCTTGACTGGCGCTCGCCCTCCGATGATCCAATAACTGTTTCTGATGTGAGCGAGGGTGAGCTGGGTCCCTCCGTGCATAGTTTGTCGATGGGCATGGTCTATAATTAGAGTAGACAGACGTGAGTGGCGAGGTAAGATTGCTGGATGCTTACTCTCATACACCATATGGGCATTGTTGAGTCGGCCTCCAACTCGAATGATTCCTTTTTCATCGATGAAGGCTGTGAGTCGATTGAACACATGGGATGTTGGCATCGAGGAGCCTGAGCTGAGGGCCTTGAGCTCGGTTGAGAAGTAAATTGCTTGAGTGGCCTTGATCCAAAAGTTCCTGGCCCATTCCAAGTCCTCTGGCAAGAGTGAGATGATTGGCAGAGACAATGGCAACTTCTTCATTCTAGTGAGAATTCTGAAACAAACTGAAGTGATGCGATAAAGTTTGTTGAGAGATGAGTATTTGTAAATGAGGTCCCAGTGGTATTTGATTTGTTGAACGTTGAGTAGATTTGAAATTCCAGGACGAGCTTCTAGTGCACTCGAGTCGTCCTTCAAAATTGGTTGGGGTGGCCATGAGTCACTGGGTTAAGTGAGCCATGATGGTCCCGTCCACCACAGTTCATGCTGTTCAAGCTGAGCTGTTGTTAAGCCTCTTGATGCGCAATCAGCTGGGTTTGACTTCCCTGGTACATGTCTCCAGTGTGCATCTTGGGTGAGCTCATGAATTTGGGAGACACGATTCCGTACGTAGTCCTTCCAGCGTGAAGCGTGAGCTTTGATCCAGATTAGCGTCACTTGAGAATCCGTCCACAGATGTGTTGTAGCAATGTTGAGCTGCAGGGTTGCTTGAACATACTTCATGAGCTTCGCAAGCATCAATGCTGCAGTAAGCTCGAGCTTCGGGATAGTGAGCTTCTTGAGGGGTGCTACCTTCGTTTTGGAGCACACGAGTGTCGACACTTTGTGATTAGTGGACGGTGATGTAACGGTAAGATAAATTACCGCTGCCATGGCGAGCTGAGAAGCGTCAGAGAATCCATGTAATTCCACTGTTGAATTGCTGAAGGTGTTGAACCACCTTGGAATTGAGAGCCTGGCCAGGCCTGTGAGATCTTCTCTGATGATGAGCCAATTGGATGTGACTTGGGATGGCAGTGGATCATCCCAGCTGATTTTGTGCAGCCACAACTCTTGCAAAAGTGTTTTTGCTCGAATGATGACTGGTGACAGAAATCCGAGTGGATCAAATATTTTTGCTACTTCTGAGAGGATGAGGCGTTTGGAGAGCTGAGAGGTTGAACTTGCTTTTGAAGAGAATGAAAAGTTGTCATTGAAAACATTCCAATGTAATCCAAGTATTTTGGTATTGCAGTCGTCGAGTGAAATGATTGAGCCATGGGCTCGTGTGGTCTGTGAAATTAATTCAAGCAACGGAGGGTATGTCGAATGCCATTTGGCAAGTGGAAAACCTCCCGCGTTGCACAGGTCTCTTAATTGTTGAGCAATGGTGATAAGTGTCTCACCTGTGTCGGCGCCACCAAAAATGTCGTCAACGTATCTGGCGTGGGTGATGCATGGCACTGCGAGTGGAAAGCGATGACCCTCGTCTTCCACCAATTGCAGGAGAGCTCTTACAGCCAGAAATGGAGCAGCCTTTGTACCATAAGTGACTGTGGTGAGCTTGTAAGGCACCTCCTTGTAATTTTCATCTATCTAGAGCACCCTCTGGAGGTCTTGATCATCTTCATGCACCTTGACTTGACGATACATCTTTGTCACATCCGTGGCAAAAATGAACTTGTGCTGACGGATCCACATTAGCACATCCGTGATGTTGAGAAGAAGATTTGTGCCAGTGTGCATGAGGTCATTGATTGAGTGCCCAGATGTGGTCGGGCTTGATCCATTGAAGAAGACCCTCAACTTTGTCGTCTCGCTGTCGAGCTTGATCACTCCATGGTGTGGTAGATAGAAAATAGAATGAGTGTTAGGTGATATGGATGGTGCTCTTACCATATGTTGAAGCTCCACGTATTCCTTCATGAATCCTTGGTACAGATTGCAGTACTCGTTGTTTTTGTTGAGCTTGTTGAGCGTGCGCTTCAAGCAAGCATGTGCAGTCTGATAGGAATTACCAAGTAGCTTCGGAGAAGATCTGAGAGGGATGCGTACGATGTAACGTCCTGTAGAATCACGAGTGTGTGTCGCTCGAAAGTGATCCTCACATTCTTGTTCTTCAGGGATGAGTAGAGTCGGTGTGTCCAGTGGGAGTTCTTCTTGAATCCAAAACTTGGCCAGTAGATCTTGAAGAGCGGTATCCTTATGCTGCACTGTGGCAGAGTGATGCAAGGAGCTGAGTTGATTGGAATCAACGGTGATTGGTCCAAGAACGAGCCACCCAAATATTGACAGCTGAGCAATTGGCATTGAAGGATCGCCCTTCCTAATATTGGGCTTGATGATCTGCCCATAGGTATCTGCGCCGATGACAATGTCAATGGGTCTTGACGTCAGAAAGTCTGGATCGGCCAGTTGAAGGCCGTTGATATGTGGCCATTCTTGCTGAGGTGATTCCACCGATGGCAAATTTGACGTCAGTGCCCTGAGTATGTGTGCTTGAATATGCACAGTTGCTGGGCAGTAATTGGAGCGAAGCGAAATTGGCACGACTCCTCGAGTCTGAGTAGCCTTTGTTGCCTCCAATGCCGAAGACAGAGATTGTTGAATGGATGCGTTGGAGCTTGAGCTGAGTAACAAGCTCCTCCTTGATGAAGGTAATTTTGGAGCCTGCGTCGATGAGCATCCTGACTGGTAGAGACGTCACCGATGTGATGAGCTGAGCGTTGCCGGTTGCCAACAGAGTCATTGATGAGCTTGAGGTGAACTTGGCGACTGAATGCACAAATGCTGGTGGACCTGTCGAGCTGAGCTGGAGAAATGTTGAGCTGGTGGCTGATGCGACGACTGCACCGACACATCAATGAGTCGAGCCTTGAGCTGCGTGTGGTTGCGCCGATGGTTTGTCGCTGGCCTGAGCAGAAGGTTGCTTTGGTGGCAGATGCAACATGGTGTGGTGTGGGGCGCCACACGTCTTGCATCTGAGAGCAGACTTGCAGCTATCTGTAAAGTGTCGGCCGCAGCAATTTCTGAACAGGTTGTTCGAGGTTATGACCTTGCGCCTTGCTTCGACGGTCATCCCTCTGAATTGAGGGCACATGACCATAAAGTGGTCTCCCTTGCAGACGTCGCAAGGGTACGCCGTCGACTTTGACCGTTGAGCAGGTTGAGCAGGTTGAGCATCCCTTTTGGTTTGAACTGTATGCGTGCCGGCCTTGCGTTGAGCTGAGCGTGTTGTTGTAGACGTGCTGGCTGACGCCTTATTCGTGGAGCTCTCTGCCTGCTCCAATGCTGAGCTTTTGGCCTCGACGAATGACAAGAGCTTCTCGCACCTTGGGTATTCGGAGGTATTTGCCAGCGACGTCTCCCAGGCCTCACGAGTCACCTTGTCGAGGGACTTGGTTATGGTATGCACCAAGATGCAGTTGTGCATGTCGTCGTGAGCTTTGAGTGCAACCAAGGATTCATTCACTTGGTTGACGGTTGAGGCCAAGTCCTTGAGTGAGGTTGCACAGCGCGTGGTGATTGGGGGTAGAGTGAGCAGCTTCTCCAGCTGCTCGTGGATGAGCAGGCGTTTATTGGAAAAACGCTTCGTCAATACATCCCAGCACGCCTGGAATGATGAGCCCCTGAGTGGGAAGGCGTTGACTCGCTTCGCTGGTTCTCCACTCAGCCTTGAGCGGAGATAGTGAAGGCGATCTATGTCCATGAGGGTGGAGTCTTGGATGATGAGCGAAGAGAAGAGCTCGCTGAACGTTGGCCACTCAGTGTAGCTGCCAGAGAATTTTGGCAGCTCTATCTCTGGCAGCTTGGTTGCGCGTGCAGGCGCTGGCTTGGCATGAGCAGAACGTAGGTCGGCGATCACTTCGACGTCCTCCTTAAGGCGGCTCAGGTGGAGCTTCATCTCCCATACTAGCTGCTGCTCGTGTACTGCCACTTCGGTGGCAAAGTATTCGTGGTCGAGGAACTTGGCAGGCCACACGGCCTCGAAGTGCTCGTGTTCCCGACAAAAGGCCTGGTGTATCTCCTCGACCTGAGCGGTAAGCAATTGCACCTCTTCTAGAGAGGTGGAATGCGCGTGAGACGGCAGCTGTGTTTTTAAGGTGGTGAGGGATTTGAAACGACCCACCTGAGTTCTCGCCTTTATGGTGAGCTGAGATGAAAGTGCAGCCGGGGACGCAGACTTGACCTTCCCTTGTTCTCCTGAGCAGTGGTGGTTGCCTGCGGCTCCTTGGGGACAGTGAGCGTGGCTGCCGTCGCCGGCTTCTCATCCTTGGCCTCCTTGGCGACAGTGAGCGTGGTCTCCTTATCAGCCATCGTTGAGATGAGCGGTTGATTGTCTCTCACAATGCACTACACTGCACTTTCACCGTCGATCCGGCTCGAAGGACCAAAATGTTTGCGAATTAAGTGGTTGAGCACGCTGGAATATTAGGTTAGGGATCGACGGTGAGAAAGTAACACGCGGTACACTGAGTTTTGAGTCAAAGTTGACCAAGTCAATTTATTTAAAAGGCGCTCACGATGCGCATAGATGAGCACAATGGTTGGTGTACGAAGCACGCGGCCACTTGATACAAGATGGACACACGTGGTGCGCACAAAACTGAAACGGATGAGCACAGTGAAAATAACACACTCGCGTGAACAATACAATTATGATGAGCACAGCAAAGGAGTATGAGAACAGTTTTTAGCACTGAAAAGTACTGATCAATGATTTCACACGTTGCGAGATGAACAAAGCAAAACACGTTATCACGACAAGCGGTATGAAAAGCGAGTGAACAAAAGGGAACGCCGAAAACGGTTGAGCATCTTCTCGAACAATCCTCGAGAATCGATCAAGAAATTATGCATTATGATTGGGCCGCTCGTTTCACGTGGTGAGCGGTGATTGGCTGAGCAGCTACCCGGAGAATCGATCGCCGGATCGATCATCGATCAGCGGCGTATTCCGCTGCCCAGTAGGTGCTGCGGTGAGCTTGGGTGCGGCGGAATAGTGAACTAACGGAATCTCAAACAGAGAGAGAGGGAGAGAGAGAGAGAGAGATGGTTCTGCCGATACACTATTTATAATCTATTTTTATATTTCTATTGTTTAATTAATTGAACAATATGTAATCATTTTACAAATATTGCAATCTATTTGCTTGTCTGTCTCCCTCCTTCACTTGTCATCAATTTTTATCGACTCTGCATAATTCTTTCTATGATTCTCGCCTCCAATTCTAAAGACGATGAAGAAAAGAATTTCTTAATAAGTTGTAATGGATATTTCACCCTCGACTGCGGGGGCTCGACCTCAATTCGTTACGTTCGGCCCAGGATTCGTACCTTTTTCCGGAAAAAGCCATAAAAATCGGGCGAGACCCTGCGAAGGGTTGTCCTCGCCACGGGGTACCAGGCCGCATCTCCTTGACGGGCGTCTGGCGACTCCTGCCCGAGAGGAATACGATTTACTTTAATTATAGTACATGTGTGTTTTGTAATAAAGTGTTTCTATCGTCTCCTGAATTCAACAACTGGCATCCAGACATCTGCGCTTCTACAATCCATCGGCAATACTCCTCGTGGAGAGACACGGTAAGAAAAGGGGTAGCCCGCTGTCGACGCGTGGTCCTCTCGAGTATAAACATGAGCTTCGATATCAAAACAAAACCATGCGTTGACGTATTCCATGCGAAAGAAGGTGGGCATTGGGGAGAAGGTATTGCTGTGAAGAGGGCCTCTTCAAGAGTGCAGCCGTTTGTGAGGGATGCAAATCCGATTGGTTCTGATACAATCTGCTCCCTATAGTTGAAATTTAGTCTAGCAACTTTCACTCCTCCGAACCTAACCAATCCAACTTGCATCCCTCCCAGACGAACTGGCTATCCAAGCCTAGAAGCAAGTGCGAAATAAAAGTAACGATGCGCTTCTCGATACCGCAGATGTATCAACCTAAGTAGCATTTCTGGCGGAAAAGAATTGTCCAGCCTTTGGGCCTGGCGTAGACCTTTCGCAGGTAGGTATCTATTTCAACAGGCAGTGCCACCCGGCTGCTCCAGAAGAGTCAGATTTCGCGAAATCTCGCGATACGCCGCGACGTTAAATCGGAACGCTTTGAAATACTGTTCGCTTTAAAATCTTTAGAATGTTTGCTACATATCTGTTTGAAATAATATTTCTACATAATGGTTCCGGAGTTCGTTGATTAAAAAATTATTATTTCTCTGCGCTGGGGAAAATCATTTCTGCTGCATATTGGTTTGCTAGATCGGTGCGGGGGTGGGTCAAGGTTGTCCCCTCTCTCGGAAAAAATTTCCGGTGGTGGATCGGGGTTTGAAAAAGTTTTTCGGGGGTCATTCACTCCCTCCCGTTAGGTCTATAAAGTTTTCGGCGGTGGGCCCGGTCTCCGCGGCGGCTCGGCCTGGAGTGATCCCCTCCACGATCGTGGCTTCCCTCACTCCGCGGCACGTGCGCGCGCAACCGGTCTTCCTCTCCCCGCAGGCCCCGCGCCCATGTTTCCCTCCGCCGCGCTACCCCGCGCGCCCTGACTTCCCCCCGCCCCCGCGCTCCCCTCAGAGGACCTGAGTTAGAATCCCCCTTGCTATACTACTAGAATCTGCGGCAAATGTCAAGTAAAGTCTAGCAAATTGTTTGTAGTAGATTTAATTAATACACTAAAAACCGAAGATTTTAAACAAACTTTTGATAATTTTGTTGCGCAATTCTTCAGTATACAAACAGGCACGTGTAAGACATGTCATTCAGCAGTGCAATTAAAAGGAGAACCAAAATCATATGTGTTCATAGACACCGAAATATTTTTCCAATTAAATAAAATAAATGAAATACTTTTAAATAGCATACCGGAAAAGATGCAAATTGATGATGCACTATACGTTTTAAGTGGCATCTTATGTCATAGCCCAGGACATTATACAGCATATTGCCGTAATACAACAGGAGTATGAACAGTACACAATGACATTAGTCAAAAATTGCGAAAAATTTCAAATACAAAAACCGTAAAAGTATTTCCGACAACCATGATATGCATAAAAATATAAAAATTCTGTTGAAATTTTAATTCAACAGAATATATGATAATGATATTTTACTATAGTAATACTATTGAATCGGTCCGGTGTCGCACCGCGCTGTAAAGTGTGGTACCACTGGCTCTGTCAGTGGTTACAAGTGCCAGCCATGGCACTTGTACTCGCGGATCATACGATCACGCGAGTCAAACGACGCCGGCATAATTTTGCCAAGATAGTGACGACGGAAAGAATAAATTCAATGCACGCAATTAAGTCGATTCTGAAAGGTGGAAAAACGAAATCATGGGGTGGACAAATGTCTGCTACATATACACTAGAGAACTGCATCGTTGGACAAACGATTTCAATGTTTAATTAAAAAAAATTTCGCGATTTTTATTAATAATTCCATTCTGGAGGATGGACAAACGAAATCAGGGGGTGGACAAACGTCTTCTACATCTACACTAACAAAATGAATCATTGGACAAACGATTTCATCGTTTAATTAATTAAAAATCGAACTTATACGCGATCGCTTCACCAGTACACGTCTTTTTCGCGATTTTTATTTTTAATTCAATTCGAGAGGGTGGACAAACGAAATCAGGGGGTGGACAAACGTCTTCTACATCTACACTAACAAAATGAATCGTTGGACAAACGATTTCATCGTTTAAGGGGGGAGACCACTGTCTCAAATCTGAAAAATTTTTTTTTCTTTTTACATTTTCTGAAAGTCGTATGTTTCAAGAATGTTCTCTCCAAATTTTATGAAGAAATTCGCAAAATTGACGGAGATATGGTGTTTTTCATGAAGCGGTGTCAAACGCGCGACTGAGCCACGCGGAACATTGGACGCCTTTTCCACAGAATGATTTTTCAATCGCGTTGACAGCCTACAGAAAAAACTATACGTCCAATTGGCATGATCAAGGACATTTATTGTACGGAAAACCCGTCGCTATTACGTGACGATCAGACATTTTCAATTTTCGACCTGCTTCTATTTTTTTTAGCAACATTTCCCCAATTTTGTACCCCGAAAACACGACTTTTTTCTTCAGTGGTCCCCCACTTTGTTATTTTTTACAATTTTGACATTTTTCGATTGTCACGTAATAGAGACAAGCTTCTTGTTTTTAAATATTATTGCTTTTTTGAATTTCGATGAACCATATGGCCTGGGGACTGTCAACGCGACTAGCGTGTTTTTGCCGGAGCGCAAATTTTGACGAAAAGTATACAGGAAACGGATTTATGAATTGATTGAAAAAAAAATTTTCTTACCCTTCGATATGTACACTATTAACTATACTAAGCAATAAATTGGTTTCCTTGCGTTGATTGGTTGAAATAAATTCCAGAAAACACCCTTACATTTCGGACCGAGACAGTGGTCTCCCCCCTTAATTAATTAAAAATCGATCTTATACGCGATCGCTTCACCAGTACACGTCTTTTTCGCGATTTTCATTTTTAATTCAATTCTAGAGGGTGGACAAACGATCAGGGAGTGGACAAACGTCTTGTACATCTACACTGCCGAAATGCTTCGTTGGACAAACGATTTCGATCTTTAAATATCAAAAAATCGAACTTATACGCGATCGCTTCACCAGGACGCTTCTTTTTCGAGATTTTGATTAATTATTCAATTCTTGAGGGTGGACAAACGAAATCACGGGGTGGACAAACGTCTTCTACATCTAAACTAACAAAATCAATCGTTGGACAAACGATTTCGATCTTTAATTAACGAAAAATCGAACTTATGCGCGATCGCTTCGCCGTGACACTTCTTTTTTGCGATATTTATTAATAATTCGTTTCTGGAGGGTGGACAAACGAAATCACGGGGTGGACAAACGTCTTCTACATCTACACTACCGAGATGCATCGTTGGACAAACGATTTCGATGTTTAATTAACAAAAAATCGAACTTAGGCGCGATCGCTTCGCCTGGACACTTCTTTTTTGCGATTTTTATTAATAATTCGTTTCTGGAGGGTGAACAAACGAAATCACGGGGTGGACAAATGATGCTGGATCGTGGATAATAATATTCCTCTGTTAAAACGTTGAAAAGTGTTCACTGATGTAGCTGATGACAAATTTTCTTAATTTGTTCATAACTTTTTTTTGGAGAGTGGACAAACGTGGACAAACGATGAACAATCAGCACCCCCCATAAAATTTTGAAAAAGTTTTCATGGGGGTGCTGGTAAAAAATTTTTTTTGTTCATAACTTTTTTTTGAAGGGTGGACAAACGAAAATTTGTGTTGGACAAACATGGACAAACGATGCACAAACGAATGCCATCAGGGTTTTTTAAAAATTCAAATTTGGGGTGCCAACTTCACAGAGCTGATTCGACACCCTCTCGACTGGGTCGAATACCAAACTCGCTAATTAAGTAACCAAGATATGTAACTTCCCGATATAAAAATGAACATTTATCTAAACGGAACTGCAAACCTCTTTGCGCAGCGAAACGGAAATTTTTTTTCAAAATTTCGATGTGTTCTTCGATTGTCTCCGTGGCTACCAAAATATCATCCAAATACAGCAAAATTTTATTTTGTGTATGTAAGTCGGAAAATATAGAATTAATGTATCTCTGGAAAACACGTGGGGCATTAGTAAGCCCAAAAGGCATTCTCAAGTATTCAAATTGCCCCAAGGGTGTAACAAAAGATGTATACTTAATAGATGACTCAGAAACTTTCACTATGGAAACCGTTTTTTAAATCAAGCTTCGAGAAGTACTTTCTCCTGCGTAATTGATCCAATCAATCGTCGATAAGAGGTGCCGGGAAATTGTCTCTAACGGTAATTTTATTTAATTCTCGGAAATCGACACAGAGACGTAGATCCCCTTTCTGGAGGCCCCTCCCTCCCTGATTTCGCACCAAACAATAGGACTCGCATATGGCGAATTGCTTGGTCGTATGATATTTTCTTCGCACAAATCATCTAACATTTTGCGCAACTGTTCTTTTTCGGCGAAAGCGAAACGTCGTGGACCGAAACATATCGGCCGATCGTCCTTGACTTTGATCACAAGCTCGATTTCGCTTGGTATAGGATTCGGATCCCGTGGCGCACGCATCTCGTCATGAAAGATTCTCTTAACAAACGACGACGTCTCAAAATCCATTTCGGGATCGACATTCAAAGTCTCGGCCACGCTCTCGGGTTTCTCGACATACTCAACCTGCATAATCTGACGAATAAATTTATCAGTTTCTCTTTCGGTGGAAACCGAATCAGTATTCTCGATCTTAAATCTGTGACCTAAACTAACGTTTACTAACGGTGACAATAAGTATTCTCGTCCGAGAATAGCGGTGCATGTCATTGTTTGATCTGGAACTACAAAAAAAATTATTTCCATCGAAACGCCATTGACAGCAACTTCTCTTACAAAAATACCTAAAACTTTTACCGGAAATTGATTCAGTCCCTGAAACGTCTGTCCCTCGCATAAACCCACAGAATACGAACCGACGGGTAACAAATTCGACTTAATCAAACTTACGGGTGATCCCGAATCAATCATAGCGCTAATGACAAACTTCGTGGCTCCTTCGTTTACTCCTTGAATTACAAACGATATCGGCACCAAAAACGGTATCTCAGGAGAAGTCGGCTGAATCAGGTGCGTGGACGCTTCTACCGTTCAAGTTGTCCCTGGACTGTGTGATCTGGCCGTCGCTGCCTCCTGTGTACAATTCCTTGCACGATGTTCCGTACTATCGCAACGAAAACAGGAACCCCATTCGCGACGTGGTCGCGAGCAGTCTTTCTTTGTATGGCCCGGCTCGCCACAATTATAACAACAGGCCTGCTTTGCACGTACAGGCGCTTCCTTTGCGCGTGCAGGTGTCTCCTTCACCTCTGCGGATGCCCCATCTTTCTGTGAAGTCCTCGAAATCCATGGTTTCTTCGCATCCCTGCGGTCTCGATCGCCCCTAGGTGGCTCAGGAACTGGAATGTTTCTGTACGCATCCAATAAATCTTCGGGCGCATTAAAACAATGAGATCTGGCTTGGTCTCTCAAGCGGACATCTGAGATTCCATCAATTATCAGATCGACAAGCTCGTCCTGGTCGATGGTAACTTTATTCGCCAACGTAATTTTTTCGAAATAATATTCACAAAAAGATTCATCCTTTTGCCACGATCTCTTTTCGAATTCCTTGCGCAATGCCGCCTTATTCGGTCGATTATAAAAAATGCGCTGCAACTCGTTGAGGAGGTCCGTAACCATCGTTCTTAAATGATCGGGCTTTGAATGAAACCACTTCGCAGCCTTCCCACGCAAACGCAAGCTCATTACCACTCTCGCACTGTTATCGTCCAAGCCGTAGGTGTCTCGCAATAATTCTAATTGCTGCTTCCAGTTCTGAAAATCATCTTCGGCTGTACCCGAAAACTCGAACAGCAGATCCGAAATAGTCTTAATTCCGATAGTCGGATGCATCGAAAGCGTACCAGTCGTGTTCGCGGAAGGTGTTGTAAGCTGCAACTCTCGATCACGCTGTACATTTCGCTCGGGCGATGTCTCTTGTTCCCGTTCGCGTTGTGCCTCGTGCTCGCAACGCATAGCTCGCATTTCCGTACGCATCATTTCCATCATTTGCATTAAAATTTGCGAAGCTATGCCGCTCTCGGCCGTCGGGCCCTCCACGGATGCCGTCGTCGGTACGTCCGTTGTAGTCTCCATCGTTCCCGAACTGGACGGAAGAGTCTTCTCGACGTCCGGGTCGTTTTGCAACAAAAGCGCGATCAACTCGGCCTTATTACCGGTCACTTCAAAGCTACGTTCGCGCAACATTTCTTTTAATTGCTGGATTCCAAGCTTATGCAACTTTCCTTTCTGTGCACTTGGCATTTTGACACAAACACTTATACACACTAAACGAGTCGCTGGATCGTCTAAAGTATGTGTCACTCTCTGAGCACTAAATATCCCGAAACAAAATCTGCAGGATGTGGCAGTCCAAAGCACGTAAACGGTAGTCGCGGTTAAAACGTAAGTCGCGCACTACACCCAAAATGTTCAACTATCCCACTTCTGAGAATTTTGTGGTGAATGATAAGGGTCTTATAAGATTATATAATATAGTATAATAAAATACATGGTTACAATGGCCAACCTCCTCGAGTCTGGCCTCGTCATACAACTCGAGTCTAGCTCGGTAAGACGACTGACTCCGAGAGTCGAATGCAGGCAGCTCGGTGCTCCCGCGACGTTGCCATGCCTTACGCCTAAGCGAGCGTCGGAAAACAACAAAGGAACTACGCGCGATCGTGCCTCAAACGCAGGCAAACACCACGTCCCCTACAAATCACACCTTAAGTAATATTGCACCTTTAAGCATATGCGCATTCTTCTTCTCGAAAGTTTACCTTAAAAAATTATCGCGAACGGAAGCGCGCCGGTTCGCTTTGACTTTTCGCGCGCCGATGCTGCTGCTGCTGCGTCTTATTCTCGGAATTCAACCTTCTATCGTTACAGTGATATGTTTTTGACGCGATTATCGCGCCATAACACACTATAGGATTTACATTTCATCTACGCGTCGTCGTGGTACCACCGTATGTTTTTTCTGACCTCCGACAACGTGTGACAGAGAGAGAGAGAGAGAGAGAGAGAGAGAGAGAGAGATGTTTAAAATATCGTACCTCTCTCACGCTTCGTGTTCACACGTCGCCGCTGTCCGCTTTGAATTTCGCGGTCTCGAGATTGCTCGCACCGATGCTGCGGCGCATTATTCTCGGAAAGTGACCTTCGCTATCCGTATGTTTTTGACTATGGTACTAGAGAGCGAGAGAGACAGACGTACAAAATATCGTACCTCTCCGCGCATTATTCTCGGATTACGCGATACGAAAATGCAGATTTCGACTTGCATCTTCTACGCGTCGTCGTACCACCGTTTGTTTTGACTATGGTCCTAGAGAGGAATAAAGAGTGGGATATACGAAAATATCGTACCTCTCTCTCTCATACACTCGATTCAAGGGGTGCGATATGGCTTTGAGGCGATAAGAGGGTTGCGGATCGCTTCATACGACGCGTGACGTATCACCGAGGTATCCCCTCCACCTGCTTTCAAGGCCCATTCCCCCTCCACTGATCCAGGGTCGCGGTCCCCACCTCCACGAGACGCGGTCCCCCCACCCGCTTCCCCCTCGCCCCGCTTCACCCCCTCGCCACGCGTTGGTCCACAATCGGCTTAGTATACCTACTGTCCGGGCTTATTGATTAGCCCCCTCGAACCATGCAATTCCCTATTTTTTAAATATTTTTATCTCCAATACTTTAGGAGCTACGGCGCTGTCCAGTCTACCGTGGGACACCCTGAGTGATGAGCCAATGGAGTGGTCGTGGAATCACCATTCGTGACAAAGAGGGATACGGCGAGGGACGGGGGGGATAGCACCCGAAGACCCTGGGCTCGTCGAGGAGGACGGCCGCTGTGCAACGCCGCAACGTCGAGAGAGATGTTCAATGATGAGAATGAGGTGTTCACATAAACATACGTCTGTGTGACTGTGAGTGAACATAGAAACTCAGACCATTTCTAAAAATCCCAAAATGGACATGGGACTGTCCGACGTTGGTGTGATTGTGGATGAGCATGTGTTGCTCTAGGTCGATTGATCGAGGATGAGCATGTATTGTTCTAGATCAAGTCTATGTTGGTTTGTGCATAATACGCGGTATTATGCCACAACAGCGAGCGGGTGGTTAATTTCCGATGTTGTGAGATTCCAGATCAACATGATTCAGGTCATCAGGAATTTCATAGTAATGATTATCGTCTCGACTTGTTTGTCCATTGGAGAAAGGATAAGTTGACCATTCTGATATTTGGTATTTACGCTGCTCATGCAAAATTTGGAGTTGATATTCTGTATTTTGCTAGATGTTTCCAAGCTGTCATTTAGCTGTCGTCGAGGAGGGTCTTGGAAAAGAGAAAACCCGATTGGCACTAGAGGGCGTCATAAACGAGGCCTTTCCGGGGAGTGTTGGATTACTTACATTATTTACAACATTATATTTAACGATTTAACTAACCACTTCAGTTCTTAATTCAAAAGTTTCAAAAACGTCACTTGCACCCCTTTGGTTGTAAGCGCCTCATGTATGATGAAACAATAAATAAATATAATTAGAAATAATAAAGAAATAAATATAATGCCTTACCTCTTCTGTTTAATTTAATTGACACTTCTTTCTACACATTTTCTTTCCCTTCGTAATTCTTGTAGTCTTTGTCCTTACAATCATAAATGACAGGACAATTTGATATATCCCCTATCAATTTTTCGCCCTACTCTGTCAGTCGAAAGCTGCAACTGCCTCGATATTTTAGACAATCGTCACTAACAAACACGCAAAATATGGCACCTAGAAGCACTTTAGAGGTATGCGCGTAATTTGCCTGCTTCGTCTTCCTGACAAATTCGAAACGGATCCCTTATCTTTAGAAGTAGCCGTCATGATATTTTTACCTTCTTTAGGAGCTCATACAAGTTTACAAGAAATATATCAAAGTCCTATAACTTTTGAATTCTGACTTGTTTCCTTATTTCTTGGGATTCTGCCCCACTGTGGCGAGGAATACAAATAGTCCGATTTACATGAAATTTGGTATGATTTTCATCACAAACACATAAGGAATCCATTGGTGTCACTTCCATACCGATACAATAAAGAATAAAGAATTTCTTAATACGCTGAAATGAATATTTCACATTTTCACCCTCGACAGCGGAGCGCCCGACCTCGAATCGCTGCGGTCGACCGCGGATTCATACCTGTTTCGGAAATAAAATAATTCTTTATTCTTTATCGTAACACCAATGGATTCCTTATGTTTTTCCGATGAAGATCGTACCAAATTTCATGTAAATCGGACTATCTTTAACGAAGTTAGCGTGAAATGACATAAATCAATTTTTCATGAAATTTCCTTTATTATGCTCCGAATTACGTCGTTCTTTGTATTAGTTTCATCGGCGAAACATAAGGAATCGATTGGCGTAGTTTTCGCAAGGATCTGATGAGAAATGCGGAAATCCTGGTAATTCCGCAGTTCTTAATGATATTCAAACACATTCGAGGGTCGAAGGTGTGAAATTCGGTGAGGCACACTGGAGGGGTGGGGGGTTTGACTTCGCCACAGGGTGCCAGGCGGCATCTCTTTGAGTCCAGTGGCTCCAGGATTACCCTGTAGCCAGCACCCTGTCGCAGGCAAGGAGATTCAGCCTAGGGGTCAAGTCGCAGCAACTTGACCTAGTGACTGTCCCTAGGCTGAATCTCCTTGCCTGCGACCAAGTCCACAGTTACATTGCCACAGTGGGGCAGAATTCCTTGAAACTATTGGGAATGGGTTATTAAGTAATAAGAATGATTTATATTCTATATTTTATCTTTATTTTCCGGCTAGGACAGAACGTCTTTCTATTATGTTATATCAGACAAGTGTCTTCTTTGATAACAGACTGTTTTTTACATTGCCGGGTCTTGTAAGAAAAGACACTCTACAAACGCAATACTATATTTTACTATATTCATGTTTCCCCGAATGTTGAATCACTTTTGCCTTTTAATGATAATAGTAATCCAACAATAGTAATCCAATACGCCCCCTAAAAAATGAATCAACTGTTCTCAAACAAATGTAAAATCACTATACATTTTATTTGTAATTGTAATAGTAAAATCGCTAATACTAAATTAAAATGATACTGAACACAAAAGAACATTTCTTTCCATGCCGTCTTCTGGGAAATTACACATGGCCCAACATTTGTTGCGAAGGATTAGGGAAACCCAGGAAAAATTAATCAGACCATATTAACCATATTAACTTCTTATTATCTAAAATTATAATTATCTTTATATGTGCAAATCTATGTAGGTATGTAGCTTCATTTAGCTTCATTACTCCAGGCCCATTCTTGTCCAGAACTCCATAAACTTGGGTGCTGGTAATGGTTTTGTTAATACATCAGGTACCTGACTTTCTGTGAGGACAAATTTGAGTTTAATAACATTTTTCTTAACTTGCTCTCTTGAAAAATGATATTTAATATCTATATGTTTTGATTTCTTGTGATTACTTGGATTGCTAGCTATACTTATGCAACCGTTATTATCCTCATATATTATAATCGGTTTTGAAATATCTATATTAATACTAATTGCTAAGGATTTTAGCCACAAAGCTTCTCTTACAGCTTCAAAAAGGGCCATATACTCTGCTTCAGTAGATGAAGCAGCTACAGATGCTTGTCTTTTTGTCGACCAACTTATTGTGTATCGTTCAAATAATTTAAATAAGTATCCTGCTGTACTGTTCCTATCATTTTCATCATGACCTCCCCAATCAGAATCAACATAACCACTTATTATTTCGTTATAATATCCTCTTACGTAATTTAATTTTATATTACTTGAACCTTTGAGATATCTCAACACTCGTTTTAAATTCTGCCAAAGTTCTTTGTTATTCTTAATTGTATACCGACTTAAAATATTCACTGCAGCACTAACGGGATTACACTCGTTCATATTAAATTTTTCTAAGATCCTATTTATATAAGCAGTCTGATCTAAAGTTAGTCTACCATCTTTACGTTCGACTTTTATTCCTAAGAAAAAACTAATATCTTTCAAATCGACTATTTTAAATCTTTTCATTAAATACATTTTAAAGTTTGTCATTGTTTCCATGTCTGCCGTAGCAATCACAAGATCATCCACATATAGTACAACATATATATTTTTCAATACATTTCGTCTTTCCAAGATATAAATACAACGATCGACTGATGAACTTCGGAAACCCTTTTCTACCAAACTTCTTTCAAATACTTCGAACCAGCATCTTGCTGCCTGTTTTAAACCATATAATGCTCTATTCAACTTACAGACTTGGTTGCTTTTGCTCATAATTCCTTGAGGAACTTTCATATAAATGTTCTCTTTTAATTTACCATTTAAGAATGCAGTTGTCACATCCATATGATGTATTAATAAATTAAATTGATTTGCAAAAGCAACTATAAATCTAAAGCTTGCTATTCTTGCAACTGATGCAAATGTTTCATGGTAGTCAGTGAAACGTTCTTGGCTAAAACCGCGAGCAACAAGACGTGCTTTGTATTTCGATGGGTTTCCGTGTTGATCAGTTTTAATGGTACATATCCATTTACAGCCAACGATATTTGTGTCTTTAGGCCTCTCTACCAAATTCCAAGTTTTAATTAATAACAATGAATTTATTTCACTGTTAATGGCTTGTTCCCATTGAATTTTATCTTCTCTAGTTTTGTAGCATTAGCCCGGTCAAAATAGACATTCAAGGTTGCATAAATTCCCATAGACCTGAAAATTGGTACGAATGTTTGGAATACCATTATAAACGAAGTGTGAAAAGTCCCCATCGATCCCGCGTCGGCAAAAAAATTTATTCAAGGTCAAAGTTCGCAAAAATGGGTTTTTCGCGTTTTCAGCCAAACGGTAAGTTTTATCATAAAAATAGTTCCGACAAAAATTGTAGTTCGTGTAATTGTCTATAAAAATTGTCTCTACACTGTTTTTCGTAAGACTCACCGTTTCCGAGATATAATCATTCAAAAAGTTAAAAAAGCTGTGTTCTTCATAATATGCACACGTTTCCACGCCACCTGTGAGGTAGTGTACTTGACACGTTTTTTTTTAACGTGATTTCCCCGGTAGGCCTATTCCACGAACAATTGTAATCCTGTTTAATTCAACATACTATACTATTTAATAATAAAAAATGGAAATTGTTAAAAATAATCGAAGCGGTGTGAATTCTAATGAATTGGAGTAAATAACATAACAAATGATTGTGCACACATATGAAGGTCATATCGTGTATCCTTCTCATTATATGATATAGAAGGAAGTTGCTTAATCCTATCACTCCTTCTAGGCTCAGAGTTCATTTGTACATTATGCTTTTCATTTTGAGATGAAAGCTTGTTTTGCACATTTGTTTCTGTCACAGATTTATTAGATTCATTATCTAATTTTACTTCAGAACTTACTTTTACACTCGACTCCAATACATCTGATTTACTATTTTCAGACTCACCAAACTTTTCACTTATTTCTACTGATTTTGACTGTATGTCAGATGCGTCAGTTTCATTATAAGCGTTTTGGTCAACCCTTTCAAGTCTCATTACTGGTCGAGTTTCTAAGTAATTTGTTTCATCTACGATTACATCTCTTATTACAATAAATTTTTCGTTTTTCACATCCCACACTTTGTAACCATTCGGTTCATAGCCCAGTAGTATACCTTTCCCTGACTTTTCATCGAATTTAGTCTTTCTAACTTTATTGTGCACAAAAACGGTCGAGCCGAAAATCTTCAAATATTTTAATTTAGGCTTCTTATCGTGCCACAATTCGAATGGTGTTTTATTTACCTTTAAAGCTTTAGATGGGGTTAAATTGATTAAATATGTAGCAGTAAGCACTGCCTCTCCCCAAAACACTTTATCTAAACTAGCACCACTTATCATTGTGCGGGCTTTTTCTGTTATTGTTCTAAGCATCCGTTCTGAAACACCATTCAATTGAGGAGTTCGTGGAACTGTTAGGTGGAAACTAATACCTCTTTGCACGCAATAGTCTTTCATGTCTTTTGATAAATATTCTCCACCATTGTCAGAATATAAATTTACAATTTTTAAATTAAAATGAGCCTCAGTTTTTGCAATAAAATCTTGGAAAACAGAGAAAACATTTGACTTATAGGTGATTAAATAAGTTACACAATAGTGAGTGAATTCGTCTATGAACGTTACATAATAATTTTCATTATTAATTGTAGATGGAGTGATAGGCCCACAAACATCAGAATGAACGATAAACAATGGCCGCTTTATATGACTTTTATCTTTACCCTTTTCGAATGGTAATCTTGCTTGTCTGCCATTTATACAAGCTTCACATAAATTGTCAGTAGGTATAACTTTATTAATAAACTCTATGTCATCAACCATTTGTTTATTTTTCAATTCTAAAAATTTAGCTTTGCCAATGTGGCCTAAACGTTTATGCCATAGTTCATAATTATTACTTCGGACATTGTATATTTAAATTAATTTTAGAAACAATAGCTGTTAGATCATCAAAGGGCTTACCAGTCATAAGCGTTTTACCGTTTCTACTTATATTGACCCCTTCCTGATTGAAAACAATAGACAATCCTGCCTGCTGCATCCTTTGTACAGATAATAGGTTATGCGGAACATCTGGGCAATAAAGGACGTCTTCTAGGACACCTTCAATTCCAACATTACTGGTAACGTTGATTCGTCCTTTCTTCGTCGCTGTTATAAAAGTCCCAATTTTGGCAACTGAGATCTTTAACGGCGGTTGCAGCATAGTATAATTTGAAAATAAATTGTCTTCATTGAGGATATGGTCCGAGGCACCAGAATCCAGCAGAAAGGATAATTTATCTGTAGCTAGATGATGATTTCCAACCATAAAAGCAAAACCGGAAGCATTGTTTTGTGTTTCACATGGTTCTGCAATTTGAATTATTTGTATAGGTCTCGTCCTTTCTTCGTTCTGTTGCTGGCTCCTTTTATAATAATAGCAGTCCTTGATTTTATGTCCTTTTCTCCCACAATGATAACATTTCATCGTCCCCTTTCCTAATTATTAAATTTTCGTTTACTGCTATTCCTCTTGAACGATTTTGGAAATTCAACTTTATTTCTTCTAAAAGTTTGTGCGTGTAGTACTTTTGTACTTGTGCAGTTATTTTCAATTTTCAGTTTTACTTCGTGATGCAATAATCTTGTTTTCAGTTTTCACGAAGGCTACTGTTAGATTATCTTTATTAAGCCTTTTGATGGCGAAATTAAGAATACGGGCATTGATAAACGAAATGGACGCCATCAAAATTATAGACGATGACATCCCAGAATTATTAAGTGTTGAGTGGAAGAAAGCTGAAAGAGTTGCCAAGAGTGTGATTGTAGAATATTTATCGGACTGATTCTTGGGTGTTGTGGAAACAACAAGCACGGCGAGGGAAATTTTAAAAAGGCTAGACGCTATTTATGAAAGAAAAAGCCTAGCCACTCAACTAGCCTTGAGGAAAAAATTATTAAGCCTCAAATTACAAGGAAATACGCCATTGGTGAGACACTTTACTATTTTTGATGACCTAATCACAGAATTATCAGCAGCAGGAGCAAAACTGGAGGAAACTGACAAAGTTTCACATTTGATATTGACTCTCCCGGCATCCTATGATGGAGTGATTACTGCGATTGAAACGTTGTCAAAGCAGAGCTCACTTCTGTCTGATATAACATAATAGAAAGACGTTCTTTCCTAGCCGGAAAATAAAGATAAAATATAGAATATAAATCATTCTTATTATTTAATAAACCCATTTCCAATAGAAACAAGAAACGAGTCATAATTCAAAAGTTGTGGGAGGATTATGTACTTTTATATATTTATAATAATGATAATAATAAATCGTGTTTATTCTTTTATAATATTTGTTACATCGCAGTGGAGTTAGAAACGCAAAGTACAGAATGAGCGAAGCTCAGCGTCGCTGCTGTTATTATTATCATTATCATTATCATTATCATTATCATTATCATTATCATTATCATTATCATTATCATTATCATTATCATTATCATTATCATTATCATTATCATTATCATTATCATTATCATTATCATTATCATTATCATTATCATTATCATTATCATTATCATTATCATTATCATTATCATTATCATTATCATTATCATTATCATTATCATTATCATTATCATTATCATTATCATTATCATTATCATTATCATTATCATTATCATTATCATTATCATTATCATTATCATTATCATTATCATTATCATTATCATTATCATTATCATTATCATTATCACTATCACTATCACTATCACTATCACTATCACTATCACTATCACTATCACTATCACTATCAATATCACTATCACTATCACTATCACTATCATTATCATTATCATTATCATTATCACTATCACTATCACTATCACTATCATTATCATTATCATTATCATTATCATTATCATTATTATTATATAAACCGGAGAACCCTTTAGACTACAAAATTTGGACATAATATACAAGAAGTATAAAATATAAAATTAAAATATAGATAAACTTAAAATATAGTAAACAGAAGATATAAAGAACACAAACATAACAGTCTACAAACAAGCAACAAGACTAAACCCATGAACGGACATTAAAGAGATGACAGACTCCTCAGAAGTAGAGCCCTAAACGTAGTTAGGGAGTCCATGCACAAATCAATATCGGCAGGGCACTGGTTCAACTCACCCATAGCGCGATTAATGGGGTCCGCAGAGTAATAGTGATATTCGGGGACACGCGCAGCAAAAAGGGGTCTAGGACGCAGTGAGCGTTGCGGAGCATTAAAACAAATCCGTGCAACAAGCTCGTGGCAGTTCATCTGACCGTGGAAAGCTTTGTAAAGAAATAATAGGTCTGAACAAACACGGCGGTCACTAAGAGTTAAGAGCCCCGTTTTTTGCAAGGCAGGTCCGTAATCATGGTCACAGGACCGCATAGAGCTACCTGAGGCCCTCATGGCCAACCTCAGGAACTTGTGCTGGACCCGTTCAATTAAGCTGGTATATTGTTTATGCCTAGGGCCCCAAATCACCGACGCATATTCGACCTGTGACCTCACCAGTGTGACATATAGCAACTTCAATGTCCTGATTTGTTTTAAGTGTTTACCAAAACGGGCTATAAACCCAAGGGTTTTCATAGCTTTACACGTAATATTTCTATTAATTATTTCATGAATATCTCCGCACGCCTGCAATATTTTCTAAATTTAAAGGCATTTTTCTTATGTAAACCGCATATAAGCTTTCGAATGACACCAAATTTCAATAAAATCGGTCCACGCATGACACAGATATCGTAATATCGTCTCATGGATCAGCCGGAAACGGTAAGATTTTTCTTCTGATTCTGATTCTCCGTCTTCTCCAAGCCAAATTTTATCGACATAATAGGTACGTATATACGCGTTACACGCACACTTTCAGCGAAGGAAGTAGTATATGTTTCGTTCGTCGACTCTCGGGATCATTCGGCAGGGATCAAACGTTACCTTCATTATGCAATCTACTCAAAATTTTGACAGCTTACAGTCAGGTTACAACCTGGCGAGTGTTAAATAAGGTAAGTTTTCAAAATTTGAGATGACACGTGTTTTTACAAATATGTAGCGTTGTACCATTGAATTAAAATCATAATGCATGTAACCGTTGAACGCGGGGTTACCGGTGGGACGGTGGAGGTACCGCATCGCCAGCTCAGGACGGAGGTCCAGGGCTGCCGATCGAATGATCGTGTGCAGATGAAGTGTAGAGAAAGACTGTTTATTTGACTTAGGAACTAGGTACAGAATATCCCGGCCAGGTCTATGCTGGCACACAGTGTGTAAGCGGCTTAACCTAGGCCTTATACTAACGCGGCGGGTCCCGGTGTGTACGACGGCGCGCGGTTCGGTGTGGATCGCGGCGTACCCGTCGGAGTACGAGTCGGTGTGTATCGCGGCGCGAGGCGCGGCGCGTATCGCGGCGTGTATCGGAGTCGATGACGAGGCGGCGAAGGGGGAGGGGATAGAGAGTTTGATCGTTCGGTGTCTTGGCGGGCCAACCCTGCCGTTAGACCCTGTCGGAAAGTCTTTGGTCCGGTCACGCCGTGGGCACAACCCGTGGGTGAATCGGAAACTGTAACGACGCTCTCGAGAACGGAGATAAATCTGTTCGGGAGATCGATGGCGGATAACGGCCTGCGTCCAGAGGATGGCTCACACTGTCCTTCTGGGAACCGGGGAGGGGGTGTATTCAAAAAGACGCAGAGACTCAGTCTGTCGACGCACGAGAACTGGTGCTTAACACGGGCGCTTGTCTTTCGCAAGAACGAGTGTCTACACAAGAACATGGAATCGCACAGGAGGTCTCTGGGAGAGGTGTACTTGTTCGTACGCTCGCTCTAGGCGGTCTCTGCCAAATAGGCCCATGCCCCCGGCTTATATGTCCTCGTCCGCGGATTTTCGGCAGCGAGAGAGTTAATTAGCGGGTCACCCTCTCGCGCCAGTTCTTGGAAACCGCGGACGAGTGGTGGGGGGCAAGACCGTTGGCAGAGCGCGGTGCGTGTTGAAGCGGTCGGGTGCGCGGTGGGGGGCAAGATCGTCGTCCTACCGACAATAACTCGTTACATGCAGTCTCAAACACAAGGTAAGTTGCCGAAATTTGAATTGCGACTTGTTTGAATATCATCGAACTGTTTTTTATTTGTAACTAAACTCAGGATTTTATTTATGTATATATAGATAATCGGAGCGGAAAATGATGCTGGGATTGAATTTATCCTGAATTCTGTCCCGTGATAATTTGTAAATATAATATTAAAAATTATCCGAAGTCATTCCCTATTCACAAAAGTCGAGGACTAAGCTTGCAGAATGCTGTTATAGAAGCAGGTAATTCAATATTTACTTGCGGACAAATTTACGTTGCTCTTGTTACGTGCCGGTCACTTTTTAAATTCATCTCTAAATTTTTGCTACATTCACAGTAGTCGATTATCTGTGAATATTCTTAATAGTTGTAATTTCATTCTGCTTGAAGCCTGTCACGCCACGGCATATTCTCATGGAAGATTACTGTCAGCGATCTCCTAACGCCGTCGACGTTCTTAGAATGCGCGCTGTGATAAGCCTTCCGAGGCATTGTAGTAGACCACTTTATATTTTTCTTCCCTGTTAAAATTTTGTTACACCATCATTGACATCTGATCCTACCATTGAGTGTTGTGCGAGTTTCCCTCGATCAATTGTCTACAAACCATATTATAATAATAATTTTATATGAGCCGTTACGCCACTGCGTTCTTCCATGCGAAAATCTTCCAACACCGTCGACGTTCTTAGAACGCCGGGCGCGATAACAACGACGATTGGGCCCGTGTGCATGAAGTGCAGAGTCAGCAAGTTTGGCGCTCTTTGTGCAAAGGCCCGAGTGCTCGGGCCTACCCTGCGAACGCTCGTGGCAGTCAACTGATAAGTCGCATAGTGCTCTGTCCGAGGGACATATTGCAATTTGTTGAAATAGTCTTTGAGCCGGAGTTCCCGTGTTGTCTTGTAGTGCGTGGAAGGACTCAGTCCTTGCAGAGACTATTATATATTTTTGCGTTTTCACTGTTTTAAATCCTACCGCTTAAATCTTTATTTATATTCTTGCGCTTAATATTTAAATACAATATATTGTGAACCGAGTTTCGACATTGTGTGTTGTGCGACGCTCCTGCGATTCACCATCCAGTACGCGGGACCCTCCAGGTCACCCGGAGAAGGACAGAGAAAGACAGAAAGAGAGAGAGAGAGAGAGAGAGAGAGAGAGAGAGAATTGAGAGAGTAAGCCGTTCTAAAGTTAACAATTTTCTGTCCCGAATCGGTAAGTCCTTTTAACTATGCTATTGTACGGAATTAACAAATGATCCAACCTATTTAGTGAGTTGTGGGTTTTCCCTCGATCATTTGTTTAATTCCTTTTTTTTAGGCGTGTACCGCATTTTGTTAAATTCTATTGCTGTGTGTAATTATATTGCGATCACATGATATTTTCCTAAACCGTTCATTTTAAAAAATCAGAACATTGTGTAATTATATTGCGATCACATGATATTTTCCTAAACCGTTCATTTTAAAAAATCAGAACATTGTGTAATTATATTGCGATCACATGATATTTTCCTAAACCGTTCATTTTGAAAAATTAGAACATTGTGTGAACATTGATCCAACTCATTTATTGTTAGTGAGTTGCGGGGTTTCCCTCGGTCAATTGGCGTCCGTAAAACATTGCGTATATTTGTGAGTCGTCTACGACTCTTTACACAAATCCATGTAAATCCCCATTTTTGTTCCACCTTACGAAAACTTCCTTTAATAATTTTGTAATACATGGTATTTTATTGATACAATTCCGTCTCATTTTGTTTCGAACCTGTCTCTACCAAAATACCACTTCCTGACGGGTCAACCTGTATGGGTTGTAGACAAAAGCCGTACCCAAAACAATCCTGATTTTTGCGTAATAATCTGATTATGTCAAAATTATAAAATCTCTTTAAAATTCGTTAAGTGTTGCGTGAGGAAATTAGACTCAACCGCTCGGTCGCTTAAAAATTAACGCCCTCACGTAACACTCTTTCTCGGGTGACCACACTACAAGGACTGTATCTTATCAATTATGATCCATCTTCTGTAAAGGTACAAGAATCGGCTATAATAGAGTAGGGGAGAGTGGGTAGGTTTGGGTCGTGGGAGGTTTGGGTCAGTTAATGTATTTCTATTCTTTTTAGACATACCTTATTCGCATATGTATTATTCGTTGTAGCAGTAGTAGGGGAATTCCTGAACAAAGCGATAAGTTGTTTAAAGCGCGTATTCATTTTCTATAGGTAGAAGTGCATTTTCGTGGTAAGTTTAACCTAAATTGGTATCCGAAATAAGTCGTTGCAATATAATGAAAATGTACTCATATTGTCTGAGTTTTAAATGGACAAATTATCCGAAAGCCTGCGAGGGGGAAGGTATGGGTATTGATTGCTGATCTGAGAATACCTTGCCTCGCCACGCCAAGTATTTGACTTCCAGGCCGCGGACATTTTTTTTGTCTTTTATTGTGTTTCACAGTGTCGCCTTTGCACGCTGCGGGAAAGCACCTTTATGTACTTGCAGCTCATTTTGATTTCACATCTTTTTTACTTTGTAATTATTATTATTTTCTATTTTTTTTGTGATTCATTTGATTTCATGTACTTGGCGTATTTTTTTTACTTTTTTAAAGCTTTTTTGGAGGGATCTATTCTTTTGGTTTTCATTTTTATGATTTTATCCTTAACGCAGTGCATACCTAGATCAGACGTAAGGGGTAACTAATGGGACGTATGTTTGATTGTAGTGGTATTTGAATTTTTTCTCTAGAATTTTTGTGTCTAAATGTTTTGGCTACTTAAGGCCACACCTATTCCGGCTTCCGTTAATGCCATTTTTTGTAACGATGCGCCATTATTGTGGCTTTTACACGCAGGTGGCGAAAAATCTTTCCGTACAAGCGTATAGCGCCGTGGTCAACCCTGTCATAGCTAAAAAAAATTAAATTGAGACGGGTACGAGATCAGTCAACATTATTTTCAAACCTCATTACAGTAATTTGGGGTGCGGGTGGTAAACCTATTATAAAAGCGGAGCGCGGGGCTCGATTACCTGGTCCGGGAAATTCCCAATACCTCTTTGCGACGTTAATTTGAAAGAGACCATCAAATTTTCGAAGCTCAGGCCACACTGCTGTCTAGCGGTCGCTGGTATCTCTCCGCTGGGCCGGTGCAAGGTTGTAGTGGGAAACGTCCGTGAGGCGCTGTTGCCATTTTACAAGTTCGCGTGAGCGCGGGTTGTAGGATAAAACGCTGACCCTGTATTTTGGAACAAAATGTGGTAGATATTTTCTTCCCCCACTTCGTCAACAGGGAGAGGGTCTCCCCTTCTCGAAGAACGGTGTTTCCAAAATGTTAGTTTCATAATTATATCAAAACAACAATTACTTTCATGTCATTTTCTCTTTTTTATACAATAAAGTGAAAAATATAAATTAGTTAAAAGCAGAAACCTTGTAGGTACTGTACGAACTCTCGTTATCGTTATAGCTGGTTATGGAGGGGTATTCTTTCATGCAAAGCATACATTTATATTCATAATACGATATCATTTGTTGAGACGAAGTAAAGAAGTTGGAACATAAAGTCATTTAATGTTGCATGAGGTTGTAAATTACATATGGAGGCCTCCAAGGAAGTCAGGTACGTAAACGACAAACGGTGGTCGTCTCGTTGAACCCTATTTGACCGTGCTATGCACTTGTTATAATATCTAAATATGCGTGATGTGACAAAGATGATACCAATATAGCAATTAAAAAGTATTATCCAACATCATACGCCACGCGAAGGGGTAGAAGAGAGGTAGTCCGCTGACTGTGCGGGATGCCTCCTGCTTCGTCCTCCCGACAAATTCAAAACCGATCTCTTATCTCTCGAATATAAACACGCAAGGTGTTTAGGATTATATTATACAGATGACCCGCTCGCGACACTTGGTCGGAGAAAGTGGTCCCATCCGCATTTTAGCGAGAAGCGGAAAACATAAATCTTTTTACACAAGAATTGCGCTCTCGACCTCGTGCCTCTCGAAGGGGAGATAGACCAGGCCACCGCGACCCGAGCCTCGTAAACACCATGGGTCCAACTTAGCATCGGGTTATCGCCATTTGAAGGGGCTGCCGGTGACGTCAGGGGCCTAAGGGTTTTCCCACCTCGGCGCCGGACTCTGCCCCGAGGCGTGGGAAGTTGATGCCCACACACACCACTCTACCCAGGACACTGAGGTCGCAATGGAGGGGTGATTGCGGGTCGCACGACGCTGATTGGGCAAGGCCGATTTTCCGATCAGCTGGAAGGAGGGTGGAGCGACCGCGAGGACGCACGAGGTCGAGAAAAACGTTAGAAGACTTTTGACTCTCTGTAGAGATAGACAACCATCGCGAGCCCATTAAATTACTGAACAACATATTATAGTTACAGTTTATATATTGTTAATTTTGTTTAATTAAGTTTGTTGAATAAAATTGTGAAATCAATTGCATATTTCCCTAACGAGGGTGGTCCTTCATAGTCGGCACTCGGTTGCAAATTTAACAAACCCTGAAAGAGTCCATCTCAACATCGGGAATTTAACACAAGGTATAGGGAGGAGATTATATTATGATCAGTCGGTCCTGCATTCCTTTGAAACGTTATTGTCTTAAATAACGTCAAACTTATATATTAACACTTTCAGTATTAATTTCCTTAATAATATTCGGCATTTTTAAATGCAAAATACAGGATGTTGCATTTTTTCTCATTTTTGGGATTCACATCCACTGTGCGATATAGAATACACGTATTTAATCCATAACTGCCAAATATTCGCGAATGCTTTTTCCGCAGTAGCAAGGCCTAGATTATGTTGATTATAAAACAAACAAAAATTTTATTCAGAAGTTCCCGGAAGGCAACTAAAAAGTGGATGATTGCCGACAATTTTTCAATTGGTTTCTTATGGAAAAAACTGTATGTAACTAATTATTTGCTATTACTTAACAGAATCGACACTACTCATTTGGGGCCCCGAAAAATTGTTTTCTTTTATATCACCAAACATTAAAAGACTCGATTTAAAATTCTGCACGGAAAATACATACAATCATCAGCACATGTTTACACACAGATCAGAGGTATGCGTCATGATATTTTTATCGTTTTTAGGTGCTCATATTAGTAGTCTACAGGTAACATAAAAATACATACACCCATATCTTTGGAATTCTGACTTATTCCCTCATTTCTTGGGATTCTGTCCCACTGTGGCAATGAGTTGCAGTGCGACTGGTCGCTAGATTCCCTCCGGGAGCAGTCTTGCGACCGGTGCACAGTGGGACGAATCGCTAATTTAGGTGGAAAAAATTCAAGTCATCAATATTTATAAGAATCGATATGTTGGCTCAAAAATGTCTAATTAGAGCAAATCCAGCATATTATGTTTTTAATGTACACCGTTTTCGAAAATCGGTTCGTTCAAGTTCATATGTTTGAAGGCAAAAGTCAATCCTGAGGAAATTGCTTCGAAATTAGAGCTTTTTTCGCATTAAGGTAAGTATAATATTTAAAAACCTTTTTATATTATAAAAATTTAATATATATTCTTAATTTAGCATATTTTGGTTACTTGGAAAAACCTCTATTAATTGTAGATATGGGGCATTGACTATGCAAAAGGGTATAGCCGGTTAAGATGGTCAAATGTGCCCCTGAACCGAATTCAAATCGCGATGAGTCATTCGAGAGCTTATAAAAAAAGAATGATTTCTGCCAAGTTTCAACTTTGTATCTCGACCTGGGGGGTGGTAAAGGGTAAAAATAGAAAATCAGGTTTTTGCCGAATTTCTCCTATACCAGCGGATGAAAAATTTTGAAAAAATTCAGAAGCATGTCTGTTATCGGTGCACATATTAGAGAATCGTGTCAAATTTTTAAATTCAAAAACCAAGCTGTGAAAAATAAAAAACCCCAAAAAATGCTGAAAAATGCCGGTTTTGTTTCGAAGCAGTCTTGATACTATAATTATATTTTTACTGTAAGTCCGCATCATTGTTACTATTGTCTTGAATTTTTTTCAGATTTTTCAATTTGGTGCGCCGCAGATAAAAAAATTAAAAACCGTTTTTTCCGTGTCAGAGTAACTAATAGGTCGAACTTTCGTACATACTTTATGGAATAAGTCTTTCATGCAATCTTCAATGTCTTCACATGCAGCAAAACAGCGTAGGCATCAAACGAACTAAATATGCTGTAACATTACAGTCTAAAATGTCTATCGTATTTTCAACGGCGTCAATGGCGCAGCGGTAAAGTGTTCGACTGTTGAATCTCTGCAAACTTTTTGAACGTAGGTTCGAGCCTCGGAACTTCTAAGTCCCACAGGATCATATTTTTTTCACATTAATTATGTATTTTTTCGATTTCTAGCTATATGACAATGATCGATATTTATATATCGATAACAGACATGCCTCTGAATTTTTTCAAAATTTTTCATCCGCTGGTATAGGAGAAATTCGGCAAAAAACTGATTTTCTATTTTTACCCTTTACTACCCCCCGGGTCGAGATACAAAGTTGAAACTTGGCAGAAATCATTCTTTTTTTATAAGCTTTCGAATGACTCATCGCGATTTGAATTCGGTTCAGGGGCACATTTGACCATCTTAACCGGCTATACCCTTTACAAGGTCTTTTTTTTAAAACTTAATTACTAACCAATGCCACAAAATGCTACTGTAATTCCATTATAATTTGTAAGGTTACTACGGATAGTTTCGATTTATGCTAATTTGAACTGCTAATATGTATTAATGGATTAAAAATATAATTATATGCAAAAGTATCACAAGCTCAAGTTAATTCGCGCACCGCTTCTTTTTAATATTACCATGTTTCATATGCTCGTATTAAGTTAAAGATGAAAAATAATTATGTACAAAGCTATTTGCGTAAAGTGTATGTCAGTATACGTCAGAAATTTAGTTTTGTTGTAATAATAATTTAGGGATAGGTCGAGTAGTCAACTAGACTGATAATAAGTTCTGTATACTACAGTTAATTCTATACACTATAGATAATAAGTTCTATATTCTACGTAAATTTTCATAATGTTTTTGTACATGTTTTCAAACTCCAGCGTGCTTCGTGACGTTACTATTTGTTAGAAACAGTTGCATTGGATTGTTGCATAGCACCCTTGCAAATGAATATCGGGACGCTTGGTAAACAAACGAACTTATTAGCTTCAATGCTCCCAGACAGCATACATCTCAAATAATCAACAATTCAATAGTGTGAACAAACTCTGTATATTCTTCGATAGTTTCATACTTGTGTATATATTTACATTTATTATTATTATTGTTAGTGTTAGTGCTAGTTTACTTGTTATTATTACGTGTTTGAAAAGACTTTGAAAAGAAGAAAGTATTTGAATATTAACACCACGCGCAGTTGTCATTTCAACAGGTAAGAATACTTTCTTAAATAGACTGTACATATTATAATTTGTCAGCTGAATGCATATAAAATATATTAATGAAGGTTCATAGTAATATTAATTATAATGGGTAATTCTGAATGCAAAACCTTTAGATCGATGGCTGAATTAGGAGCATCGGCAGACACCGAAATGCTAACAAGAAAGAGCTTTTTCCAATATTGGATTCAATATTGTCATAATCCAGATGAGATATTTCAGTGTATAGTGCTTAAGGGGGGAGACCACTGTCTCAAATCTGAATTTTTTTACATTTTCTGAAAGGCACATGTTTCAAGAATGTTCTCTCCAAATTTGATGAAGAAATTCGCAAAATTGACGGAGATATGGTGTTTTTCGTGAAGTGGTGTCGAACGCGCGACTGAGCCACGTGGAACTTTGAACGCGTTTTTCTCAGAATGACATTTCTCAACCGCGTTGACGGTCTACAGAGAAAACTATACATCCAATTGGCTTGATCAAGGACATTTATTGTACGGAAAACCCGTCGCTATTACATGACGATCAGACATTTTCAATTTTCGACCTGCTTCTATTTTGTTAGCAACATTTCCCCAATTTTGTACCCCGAAAACATGACTTTTTTTCAGTGGTCCGCCATTTTGTAATTTTTTACAATTTTGACATTTTGCGATCGTCACTTAATAGAGGCAGGCTTCTAGTTTCTGAATATTATTGTTTTTTGAATTTCCATGAACCATATGGTCTGGGGACTGTCAACGCGACTAGTATTTTTTTTCCGGAGCGCAAATTTTGATGAAGTGTATACAGAAAACGGATTTATGAATTTGATTAAAAAAAATTTTTTCTTACCCTTCGATATATACACTATTGACTATACTAAGCAATAAATTGATTTACTTGCGTTGTTTGGTTGTAATAAATTCCCGAAAATACCCTTACATTTCGGGCCGAGACAGTGGTCTCCCCCCTTAATGGGGATGATCTGGCACTTAGCATGGAGTTTTTGGAGCCAGAAACTCAAGAGCCAAGTACTTCCAATGGTCGCGGTCGTCCAAGGAAGACTTTCTTGGAATGTTCTGCCAAATCTAAAAAGGCAAAGGTTAAAGACATTATACAAAGAAGCTACGAAGAAGTAATCTTTGCAGCTGAAACAATTGTGCGAGCAGCAGGGAAACGGGATGCAGCAGCAATTATTAAGGAAGTATCTTCAGAGTCAGCTGAAGTAGGTACAAGGATGAAAAAAGTGAAATTTGATATCGGTAAAACTCAACAACGAGCTTTTGAATCTGAGGAAGCTCTAGCGCATTTTACCGATTGCAAGCTGACTAAACATTCATATAGTCTCACCCGCAAACGGGCTTTGAGTGTTGGACATGACATATACCCGTCTTATTATGCAGTCCAGCAAGCCAAACGCACTTGTTTTCCGGAAGAACGATTTATTACGATTTCAGAAACAAGAGCATGTATTAATCTGCAAAGTTTACTGGATATTACTGTAAAACGACTCTTGACTGCTCAAGCTGATGTATTAGATCAATACATGCCTACTGATAAAACTTTCATTTCGATTAGTAAATGGGGATGTGACGGTAGTTCCGGATACAGTAATTATAAACAAAAATTCAGTAATAATGCAGATAGTGACGAATGTCTATTTATGTTCTCGTTTGTCTCGTTGAAATTATGCCCATTGAACAACCATACCAGATTAGTGTGGTGTAACTCTAAGCCTTCGTCGACCCGTTATTGCAGGCCAATTAAATTTATATTTTCCAAAGAGGGCATTGAATTAACACATACAGAAACCACCCACCTTCAAAATGAAATAGACCAGCTTATTCCAACTAAAATGACATTTAGGAATAACGATATTACTATTGACCATGGTTAAAAGGAAAGTGTGCAATTCATTGACAAACACTAAATCCACCCAAAAGTGCTACATTTGTGGAGCCACCCCGAAAACTATGAAGGATATTCCCGAATCATTCCATGCCAAGGAAGAACATTATGGTTTTGGTCTATCAACGCTTCATGCGTGGATTCGCTGTTTTGAATGCTTCTTGCATATTAGTTACAGATTGCCGGCAAAAAAAGTGGGCAATTAAAACAACCGAACAAAAATCTGAAGTAAAAGAACGCAAGAAGCTTATACAATTACGTTTCAAAAGTGAAATGGGCTTGATCGTTGATAGACCAAAACCGGAGTCTGGCTCCACAAATGATGGAAATACTGCGAGGAGGTTCTTCAAAAATCATGGAAAAAGCGCTGCAATTACGGGAATAGATAGCGGGCTTCTTGAGCGATTTTTTACATTCTTAGCGCATTAGCATCAGGATACGAAATCGATATACCACAATTTGAGAAATATGTAACTGAAACCAGAATTATATATTTAAATGTGTATTCGTGGTATTTTATGCCTGTGACTGTACACAAAATACTGACACACAGTGTAGATGTTATAAAGTCTTGTCTACTGCCAATAGGGATGTTATCAGAGGAGGCTCAAGAAGCCCGCAATAAAGACTGTAAGCGATACAGAGAATGCCACACAAGAAAAATGTCAAGGGTTCTTACAAATAGGGACATATTAAACGCGTTACTACTTTCTTCAGATCCGCTTATTAATACTTTCAGGGAATTACCATATAAAAAGAAGGAAGCTATTCCAAAAGGTACATTGCATTTGCTGAAAGGACTAGAAATTTTAAACGATCCCTATTCTAATCAAAATGACGATAGTTTTAATAGACTTTCAGAAGACTCGGATTCTAGTGACAGCTCATCGTACGAGTTATAACCTTCTATCTTTAATTTATTAATTAAACTGTTATGTGAAAATTTATTAACATGCGTTTGAAACAATAACAATATGTATATATACTTCTGTATTCATAAAAAATATATTGCTCGTCTTTTTCAACCTGAAAAGTATAAAAATTGGCCATTACTTATTTTTTTTCACCTAGATTCGCGATCTGTCCCACTGTGCGGTGGTCGCAGTGCCAGCCTGCGACTAGGTATAATGGAAAACAGACCTTCATCGCATTGTATTGTTTCTTGTTTCTTTCGAGTAGCCTAGGCTGGTACTCAAACAGACTCGCGTCAGGCTCCTACGTCTGGCGCATACCCGACGATCGCAGACGCTTGTAGGAGAACAGATACATGCTTCCCAATTGCACCAGTATACTGTGACCAGTCGCTGCGACCAATCGCAGGTAGGAGATCCCGCCTTTAAGGTGCTGATTTTCCATAAAGGAAGAAGAAACAAGAAGAGAGAAGAGTGGGGCTGGCAGGGGCACAGTCTGGAAGAAGTAAAGGAGTTCAAATACTCAGGGTATAATTTCCAGAAAAATAGTGGCAGGGAGATGCATATAAGGGAAGTCATAAAGAAAACTAGAATAGCAATGGCGCAGATATGGGGAATAGGACAAAGAATGTTCAAGAACAATTTTGAGAGAAGAATGAGAATACAGGGTTATCCACCGAAGACTGGCGGCGCTCGCGCGAGTACATATGAGAATGGCAACAGCGTAACACGCATACTTACTACTACAATCATATGTCAATATATCCGCCATCTATGGGCTGTTGCTAAAAGTATAAGTTCGTGTAGATGCCAGTAGAGAGCACAAGGCCTTTTTGGCTGTCTGCCCAGATGACTTTACCACAGACCAGGTATATTCTATATGACTTTACATTTGATGTAACCGACGGGGAAGAAAACGACAGCCTTTTCCCTCAGAAACTGATTGAGAATATTACAATGCTTGTTGAACGACGAAACCGTAGGTGATCAACAAGCATTCTAACATTATCAATAAGTTTCTGAGGGAAAAGGCAGACGAAAAGTCGAAATGGGAGGAAATGGGAGACTCATTCTACAGGCAAAAAATGATGGATATTCAAGAAATGGAAAGAGAAAGAACGAGAGGAAAAGAGTTTGCTGAGGGACTAGCGCAAAGAGACAGGGCAGAGCAGGTTCAATGGCAATACGACAGAATACTAGAAGGCAGATACAACGCACATTACACAGAAATCAGGGATAAGCAGGGAGCAAATTACCTAAACGGAAACTACAGTGGCAGAGACCAAAGTATGATTGCAAGGTTCATATGTGGGAACGAAGAGCGGGGAAGCAAGTACTGGAAAGAGGAAAAAGAGACAGTATGCAGAGTATGTAATGTGGGGCTAGGGAGACGCTGGGTCACATGTTACAAGACTGTAAGGAGCTGAAAAGAGAAAATTCAACGATCAGAGGGATAATAAACAGAGAAAAACAAGGAGCGGAGTGGTTGCGAATAGTTCTGGGAAAGAGGAGAAGAAAAGAAGAACAAGATGAAGGAAGAAGTCAAAACGAAAGCACAATCTTGAGTTAACAGTCCCAGAAACTCACTTACACACATAACATATGTAACCCCATTTTGAGACCGAAAGCCGAAAAATAAACCTATTTACTACTACAATTACGATGGTATTTTTTCACTTTAAATAATTCACTTCAAATAAACTCATGGCACACCATGTGCAACCAGAATTTGAAGTATCCGTTGGCAAGTGGAACATCATCAACTACAGTTTATCAATTTATGTCACAGTACAATCAGTATCCTGTAATTAAAACATTTTGTTTCATTATTGGGAATGAAAACTTTCTCACAACCAATTCATTTCGACGTTCGCTTCTGTATTAAATAAAATGATTCTTATAATCATATCCTGTTGTGAAATATTATGCCCCACGATTTTATTTAAAGTGAAAAACAACATCAAAATTGTAGTACAAGAAATGTATTATTTTTTAGTGTTTAGTGTATTTTAATTTAATTTCTTGTGCATTTTTAATAAAATCGTTTAACATAATTTTTTTTAAATATTTTTTTTCTAGTTTTTAATGTTTGTGGATTTACATTTCGCAGCTCGGATTTCTTTACAAGTATCTTCTATTGCTGTATACTATAAACTACGTATGCCTGTAAAATTTCAAGACAATTGGATAGGTGGATAAATTTGAGTTGCCAGATTTGAACCATACATACAAACAAACATACACACATACAAACATACAAAAATGCAAACAAACATATAAACAAACAATCAAACAGAGGATCGAAGTTGAATTAAATCATTTAATAATGATTGGTAATCATATCTTTCAGGAGAAAACATAAAAATGATTTTTTGAAAATTGTCTAATATTATATCATAATATCCAAACACGATCTAATGCCCGTCCATGAGTGCGCATCAGTTTATTGAAGCCGTAACTGTATTGTCCGGCATTAGGCCGACAAACCATCATGATTCATAAGACATAGTCGTTGATTATCAGAAATTGTATGTGAACTTTCCCATTGATTGCAACGTATCATTATTAGCAAGCCACTTTTGAAGTAGGCTACTGTATCTGATTGGTGATTTTTCTTTCTATTCACCGTGACACAAACAACTGTCTATCACTACTTTTATATACACGAATTAAACATTAAAATATGGCAAAGAGAACAGAATATAAAGTCACCAAAGTGTTTTGTATGAAGAAATCTTTCCAACACCTACCCCTTTCAAAGGTTTTCTATCGTTTCACACATGCTATTTATTTGTTCGTAATTCTTCTGTACTTTGTCTCGGTCGTGGCCATCGCTGCACGTGACGACATTGCACGAAAGACCGTATTATATGTGGGGGTAATGACGTCGCGGCTCTCGCTCGCTCCATTCACTGATCGGCCGTCGTCGCGAGTAGTCTCAACAAGTCTGTCCTGCTTTCTTCTGAACATCGATACCGTTCCAGGATCTAACGGAATATCCCGGAAGTGTGTTTTAGATTTTCCTATCACCCAGTGCGAAAAGTTTTCCACATAAGTTATTGTAAATTACTGTTATTCTTAGTGGGCAAGTCAATTACAATCAGTGCTTTTAATCGAAGCCCGAAAAGTATTTATGAAAATTACTTTTAATTCTATCTTTGTTCTTCTCGTGTATTTACGTTGCTGCGCGCGTGTACACGTGCGTATTATTTGTGTACATAATAGTGTTTGTGCGGATTCAAGAAGGCTTTGAACGCGAAAGGATACGATCGATTGCGATTCGTGGAACGAGATATGACTGTCGCCGGAAAGGTAAGTTCTTTTATAAATTCTTTCGGTTATAGAATTTTAAAAAATTTAAAATTAAATATACCTAGATAATTTTGTACTTTACAAATCGGACTAATGTTAGAAATACATGGATAGTTACTTAAAATAGGTATTCTTCGTTATTCCTGTTCCTCTTTTTATTATAGCATTAAAATTACAAATTTAGCCAGAATACTGTAATTGTAATATTAACTTTGTTTATACTGGTTGAATCAGTTATATGCTACTGTGACATTCTTACATCAATAAAAAAAGATAGAACAATGTGAATAATGTATCTATAGTAACCATGCTATATGTTTACCTTTATTAATTATAAACGTGTGTCGTGTTAGTGAAAATCTTGTATACTACTTTCATTCGATTATTTACTGCTCATAACATGCACAATTTATACTGTATTATAATGTTATTAACGATATGTTTGTTGTGATTTACTAAAGTTATACAAATGAACGAAAATAAGGTACCCATATTGCCTTTAGTTATTAATTAGTATAATATTACAATTTCTGTTGAGGTATGCTTCTTTTTAAAATATGTTACATTATTGATCAGTACGTATTATTTTATAATATTGTATTACATTACCTAACTAACAAGGGGATCGCACAGTTGGCTCCCCAGAGATCTTTATAGAATTTGAAAATGTGAATTCCTAAGTTGAATAACAACATTCTGTAGTATGTTTTATGTGAATGTCTACTTTTTAAGCACGTACTTGGCATTTGGACATTTAAAGTCCTTATGTTGAAGAATTTCATACACAAATGTGATGAGTGAGTGTTTACTTTATAGGCGGGAGATCTAGGCTTCAAATCTCTTACCCCGGTGAATTTTATTTTCAACTCTTCTTTTCTATAATTAAAATCAGAACGTTCTTATTTGGCAGGTACTATAAAATTCATGTATAAATCTCTATTTATAAGTGTCGGTATATTTAATACATATGTATGTATACTTACGAACTGTGTATGTTGCAACTTGTTCTCTATATAATAAATTTGATGAAAATAAGTGTACTAACTGCACATGAAATCATTTATCAGGGGAAAAAGCAGGTCAGTAAAAGTATAATATATGTGTAAGCAAAGTATAAATATATGCAAATACAAAACATTTGCACAGATTCTTCCAATTTTCGTCAAAATCTCAGTGGCACCAATCGTAGGTTTCCTTGAAAACACGTTGTATTTTATTTTTATTGGAGTTGAGTCAGGTGATCAAGTAAATATTTGCGCATCGTGTAATACGATAAGGTAATCCTCCGTTTTCATACCATAAGCAATAAAGAGACGAGAATAGATAAGTAACATTATTCAAATACGAAATCGTCGTTTATTCTGCAAGTATTATTTAGTAAACCTACATTGTCTGATTGTGAGTACCTAGTGCATTGTTCAGTACAATGATGTTTGGGATTGGCCCAAACGGCCACGGGCCAAGCCGGCGCGGATTCGCTACCGAAGTCACGCGCATTTTAAACGCACTAAACACGACTTGATCGCGGAATGATCGCGGTGATGCGATCGGTCGGGCCATCTGTTGACGCGCACCTCACCTAATTAGACAGCTGTCTCAGTTCATCGTGCGAACGGCTTTGTTCGCCGATGCGGTCCTCGTCCTGCTCAGGACGAGCGACTGTTGGGTGGGGTGCTGACGTCACAGAATTCGGCGAAACGGCCCGATCCATCACCGCGATCTCTCTTCTACGAATCGTCCTCTCGATAAGTAACAGTCTTTGCTTACGTGCTTGCGCCTTTTCTGGAACGTACCAGATCTCCACTACGGGCTACTTGATTGCAGATCTAACTGTTCGCGTGCTTTCGCGTTATTGTTAACTAAGTTCAGTGTTCTTTGTGGCTTAGACTTAAGTGTAATATATTGTACAACCGTCCTGTAAATACAAAGTGATCGTGACCTTACGTGTAACTTAACGACTATTCTTAACGACCATCTTTACTTAAAGATTAGCTTATAATCTAATTTAAAGCTAAACTTAAATAAACTCTCGAGCGTTGGAGCTCCGACGTTTCGATACTGAACAAATGAATACTAGTGACCTACAAAATTTTCGACCACATATTGAAGACACTGCGTATAGGATACGTGTAGAAATTACTATTTTGATTTATGGTCACTTTTTATATGTAATAGATTTCTTAGAACATCTTTATTGTTTTCCTTCGAAGGAAAGTGTCAGTAATAACTTTTGTCTGCAATAACTATCCCCATAAAAACTTCAAAAAAGTAAAAAAATTACGCCAAGTACATGAAAAATCCAATAAATCACAAAAATAGAAGGTAATAATTACAAAATAAAAAAAGATGTGAAATCAAAATGAGCTTTAACCCTCCGTGGTCACACGGGGTGTATTGTACCCCAGCCAAGTTTCGAATTCAAATATCGCTCCTTTACGAATTTGAAATGTGACTTAGTGCGCCATCTACCGTTAGTTGAGAGACCTTACTACAGCATTCAACGCTTTAGAAAATTCGGCATCGCGTTTGAATATTTCTAACAACCGTTTGAAAAATAGTGGGGTGTAGCGAACCCCAGTGTGACCACAGTGTGATTCGGTGCAAAAATTTTGAAGTTCTTTTTTAGCTCTTTGGACTCAGCAGATTTTATTAAATGTAAGTAAAAGTTTCTATACCCTGTGAGTTTTTTAAAGGATATATTCAGTGATATATATATTGTGTTATGTGCAGATGCCATATAATTTACGGAGTCGGATGCGCAAAATTTTATTGAATGAAGATGAAAGAAACGATGAATGCTTTGGTGGCAGAGAATCCTAAGATGAATTGGATTGTATTTCGGAAGATTCTGATAGTGAATTTGAGCTATCAGACGATGATAGTGAAATAGACAATGCGTGCTTGGCAAGTCGTCTAAATAGATCGCGTGGTCGTGGTCGACCAACAGCGAAGCTAAGAGGGAAAAATGGATTCCAATGGTCAACGAGAATGCCTACCAGAAGATCCGAACGTTTGTGTGATGTACAGGATCCTTCACCTCCGGAACTTTTGAACGAAGCCACGAATTGTCAAGAGATTGAAGAATTTTGGGAGCTTCTTCTGAATAATGAAATATTCAATATTATTATTCAAAATACGAATGACAAAATAGAAGAGGAGTGCTTAAATATTCTAAATGACAAGCAAAAACTTCAAACTTATCATCACCAAACAAATCATAACGAAATGAAAGCTTTTATTGCTCTTCTATATTATGCTGGATTATGGAAATCGAGTCATGTACAAACACATGAACTTTGGAGTAAAGAAAGTGGAGTAACATTTTATAGAAGCGTTATGTCCAGAGCAAGAGTAATGTTTTTGTCTACATGCCTCCGCTTCGATAATAAAAAAGGTCGAAATAAAGAGGACCGATTCGCGCCTATTCGAGAACCTTAGGACATATTCATGAGGAATTGCAGTCGTTATTATAAGCCTAGTTCACAATGTACAGTTGATGAACAACTGCTTTCATTTCGAGGACATTGCATATTTAGAATGTATATGAAAGCTAAGCCTGATAAATATGGACTGAAAATTGTGACGCTGAACGACGCCCAAACATTTTATTTGGTATTTATACACATCAAAACGAGCTGATCCCAGAATATTTCTTTCGGGAAATTACCACTCCAATTCACGGAACGAATCGGACAGTTACATGTGACAACTGGTTCACGTCAATCCCGCTGATACAGCGCATGCTAGAGCCAACCTACAACCTTACTATCACTGGCACAATCCGCAAAAATAAGCGAGAGATACCTGCGGAAATGAAAGTTGCTTGTAAAGAGCCTCCAAGTACAAAGTTTTGCTTCACGCCGGATATGACGTTTGTATCTCACACGCCGAAAAAAAATAAAATTGTGCTCCTCGTTTCATCTTATATGCATACAGATGCAGTTCGCAATGGTAAACCGAACATTATTTTACATTATAATGATACGAAAGGTGGTACCGACTGTTTTGATAAGCTATGACATTCATATAGTGTGAGTCGACCTACGAGCAGGTGGCTATTGAGAATATTTTTCGGCATGTTAGACCAAGCTGCTGTAAATGCTAGAATTTTATGTAATTTGAAACACCTAAATAATGAGGGACACACGCCCTTGACAGCAAAAGAAAGCTTGAAGAGAATTATTCGCCACCTTGTAACACCACACTTGCAGGAGAGGTATTCAATGTCAAGCATAAGAATAAACATTAAAAAGAATATTGCTGACTTTCTAGGCATCGACGTCAAATCTACAACAAATAATAACCACGAACGTCTTAGTCGGCCACTTAGATGTGGCCTATGTAATAGGCAAAGCGATAAAAAAACGCGACAAGTGTGCCAGTCATGCAGACGGTCTATGTGTGATACGCACAGAATGTACGTATGCGTTGAATGCGGCATTGAAGATTAAGTATTTTATATTAGATATAAGACCTTTTTTGTTTTAGACATAGTATTAATACAATACACAGTAAAACCCTGCCAAAGATGTTTTTTATTTTATTTTTAGCAAATAAATAACCATACGTATATGCCAATTTTCGATTTCATTTCTGCTGAACATAGAACACTTCTTATCTCAGAATAAATACCTTTTTTGCACCGCCCAGCACTAAACTAATTTTTTTCCTGAAGTATATGTCTTTGCCAATATTCCTGCAAATTTTCAGAACTTACTATTGAAATTTAAAAATTTGGTGAATTTTAACCAAAAAAAATCGCTTTTTTCCACAACTATTTCTTTAAATATAAATTTCATCTTGTTGAAACGTACATTTCTAGAAAAAAAAACGATTAGAGCATAATTGTATGAGTATTACGAATGTACAATTATCGCTGAAAAGTTAAAAGATTCAAAAATTCGAAAATGGTAACTAAAAAATGACGCTGGGGTACAATGAACCCCGTGTGACCAACGTGTGATTATAAGGAGGTGTGACCACGAAGGGTTAAGTACATAAAGGTGCTTTCAGTCAAATACTTGGGGTGGCCAGGCAAGGTATTCTCAAATCATCAATACCCATATTTTCCCTCTCACAAACTCTGACAATATGACTACACTTTCATTATTTTGCCTTTTTAAATAATTCTTATTCATCGTTATCTTGACATTGCCTGGCCACCCCAAGTATTTGACTGAAAGCACCTTTATGTACTTGAAGATCATTTTGATTTCACATCTTTTTTTATTTTGTAATTATTACCTTCTATTTTTTGTGATTTATTGGATTTTTCATGTACTTGGCATAATTTTTTTTACTTTTTTGAAGTTTTCATGGGAATCTCACTTCTTTTTACAAAGATAATGTGCATAGTAGGGAATGACTTGAGATAATTTTTAATATTATATAAATTACAAAGGTTTATCATAAACACCCATGAACACTAGGGTGGACCATATTTTTCGTCTTTCAAATTTTTTCGGGACACCCCCCAGGATTGTGTCATTGGGGAAAAATATTTATCCGAATCTTACATTGCGTTACACGGTGTCGTCTTTGCACGCAGCGGGAAAGCACCTTTATGTACTTGCAGCTCATTTTGATTTCACATCTTTTTTTATATTGTAATCATATTATTTTCTTTTTTGTGTGTTTATATTATTTTCTTTTTTATGATGTACTTGCAGCTCATTTTGATTTCACATTTTTTTTATATTGTAATTATAATATTATATTTTCTTTTTTTGTGCGATAATTCATGTACTTGGCATAATTTTTTTACTTTTTAAAGTTTTTTTATGGGGATTGAATTTTTTCATTATGTTTGAATTTGAATTATCGCAATTGTTGCAAGGGTCTTTCAGATTTTTCCATGTGAAATTGTGTTTTATATATATCCTTGAAATTCAAATGACTTTTTTTTTAACATCTTGGTAATAATTACAAAGAAATAAATTTTTTATTTATTTTATATTGTTCAATATACGCGATTCTTGATGCATACCTCGGGAACGGTAAATGGCTGGACCATATGTTCGTACAAATTGTTTACCTTCTACAGGTCGAGGCCACTGTTCCGAGTCAGCTGTGTCTCACATAGACGAGACTCTAATACTTATGTCGATTTTTTTTTGTTATCGCTGCCTCGGAGAGTGTGCCTCGATCGTGCGTCAATCCTGGTTCTATCGCACCGCGTCAAGTACGACTTGTATTCTTCCGTATCTAGGGATACGAGTACTATAATTATTGGTGTAACGCGAACATTCAGTGTGCTATTAAAATTTAAAGAATATCTTGAAGTACTGTTGTATCCTGTACAAATTTCTACCACGCCTAACTGCACATTTGGTCCTTCGAGCCGGATAGGGGACTCAACGGATAATACTGGCCCGTTTTGAGTGCATAGAAGCAGTATAGGCTAACCTGATGGAGAAGTTCGTGGACAAACAGTTCACCCTGCAGAAACGGATCTCTCGCACTGTGGAGAACATGAAGAAGCTGGGTGCTGCTAAGATTACTAAAGGAGTGATTAGCGCGCGACTCGACTTGCTGGAGAAGAACTGGGCTACCTTTCAGCAATCGCACGACGAACTGCTGGATGTGTGCGATACTACGGAGATGATTCTTCCATACTTTACCGATGATCATCTCAGCAAAACAGAAGAATACTACTTACGAGAAAAGGCCGCGCTACTTGATTATCAAGATAAAGAGCCACTTCCAAAGAAGTCACCGAGGTCATCGTCGGAAAAACGCCGAACTCTACCTGCGATTAAGCTACCGTCCTTCTCAGGCGATTACAAGTCATGGCCGAACTTCCGAGATTTGTTTACATCAATCATTCGGGACGACTCATCCATACCGAACGTTGAACGTTTACATTATTTGAAAACTAGCTTGACGGGCGAAGCGGCACGGTTACTTCAAAATATTACCGTGACAGATGACCACTTCGAACGTGCTTGGCAGAAAATTGTGCGCCGATATGAAAATAAGCGACGACTAACAACAGCACAATTATCTGAACTAACGACGCTACCCGCAATGACTACGAAGTCTGCAACGGAGCTCACGCGGTTGGTGAATGCGACTGTGGACGCTATACAGGCCCTTGAAACACTAGGTAACCCTGCGAATCACTGGGGGAATTGGCTTGTGTTCATTACGGCCCAACGGTTAGATATAGAAACCAGGATGGAGTGGGAAACACACCTAGGAAAAGGGACTGAGTTGCCCACTTTTGAGCAGCTGCAGACCTTTCTAGAAGCTCGTATTGACACCCTGGAAGCCGTCGAGGAAGATGGACGCAATCCTGTTCCTGCATCGACGCCTTCATCAGGTCGCACCAAGACCATTGATCAGACCAAGACTGATCAGAGCAAGAATGCCACGCGATCCACTGCTGGTGTTGTGAGGGCCCACGTGACAACTCGAACCACTGAAGCATCCGCCAAGTGTCCTCTTTGTGATCAATCCCATTTTATTCTATTTTGCAGCACCTATAAGAGCAAGACTCCACAGGAGAGAAAACAGGTGATCATAAATAACAAACTATGTTATAACTGCTTGGGTAATCACGCCGTCAAATTCTGCAAATCAACAAAGCGCTGTCAATCCTGTCTGGGCAAACATCACACAACGCTACACACTGGAGAGAGTGTGGCGAGCGAAGCGGTCCCTTCCTCACCCACTACTGAAAGTCAGGTACCGAAAAATACTCTTTGTTGTCAGATAAAGGTCACTCCGTCACCCTCAATGTTACTGGCTACAGCCGTGGTGAAACTCTCATCTACAACTCGGACAGAAATGTGTGTCCGAGCCTTGATTGATCCTTGCTCTGAGATGACACTTATACGTGAAGGCATAGTTCAACTGCTTAAATTGCCTAAGCAGTCAGCCCATATTCCCGTGGCAGGGGTGGGTGAGATGCAGCAGGTCACACGTGGAGTGGTGAATTGTCGCCTATCGTCTCTCAGCAACCCTCCTTTCAGCTGCGTGATCAGCGCATTTGTTCTTTCTAAACTCACGACATACCGGACGCCAAAAATTACTGCCCCTCCTGAGTGGACTCATCTTACTGGTCTTGACTTAGCAGATCCACACTTCGCAGGGGGAAGCAGGATTGATTTATTGCTGGGTGCAGACGTATATGCACAACTAATTCTGGAGGGACTGCGTCGAGGTCCCATTAACGCGCCTGTTGCCCAACGAACTAAGTTGGGGTGGATTCTTACAGGACCCGTTGTCACTCCGAAAACACAATCTACTACAGATTCACCTTCGGCACTGCATTGTGCTTCGGCGGATGTCTTGGGGGAGTGTGTACAACGTTTCTGGCTGCAGGAGGAGGCTCCAGGTCCAAGATCACTGTTGACTGCGGAAGAAGTAGCATGTGAGAAACATTTTTCCTCTACTTGTAAACGTGACGATACTGGACGCTATGTAGTACGGCTTCCATTTGCGACCCCCCCATCGAAACTGGGCAGTTCACGGATGGCAGCTCAACGGTCATTGGAGGGGATGGAACGCCGTAGAAAACGGGACGATCGACTAAGCGAAGCATATGTAACCTTCATGCAGGAATATGCATTGTTGGGGCACATGAAACTTGCTGATGAGAGGACTGAACAGTACGGGCCCTCTCTCTCTTATTACCTCCCTCATCACGGAGTGTGGAAGGAGTTAAGCACGACCACCAAACTAAGAGTGGTCTTTAATGGTTCACACAAAACGACCACCGGATACTCCTTGAACGATTTACTTCATAAGGGCCCTAATCTTTTAACAGACATTAACTCCTTATTGATTCGCTGGCGATTACATTATGTAGTGTTTTCAGCAGACATCGAAAAGATGTATCGTCAGATACAAATTCATCCGGATGATGCTGACTATCAACGGATCTTGTGGCGTGAATCTCCATCTCAACCAATCAGGGAATACAAGTTGGTCACGGTCACATACGGGTTGGCGTGCGCTCCCTTCCTTGCTATCAGAACCCTTCATCAACTCGCCGAGGATGAGAAGGGCTCGTTTCCTTTGGGCGCATCGGCTCTCAGGCGCGACGTTTATGTAGACGACGTGATATCAGGAGCGGATTCGATTGATGAGGCAAAGGAGCTGCAAGGAGAATTAATTGCCCTCCTCAGAGCGGGCGGTTTTAACTTACGCAAATGGTGCTCAAATTACTCGGACCTAGTGACGCATCTACCTAAGGAACTTCTTGCCACACAACTAGGTATGGCGTGCACATTTGCAGACATATTTTCCCTACTGGGACTCCGGTGGGATTCAAACTCTGATTGCTTTCTCTTCGCCTATACTGTATCAAAGGAAAGTGGCCCTTTCACGAAACGGAAGGTTTTTAGCGAGATAGCTCGACTCTTTGATCCCTTAGGATTTTTAGCACCTCTAATTGTCACTGCGAAAATCTTCATGCAGTCCCTATGGTTGCTGCATCTAAGCTGGGACGAACCATTGCCACCTCAGCAACAACAAGTTTGGGAAAACTACAGGGAGGAACTACCGGCAGTGGCTCAACTGAAAATCCCTCGATGGGTGTCCTTCCGCAGCAATCAAAATACCTACCAGTTACACGGCTTTTGTGATGCCTCAGAAAAGGCCTATGCGGCTGTAGTATATCTGCGTGCCATCGTTGACAATACTCCTAAAGTACATTTGTTACTTGCTAAATCTCGTGTGGCCCCTTTGAAACAAATATCATTACCCCGTCTTGAGCTGAACGGCGCCACTCTTTTGGCTCGTCTTATAAAGTACCTGTTAGAACTAACGCCACTGGCAAATATGGTCACCCATCTTTGGAGTGACTCGACTGTCGTTTTGAGCTGGTTACAGAGTCAGCCGTCGAAATGGAAAACATTTGTGGCGAACAGAGTCTCAGAAATACAAGTTTCGGTTCCGAAAGCACACTGGCATCACATCAGATCCCAGGACAACCCTGCAGATTGTGCATCACGAGGGCTATTGGGAAGACAGCTTGTGAATCACCATTTGTGGAGATCTGGACCAGAATTTCTTTCCAAGGGTGACACTTGGGTAACGATAAAAAATCGTATTTTCGGAACTAATCTTGACGCTAAGGGTCCGACCACGGCCCATGTGATTTCTTCCAACGCTGAGGAAGAGTCATGGAACTTGCTCAACCGCTATTCTAATCTTCGACAACTACTGAGGGTGACAGCATGGATACTTCGTTTCGTGAGGAGATTCAAACACAGAGTGGAGTCATCGGGTTGGCAACCACTTTCCTACTTGACAGCTGAAGAATTGGCAACCGCTCGACTGACATTACTGAAACTGGAACAACGAGCGGCATTTCGTACAGAGATTGGTAACCTATCTTCGGGTTCCCCACTTAAAAAGGGGACACCTCTCCTTCACCTAACGCCCTTTCTCGATGCTAATGGACTCCTACGAGTCGGAAGTCGTTTGAAACATTCTCTGCTATCCTCTGACCAGAAATATCCCATTATACTGCCTAAAGAGGGACATTTTGTCCAACTTCTCGTCAAGGACACTCACGAGAAGACGCTACACGGAGGAACGCAACTGACCCTCAATACATTGAGACAGCGCTACTGGATATTATGTGGACGCAAGGTGGTGCGAAGCTTCATTCACCGTTGCTTGACATGCTTCCGATGGAGAGCTCAACCATCTCACCAACTAATGGGTAATCTCCCAGCACTAAGGGTCACCCCCTCCCGACCTTTTCTCCATACGGGAGTGGACTACGCTGGTCCGTTCGCTGTAAAGACGACTCCAGGGAGAGGCCACAAGACGAGAAAAGGCTATGTGGCTGTCTTCGTGTGCCTCGCCACACGCGCTGTCCACTTGGAAGTGGCATCAGACTACACCACGGAAGCGTTTCTAGCCGCCCTGCGCCGCTTCATATCGCGACGTGGGAACTGTGCTTCCCTTCGCAGCGATTGCGGGACAAACTTTGTGGGGGCTGATAAGGAATTACGCAGTCTTTTCTCAGCTGCGAACAAGGAAATGAAACAGATTATCCAGAGTGTAGCCAACGACGGGATCACCTGGAAGTTTAACCCTCCAGGAGCTCCTCACTTTGGGGGAATTTGGGAGGCAGCAGTGAAGGCGTTCAAGTTCCACCTGAGGCGTGTCATAGGAGACACACCGCTCACTTTTGAAGAGCTGACCACTGTCTTGACGCAGATCGAAGCATGCCTCAATTCTCGCCCGCTCATTCCACTGACGGATGAGCCAGATGACCTGGAAGCTCTCACTCCTGGTCATTTTTTAATCGGTAGCCCCTTGACTTCTTTTCCAGAACCCTCACTAAGCTCAGAGGTACCCAACCGTCTCAGTCGCTGGCAGCTACTCAGCGCTATGAGGGACCATTTTTGGCAACGATGGGCGTCAGAGTACTTGCACACCCTTCACGCCCGACCCAAGTGGGTAACTGCAACTGCCAACGTCAATGTCGGGGACCTCTGTCTGATTTGGAGCGAGCTGTATCCACCGACACGGTGGCCGCTAGCGAGGGTCAAGGACGTTCACCCCGGCGATGACGGGAAAACACGTGTCGTTACACTTAGGACTGCAACTTCTACGCTTCAACGACCTATCACCAAAATTTGCGTATTACCATCGCTCGAATCCGACAGGGACGCAGTTAACAGCGTTGCCGCTGCACACGACTAGCTCTTCGACCCTCACTTTCGTTGTCAGTGCTACGTACAACGAAGGCGGGCGGTGATGTTCAATATACGCGATTCTTGATGCATACCTCGGGAACGGTAAATGGCTGGACCATATGTTCGTACAAATTGTTTACCTTCTACAGGTCGAGGCCACTGTTCCGAGTCAGCTGTGTCTCACATAGACGAGACTCTAATACTTATGTCGATTTTTTTTTGTTATCGCTGCCTCGGAGAGTGTGCCTCGATCGTGCGTCAATCCTGGTTCTATCGCACCGCGTCAAGTACGACTTGTATTCTTCCGTATCTAGGGATACGAGTACTATAATTATTGGTGTAACGCGAACATTCAGTGTGCTATTAAAATTTAAAGAATATCTTGAAGTACTGTTGTATCCTGTACAAATTTCTACCACGCCTAACTGCACATATATTATACATATACATGAAATTGTGCTTGTTTCATTTGCTCGTGCAGCAGGGTTGTTTTCTTTTTCAGCTGTTGAAATAATTCTCATCGTCTGCATCGTTAACTGAAATAGGACACATTTACTAATGAATAATTGCGTATGCAAAACCCTACCTGCAAATTTGAGCGTACATAGTCTGACATAGATCACACTGCATCATCTTCTGCTTCGATTATCTGTAAATATATGAAAGCCATATTTTTTTTATGGGGATACAACTTAACGTAGTGCTTATATAGAAATAGAGTGGCCTTTTTCTATAGTAAGTAAGTCTAGAGACTACATAATGTGTTCAAAGGAGGTGAGAGCGTACGGTTAAAAGTCTTGTTGTTGGAAATTTAAATGCTAATGGTAATTTAGCGAAGATGAACGAAGAGATCCAATATTTTTATTGGTGAATTAATTGGAATATTGTTAATGGGGAACTACTAAAATCAATGAATAGCGTAGCAACTACTATGGATTTTATTAAAGTATTGCGAATGTCTTTCACAAAAGATTGGAAAGCATCAAGGGAGATACGTTTGCAGCGTACTTTCTTCACTAATGTGACTTCCTCTACATTGCAATCAATCCGCTATAATTTTCTTAATTCTTAATGCTATGTCTTTTGACACATTTTGTCGATTTACCTTATTTGACAAATTGGCAGAAACTTGCGCGAAAGAAGATGCTTCTCCGTCTATCTAACCATCTGCGGACAACCTCCAAGCCTTTGCGTCCCCTTAATTTCTATTCACGCCTGTGCGTTAGAGTGGAGTGAAATTTTTTTTTTGATAATTTCGTCAACACTGTATGTTTAATTTTTGATCCTATACTAAAGCATTATTCACACAAAAAATTAATAAGTTATTACATCATCCTCAGGTGACGCATGGTAAATTAAAGAAAACTTTTAGAGACTTTATAAATTTTTTACAAATCAATTATTCTGCGCTTTCCTTAGTGTCCTCTCTCGCTTTACCAATTGTTAATTGTTAGTTCTACTGACTCAAGGTCGAGATCAAATACATTGTCCGGTCCGAACTTGTCCCGCGAAGAGCGATCGAGAGAGCCGACCTCCCTCCGACCGCTGCCCGCGCAAGAATCTCAAACCGGCCAATACATCTGACCCAGACCTTAGTAGTGAACCGCAAACACTAAAAGGCAATATGTTGCCGACGTATTATGATATTATAAAATATTATTTGTGGGTAAGAAACGATTTGTTGTGTATAAATGATAGAAAAGACCCATCTATCAAGGAGGTTTATGAAATATTATCTGTTGACGTCGAAAAATTGTGGGAAAAAGCATCTATTCCCATTGTAACTCATCAACAAGTTGTCTCGAGATTAATACTATATTATAATAAGTACAAAAGTATGAAGAAGTTACGTCATGAAACGAAGAAAAAGGAGTTTTATAACGAAGCTTTAAAGAAGTTATTTGACATTGCTGTATGTAAATGTACTTTAAGAAAAGTGTGTAAATGTCAGTCTAAAATACCTATCAAAGAACAAGGCTTTTTGAAAGATCAACGAGAGGAACGTAAAATGTATATTGGACCCGTTGATAGAGCGACCACTGCATCTATTACTCGTAAGAACCTTAGAAAACAAAAGTACGAAGAATTTTTGAAATTCGGTACGCCATCTACTTCTACTTCTGCTACAACAGTGCAATGTTTTTCTGACGTAGCATCATTTTCTAGTGGCTTCTCAGACTCTGAAGTTAAAAAGGATACTAAACATCGTAAAAAACAACCCACAAAACAAATGAGATTGAAGCTACAGAGTCTGGCTGCAGCATGTGACAGAACAGGGGTTTCCGATCGATCGGCAGCAATTATGGTAAACGCGGCGATGTTGGATTTAAATGTAATAAATAGTGATGACCCTTCAAAAGTAATAGACCCAAGTAAATGACGTAGTGAACTCCAAAAAGTACGACAAGATTTACAATTTGAAGCCGGCAAAACAACCATATCCTCACTGTATTTTGACGGCCGTAAGGACAAAACTTTAATTCTGACTAAGACTGAAAATAATTATCATCGAAAAACAGTCACTAAAGAGCATATTTCATTAATATCTGAACCAGGTTCTGAGTACATTGGACATCTATCAATTAATTCGGGAAAAGCAATTACAATTCAAAAAAGTATTGTACATTTTCTTTCTGAAAAAATTGAGTACCAGTCTTCTTTAGTGGCAGTTGGATGCGATGGTACCGCAATAAATACCGGTCACAAAAGCGGTGTCATTGCATTGTTAGAAACATATCTAAACAGACCTTTACAGTGGTTTGTGTGCTTCGTGCATGCAAACGAATTGACACTCCGTCATCTCTTCGCAACTATTAATGGTACTACTACAGGCCCAAATAGTTATTCAGGAAATATCGGGAAAATGGTGGAAAAATGCCTAGATCAGAAGGTGGTAGCTTTCCAAACTATAGACATACATGTGGGATCAGGAACCCCCATACCATAAGAGAGGGCACGGAACAGCAACATCGGGGGGAGTCGGCGGTAGCCGAGGTGGCTAAGGCGGCTGGCCAGCGCGCAAATCTAGAGATCGCGGGTTCGAGTCCCGGTGAGGCGACTTCCCTTTTTTCCGTGACCCTACATACATTTGCCTGATGTTAATACTGAATTGTTAAGCAGCGATCAGAAGTATTTGTATGATATGTGTTCAGCTATTTCTCGCGGAAGTATCCCACCCGCTTCAGCTAATAAAGTCCCAGGAAAGCTAGCCCACTCTCGATGGCTCACTTGTGCAAACAGAATTTTATGTTTGTATGTGGGCACAGAAAAGTCGTCAGAAAACTTGAGAGAATTGGCAATATTCATTATGAAAGTTTACGCACCAACTTGGTTTGACATCAAGATGAAACCTTCTTGTAAATATGGTCCAATTCACGTTTTCAATATGATTAAAAGATCTCTCTACCTACGTGAAGAGCTGAAGGACATTGTCCTAAAAACTATTCAACGGAACGCGTTCTTTGCGCATCCAGAAAATTTATTGCTTGCTATGCTACAAGACGAACATCGACACATTAAGGAACTAGCTCTTAGAAGAATTAAAAAAGCGAGGGGGCAGTCGAAGGGAAAGAATTTACGTGAGTTCAAGATACCTCAACTGGATTTTTAATCATTTTCCTATTATGAACTCATCGATTGGTCGAAAGAAAATATTACTGAGCCACCAATGACCATAAAATACAATAACGATGAAATAGAAAAAATGATATCGTCTGGAGACAATATGACGTATTTTGAGAAGTTTCCATGTCACACCCAACCAGTTGAGCGTTGCGTTAAGCTTGTAACAGAAGCTGCGTCATCTGTTTGTGGTTCAGACGCAAGAGACGGTTACATTAGAGCGAAGATAAAAGCAAGACAAGATTTACCAATATTCGAGACAAAATCCCAATATTTTAAACAATATTCCGTTTTATACTTCATTTACCATTGTAACATCTAATTTTAGTTGTAACATTCAATTAAAAATTATTTTTAGAAATTTTGTGATTATTTAGTTATAACTCTGTTTTCCCAATTTTTACGAAAACTTTAAGTCACCTGCGTCACCTGAAAATAATAACGCAGATGGCTGAAATTGTACAGTTACACACTTCCAGACACGCGTCAGAAAATAGTAATACAGGAATAAGAGAATATGTATTAAACATTTTTTTCACCTGTTTCGCTCCACCCTACTGTGCGCCCCCTTCATTTCTATCCAAGCTTCTACGTCCCCTTCATTTCTATAAGCTTTATAGGTATATAGAAACTCTAAATTAAAAATAGTTTGCTAGTATAAAAAAAATATCTGTCAATTTAAATGCAATTTGTTACAATAGTGTTGTGAGCACCCTATGGGTGGGAATCCATGGCCCACTGGTGCTCGCGAGCGAGACAAGAAACAGCGAGAAGAAGGCGATCTGATAAAACGCCTGTCAAGCTGTCACTTGAGATACCGGCGCCATTGAGAGCAGACGTATTCCCGAACACCTTCTTGTCCTTAATTACTGTTATTTGATTACTGTTATCCTTGTTGATGTTCACGTTCTGTTCTTATACATTAAATTTACACTATGTCTATTCAAAAACGTAACAATATATTATTTTGTAAATACACAGTATTTCCAGACACTTATGCCAAAGAAAATGATTCTCTGTCGAACCTTCTCTGGCCAATTCTGCGACTCTATATGTGACGTCCCACTATTTTTCGCGCGGTATTACTTCAACTCTCCCTCATAAACCTCAACACAACTCCATCAAAATCACTCAAACTCAAGTCTTACCCCTTTTTTCCAATCACGGATCACCTTGACGATGTACCTTAGCGGTCCCCATCTCAAGACGGTCAATTACGAAACCTGCTTTCCCATTCGCTTTACGTGGCATGACCACTTCCCTCATGTCTAATTTAAACAAGTCCCTCGTCCCAAAAATCCCACTTAATTCCAGACCACGTCTCACCCCCTCTTTACGGCCAAAGAAGTCAAAGCCATTCTCACCCCCTTCCAATCAAAACTCCTAAAAATCCCCGAAAACAAATTGCTGCGCATATTTCGTATAAGCGCCTATAAAAACCCCGGAAGCCCCAAATGCTATTGTCTACAAGTCTAATTATAGACTCACCTTTGGTACCTATAAAAACCCCGGAAGTCTTGGTGCATACCGCGCACACCCCTCATACCTAAAACTGAAAAGAGTATAAATACGAGGGCCCGCGAGACAGAAGTCCTCTTCTACGGAAGATCTTTTACGGAACGCAGTTAACGAAGTATTAGGGTAAACGATACAGTTATTGACCAGGGTACAGAAGTTGACCACTTCAAATTTCTGCCGCCATAGAACCTGCGCGTTTCCGCATTAATGATGCACTTTGATCAGAAAAGACAGTTCTAGCTTTTGTTTCAACCAACAACCGATGATTTCAGTACACTCGTTCCGTCGTGAGATCGTCGGAAAGGAAAACTCGCAATGTCAACTCTCAAAGGTAAGGGCTTAGCGGGCATCTTTAGAGCAGCGACTTCTTTAATGGCTGTATAATCATTGTTCAATTTTGTTTGCCGTGAATGCCATTGATCATAATAGGTAACAAGGGTCCAATATTAACATTCGGCATACGTCCACTCCTGTGGAACGTGATTATGTTGTGTTTTGGGGGGGTGTTCAATAACTGATTCGGCGAATGCACAGTAATACAGTTATTGACCACTCGTATTTTTCGTGCTGAAAGACCGCGATGAAAATTAATTTGCGTACTCGTAATGCACATAATAAAATTTTGTTTATCTTTTGTCAAATACGTGGTTGACTACGGTCCTTTGTTGTACTCGTGTTGTCTCAAATGTAGGGAAACAAAAATGAGGACGAGTGAGAGAGTCGTCTCTTTTATTTCCTTATTTAGATCTTTACAGGCACTTATACGGGCTTTTATACGGTTTCGGGTATGGACCTCTGATGACTTCTGATCTTTCATTAGTTCGGAAGTCGCTACGGTAATTCGGTGATCAAGGCCGCTTGCTGCCTCCCGGTGTTGCTCGAATCTTGGCGTGTCGCGTGCCGAACAGACGCAACCACGCGGCATACAATGTCATCGCGATACACACATCGTGTCGCTTTTCCCGGCCTACACAAAACAGTTGTTGACCAGACTTCCTCGAGTGAAGATAAATTCAAACATTTAGGTTAAAAATTCAAGTGCAATAATTGTGCAGGTATCTGAATAATGCCAAATCCAAGAAGCAGTCGTAACTGTCCTCCGCAAGCTATAGAAAACGCCGTGAAAGCCGTGGGGAATGGAATGGGACTCAATGCTGCCGCTCGCTTTTACAAGGTGCCTACGGGGACTTTACACTTTCGGAAGAAAACCGGCCGCGAAAAATACTCACATGGCCCCAGTCCGGTGCTTACTGGAGAGGAAGAAGGCATTCTTGTGAAGTGGATAATTGCCTGTCAGAATAAAGGATTCCCTAAGCGCAAAGATGATATCCTTGACAGCGTTGCCGAGTTTTTGCAGGAAAATCCACGTCCTAATCCTTTCATAAATAATCGACCAGGTTGTGGGTGGTATAAAGCCTTCCTACGAAGACATCCAACCATTTCTAAGCGCTCTTCGGAGTCCGTCACACGCGCTAGTGCTAGCGTATCGGAAAACGACATCAGGAGGAATTATTAAAAGAAGAAGGAACATTCACCGCTCTTTCAGATCCAAAACGTGTTTTTAATGGAGATGAGACAAATTTTCTGCTTTGCTCTAAATCTGGTACCGTCTTGGCAGAAAAGGGCTCTAAAAATGTGTATGAAGTGGATTCTGGAACTAATAAAGCAGCTGTAACAGTTATGTTTACATTTTCCGCTGCCGGTGACCTTGTTCCGCCGATGCTGATCTTTCCGTACAAAAGGATACCTGCTGATATCGTCGCTACTGTCCCAAAGCGATGGGGCATAGGTAGAAGTGATAGTGGGTGGATGACGGCGGAAGTCTTTTACGAATATATCGCAAACGTTTTTAGCCCCTATCTCACAATGAACAACGTACCATTGCCAGTCATACATTTTGTAGATGGCCACAAAACACATTTGACCCACCATGTCAGTAAGCTGTGTTCCGAGCCAGATATCGTCCTGATAGCACTATACCCGAACGACACTCGTATTTTGCAACCGAACGATGTCGCTGCATTTAGACCAATTAAGGCAGAGTGGTCAGATGAAGTAAGACTTTGGCGGCAAACACACCTACTCGAAAACATCACGCGATCGCTTGTTGCACCTTTGCTGGAGAAGGTTCTAGCTAAAAAAAACATTGTCACAGATCCTGCAAAACGGTTTTAGAACAACAGGATTGTGTCCGTGGGACTCAAATGACTAGATTATGACACTAGATTACAGCTGTTGCGTCGCAAGGGAAAAGGTGGTTGAGAACCACTGACCAGAGAGTTCATACCTCTCCATCGAACGCGCCGAGAAGCGCAGGCAAATTTTGTAATCGTCTGCTTGGGCGAGTCAGCCTGTGACGTCACGCGCGGTCCCGGCCATCCTGGGAAAAACCCACGGTTTTGGCTAAGGCGCGTTCCCGCGTTTTCTGCGAACCGCGCGGGAACCTCCCACTGTCTTGACCAATCGCGAGCGTTGGAAGGTCGCACCCCCATCCTCTTTACTTCCGCTTCCTGACCGACCAGCGCATCCATTTTTCAGTTCCGAGCTACTTACTCACAGAACGTCGAACCGTCAACACCGTATTTTTTTTCTCTTGTATTACTCACCATAAACCATAACCATTGTATCATTTTAATAAATTAGATTCAGAATTAAAGTGCAGTTTTACTCAAAGTAAGTCACATAACGCGGCCTTATTTCATTAATTTGAAATAAGGAAAGGCAAGTGTCAGGCGGATTTACAATCCGCCAGCTTAACGACGCTTCAACAACAGCAAATGCCTAGGAAAAATTACACGTGACGAGATAACTAATACTGATTTGCGCAGCGAGGCTACGTCTCCTGCGGAAAGAAAGATTTCTTACGCCGAATTTTACGAAATAGTGGGCAAAGAAATGACAAACATTTTTAAAACAATGAAGATGGAAGAGGAAAAGTCGGCAAATCAACAGGACACATACGAACCGAGTCCTACACAGCTCCTTTCCGTGTGTGGAAGGAATTCCAGGAGCAACCAGCGCAACAGACGCCTTTGAATAATATGACAGCAGGACCAAGTTTGTCAGTACAAGCAGAAGAGCCTGATTCTGATGACACGTCTAGAGGCATGCAATCATTTTTGTCGTAGCCTGAAAGCCCAAAAAGAAAAGGGAAACGAAATATAGAGCGTATGCCTTATGTAGTCTCATCACAGACGTGGCAGGATATTGCAGAGGCAAAGAAAACGAGAAAGAAGGAGGAAGAAGACGCGAAGAAAGAAAGAAAAAGGCAAAGAGAAGAAAAGAAAGTGCAGATGAGAGATTCCAAGTCTAAGAAGCCAAAAAAAGTGAATGAGGAGCCAATGAGACCGCGGCGAAGTGCTCGGCACACGTCGTGAAGGGTGCACATAAAACTCACCCTGCCCCAAGACAATATGTCTTTGATTTTGGTATATTGACAGATGGTTTTAATAAAAATGATTTTAAAGTAAAAAGTATGTCATTTTCTTTTATATTCAGTAAGTGGTCAACAAGTGTACCTGGACCGGTCAACAACTATGCCACGACCGGTCAATAACTATAATTTTGAATTATGTTTCTTTGTAATAGCATAACATCGAAACTACTGATTTCTTCAAAGTTTCTTTGCTGTTATAATCATCTTCGATACTTCTCTTTTCGCCTGGTATAACGAAACTTCATTTATAAAATTCAAGTTACTTATTCCATAGCGTTTACCTAAATTGAAGCTCTTAGGTGGTCAACTACTGTATGGTTTACCCTACCTTTCAAAGTTTATTTCAATATAATTAAATTCAGTGTCCATCGAACATCATCATCAATCATTGTAAGCGATTATAATTACCATTAATACCATTGCATATCACCATCATCATATATTTTGTACTATTATTCCTATTGCTTTTCATATTATTTTGTATTATCAACGCTTATTGCGTTCATATATTTTGTATTCTTAAGCTTATTGCTTTTCATATTATTTTGCATTCTAAAGCTTATTCCTGTTCATATATTTTATATTATCAACGCTCATTGCTTTTCACACTATTTTGTATTATTACGTTTATTGTTTTTATATAATTTCATTGGCTTATTTTCATGTGTTTTATGTTCATATTCTTATACTGCCATTAATCACCATTTATATAAATGTTATGTGCTAATGCTTAACGTCTAACGCATTATCTCGTTAACCACACTATCACATAAACAGTGCATTTACCCATGCTTAAGCTAATAAACCGCTTTGTTTAAATCACGCTTCGAGTTATTGTGTCAATCCTTCGGGTACGAAGATCCCTAAATCAAAACAGGCTGCTGGAACAGCTGATCTCGGTTCGCGAACGCAAGTGTTCTTACAGTGTTTACAAACGTTCTTTCGCATAGCCCGCGTGTAGCCGTATGTCTAAACCGATTTCGCGGAACTATTACGGGTAACTCTTTACCTTAATGCAACGGTAAATCCAATTACCGAGATAAATCAAAACAAGTGCTCTAACGGGTGTCTCCCCGGTGTGTATTCGCTTACTAAACCTTCCCTGGTCGATCAGTGTGCTGGATTTAAGATTCACGCCTATCCTCCTTCCACCCTCAGTGTGCTCGATTTAAGATTCACGCCTGACCCCCCCCCCCTTTTTCCCTCAGTGTGATGGATTAAAGATTCGCGCCTGACTTCCTTAAGAAATCCTCAGAGTGCTGCATTAAGATTCACGCCGGACCTTCCCCCGAAACACAGTGTGTAGGATTTCAGATTCTCGCCTGGGCTCCATTAACCCCACAGTGTCATTGTCCCCTAAGACCTCCACCCGGGACGTGACATATATATAAATATTAAAAAAATTTGGTGACTTAACTTGTTAATTGTGACAATAATTCCGTGTCCTAAGTGGGGTAAAAACTCGTGACATTTCAAATTTGGACAACTTCGCAGGTAATGATATGAGCGATTAACACTTGGCAAGTTATAATTCAATAGTATAGGTATATATGTACAATGACGGACAACGATCCCTGTCGAATGATCCCGAGAGTCGACGAACGAAACATGTGTAGCTTCTTTTGGCTGAAGGTGAGCGTGTACCGCGTATACGTATATACAGGGTGTCCCACGGTAGACTGGACAGCGCCGTAGCTCCTAAAGTATTGGAGATAAAAATTTTAAAAAAATAGGGAATTGCATGGTTCGAAGGGGCTACTAAATTAGCCCGAACGAATTTTTTTTTCGATTATTATTTTAAAAAATACGATGGTCAAGTTCGGTTTTTCAAATGGAACTATTTTTTTTGAAGTCCTGAGTTGATAGTGCGTTCCAAGACAAATTCAATAAGCATCAATGTATACACTTTATTTTCACTGGTTTTTGAGATATTGCGCTTGCAAATTTACTGATTTTCACTGCAAGAAACTCCTCTGGAATAGCAAGGACCGGGGTCGGTCTTACTGGCGCCACGGGTGGCACTGCCTGTTGAAATAGATACCTACCTGCGAAAGGTCTACGCCAGGCCCAAAGGCTGGACAATTCTTTTCCGCCAGAAATGCTACTTAGGTAGGTACATCTGCAGTATCGAGAAGCGCATCGTTACTTTTATTTCGCACTTGCTTCTACGCTCGGATGGCCGGTTCTTTTGGGAGGGATGCAAGTTGGATTGGTTAGGTTCGGAGGAGTGAAAGTTGCTAGACCAAATATCAACTATAGGGAGCATATTGTATCAGAACCAATCAGATTTGCATCCCTCACAAACGGCTGCTAGAGAGCAAGAGGCCCTCTTCACAGCAATACCTTCTCCCCAATGCCCACCTTCTTTCGCACGGAATACGTCAACGCATGGTTTTGCTTTGATATCGAAGCTCATGTTTATACTCGAGAGGACCACGCGTCGACAGCGGGCTACCCCTTTTCTTACCGTGTCTCTCCACGAGGAGTATTGCCGATGGATTGTAGAAGCGCAGATGTCTGGATGCCAGTTGTTGAATTCAGGAGACGATAGAAACACTTTGTTACAAAACACACATGTACTATAATTAAAGTAAATCGTATTCCTCTCGGGCAGGAGTCGCCCGACGTTCGTCAAGAAGATGCGGCCTGGTACCCCGTGGCGAAGACAACCCTTCGCAGGGTCTCGCTCAATTTTTATGACTTTTACCGGAAAAAGGTACGAATCCTGGGCCGAACGTAACGAATTGAGGTCGAGCCCCCGCAGTCGAGGGTGAAATATCCATTACAGCGTATTAAGAAATTCTTTTCTTCATCGTATCGAGAGGGAAGTGACGCGAATGGATTCCTTATGTTTTTCTGACGAAAATCATACCAAATATCATGCAAATCGGACTACTTTGATACAAGCTATTTGTATTCCCTATGTAAAAGTTGTCCGATTTACACGATATTTGGCATGATTTTCATCGGGAAACCACAAGGAATCCAACGGCGACACGTCCATATCCATACGATAAAGAATAAAGAATTATTTTATTTCTGAAACAGATACAGGGTAATTATGGAGGTACGCCCGTCAAGAAGATGGGGCCTGGTACCCCGTGGCGAGGACAACCCTTCGCTGGGTCTCGCCCGATTTTTATGGCTTTTTCCGGAAAAAGGTACGAATCCTGGGCCGAACGTAACGAATTGAGGTCGAGCCCCCGCAGTCGAGGGTGAAATATCCATTACAGCGTATTAAGAAATTCTTTTCTTCATCGTATCGAGAGGGAAGTGACGCGAATGGATTCCTTATGTTTTTCTGACGAAAATCATACCAAATATCATGCAAATCGGACTACTTTGATACAAGCTATTTGTATTCCCTATGTAAAAGTTGTCCGATTTACACGATATTTGGCATGATTTTCATCGGGAAACCACAAGGAATCCAACGGCGACACGTCCATATCCATACGATAAAGAATAAAGAATTATTTTATTTCTGAAACAGATACAGGGTAATTATGGAGGTACGCCCGTCAAGAAGATGGGGCCTGGTACCCCGTGGCGAGGACAACCCTTCGCTGGGTCTCGCCCGATTTTTATGGCTTTTTCCGGAAAAAGGTACGAATCCTGGGCCGAACGTAACGAATTGAGGTCGAGCCCCCGCAGTCGAGGGTGAAATATCCATTACAGCGTATTAAGAAATTCTTTTCTTCATCGTATCGAGAGGGAAGTGACGCGAATGGATTCCTTATGTTTTTCTGACGAAAATCATACCAAATATCATGCAAATCGGACTACTTTGATACAAGCTATTTGTATTCCCTATGTAAAAGTTGTCCGATTTACACGATATTTGTAATTATTTTCATCAGAAAACCCCTAGGAATCCATCGGCGACACATTCATATCCATACGATAAAGAATAAAGAATTATTTTATTTCCTAAACAAATACAGGGTAATTCTGGAGGTACGCCCGTCGCCTCGTGGCGAGGACAACACCCCGCAGTGCCCATCGAATTTTATGGCTTTCGACCCTCGAAGGGTTTGGAATATCATTAAGACGTGAGAAATGTTTAGGATTTCAAATGTTTGCTTCTTTTCTTCGTCGTATCGAAGGAGAAAGTGATGCCAATAGATTCCTGGCGTTTCGTCGATTAAAATTATAACAAATTTCATGTAAATCGGACAACTTTTACATAGGGAATACAAATAGCTTGTGTCAAAGTAGTCCGATTTGCATGATATTTGGTATGATTTTCATCAGAAAAACATAAGGAATCCATTGACGTCACTTCCCTTTCGATACGACGAAGAAAAGAATTTCTTAATAAGTTGTAATGGATATTTCACCCTCGACTGCGAGGGCTGGACCTCAATTCGTTACGTTCGGCCCAGGATTCGTACCTTTTTCCGGAAAAAGCCATAAAAATCGGGCGAGACCCAGCGAAGGGTTGTCCTCGCCACGGGGTACCAGGCCCCATCTTCTTGACGGGCGTACCTCCATAATTACCCTGTATCTGTTTCAGAAATAAAATAATTCTTTATTCTTTATCGTATGGATATGGACGTGTCGCCGTTGGATTCCTTGTGGTTTCCCGATGAAAATCATGCCAAATATCGTGTAAATCGGACAACTTTTACATAGGGAATACAAATAGCTTGTGTCAAAGTAGTCCGATTTGCATGATATTTGGTATGATTTTCATCAGAAAAACATAAGGAATCCATTGACGTCACTTCCCTTTCGATACGACGAAGAAAAGAATTTCTTAATAAGTTGTAATGGATATTTCACCCTCGACTGCGAGGGCTGGACCTCAATTCGTTACGTTCGGCCCAGGATTCGTACCTTTTTCCGGAAAAAGCCATAAAAATCGGGCGAGACCCAGCGAAGGGTTGTCCTCGCCACGGCGTACCAGGCCCCATCTTCTTGACGGGCGTACCTCCATAATTACCCTGTATCTGTTTCAGAAATAAAATAATTCTTTATTCTTTATCGTATGGATATGGACGTGTCGCCGTTGGATTCCTTGTGGTTTCCCGATGAAAATCATGCCAAATATCGTGTAAATCGGACAACTTTTACATAGGGAATACAAATAGCTTGTGTCAAAGTAGTCCGATTTGCATGATATTTGGTATGATTTTCATCAGAAAAACATAAGGAATCCATTGACGTCACTTCCCTTTCGATACGACGAAGAAAAGAATTTCTTAATAAGTTGTAATGGATATTTCACCCTCGACTGCGAGGGCTGGACCTCAATTCGTTACGTTCGGCCCAGGATTCGTACCTTTTTCCGGAAAAAGCCATAAAAATCGGGCGAGACCCAGCGAAGGGTTGTCCTCGCCACGGGGTACCAGGCCCCATCTTCTTGACGGGCGTACCTCCATAATTACCCTGTATCTGTTTCAGAAATAAAATAATTCTTTATTCTTTATCGTATGGATATGGACGTGTCGCCGTTGGATTCCTTGTGGTTTCCCGATGAAAATCATGCCAAATATCGTGTAAATCGGACAACTTTTACATAGGGAATACAAATAGCTTGTATCAAAGTAGTCCGATTTGCATGATATTTGGTATGATTTTCGTCAGAAAAACATAAGGAATCCATTCGCGTCACTTCCCTCTCGATACGATGAAGAAAAGAATTTCTTAATACGCTGTAATGGATATTTCACCCTCGACTGCGGGGGCTCGACCTCAATTCGTTACGTTCGGCCCAGGATTCGTACCTTTTTCCGGAAAAAGCCATAAAAATCGGGCGAGACCCAGCGAAGGGTTGTCCTCGCCACGGGGTACCAGGCCCCATCTTCTTGACGGGCGTACCTCCATAATTACCCTGTATCTGTTTCAGAAATAAAATAATTCTTTATTCTTTATCGTATGGATATGGACGTGTCGCCGTTGGATTCCTTGTGGTTTCCCGATGAAAATCATGCCAAATATCGTGTAAATCGGACAACTTTTACATAGGGAATACAAATAGCTTGTATCAAAGTAGTCCGATTTGCATGATATTTGGTATGATTTTCGTCAGAAAAACATAAGGAATCCATTCGCGTCACTTCCCTCTCGATACGATGAAGAAAAGAATTTCTTAATACGCTGTAATGGATATTTCACCCTCGACTGCGGGGGCTCGACCTCAATTCGTTACGTTCGGCCCAGGATTCGTACCTTTTTCCGGAAAAAGCCATAAAAATCGGGCGAGACCCAGCGAAGGGTTGTCCTCGCCACGGGGTACCAGGCCCCATCTTCTTGACGGGCGTACCTCCATAATTACCCTGTATCTGTTTCAGAAATAAAATAATTCTTTATTCTTTATCGTATGGATATGGACGTGTCGCCGTTGGATTCCTTGTGGTTTCCCGATGAAAATCATGCCAAATATCGTGTAAATCGGACAACTTTTACATAGGGAATACAAATAGCTTGTATCAAAGTAGTCCGATTTGCATGATATTTGGTATGATTTTCGTCAGAAAAACATAAGGAATCCATTCGCGTCACTTCCCTCTCGATACGATGAAGAAAAGAATTTCTTAATACGCTGTAATGGATATTTCACCCTCGACTGCGGGGGCTCGACCTCAATTCGTTACGTTCGGCCCAGGATTCGTACCTTTTTCCGGAAAAAGCCATAAAAATCGGGCGAGACCCAGCGAAGGGTTGTCCTCGCCACGGGGTACCAGGCCCCATCTTCTTGACGGGCGTACCTCCATAATTACCCTGTATCTGTTTCAGAAATAAAATAATTCTTTATTCTTTATCGTATGGATATGGACGTGTCGCCGTTGGATTCCTTGTGGTTTCCCGATGAAAATCATGCCAAATATCGTGTAAATCGGACAACTTTTACATAGGGAATACAAATAGCTTGTATCAAAGTAGTCCGATTTGCATGATATTTGGTATGATTTTCGTCAGAAAAACATAAGGAATCCATTCGCGTCACTTCCCTCTCGATACGATGAAGAAAAGAATTTCTTAATACGCTGTAATGGATATTTCACCCTCGACTGCGGGGGCTCGACCTCAATTCGTTACGTTCGGCCCAGGATTCGTACCTTTTTCCGGAAAAAGCCATAAAAATCGGGCGAGACCCAGCGAAGGGTTGTCCTCGCCACGGGGTACCAGGCCCCATCTTCTTGACGGGCGTACCTCCATAATTACCCTGTATCTGTTTCAGAAATAAAATAATTCTTTATTCTTTATCGTATGGATATGGACGTGTCGCCGTTGGATTCCTTGTGGTTTCCCGATGAAAATCATGCCAAATATCGTGTAAATCGGACAACTTTTACATAGGGAATACAAATAGCTTGTATCAAAGTAGTCCGATTTGCATGATATTTGGTATGATTTTCGTCAGAAAAACATAAGGAATCCATTCGCGTCACTTCCCTCTCGATACGATGAAGAAAAGAATTTCTTAATACGCTGTAATGGATATTTCACCCTCGACTGCGGGGGCTCGACCTCAATTCGTTACGTTCGGCCCAGGATTCGTACCTTTTTCCGGAAAAAGCCATAAAAATCGGGCGAGACCCAGCGAAGGGTTGTCCTCGCCACGGGGTACCAGGCCCCATCTTCTTGACGGGCGTACCTCCATAATTACCCTGTATCTGTTTCAGAAATAAAATAATTCTTTATTCTTTATCGTATGGATATGGACGTGTCGCCGTTGGATTCCTTGTGGTTTCCCGATGAAAATCATGCCAAATATCGTGTAAATCGGACAACTTTTACATAGGGAATACAAATAGCTTGTATCAAAGTAGTCCGATTTGCATGATATTTGGTATGATTTTCGTCAGAAAAACATAAGGAATCCATTCGCGTCACTTCCCTCTCGATACGATGAAGAAAAGAATTTCTTAATACGCTGTAATGGATATTTCACCCTCGACTGCGGGGGCTCGACCTCAATTCGTTACGTTCGGCCCAGGATTCGTACCTTTTTCCGGAAAAAGCCATAAAAATCGGGCGAGACCCAGCGAAGGGTTGTCCTCGCCACGGGGTACCAGGCCCCATCTTCTTGACGGGCGTACCTCCATAATTACCCTGTATCTGTTTCAGAAATAAAATAATTCTTTATTCTTTATCGTATGGATATGGACGTGTCGCCGTTGGATTCCTTGTGGTTTCCCGATGAAAATCATGCCAAATATCGTGTAAATCGGACAACTTTTACATAGGGAATACAAATAGCTTGTATCAAAGTAGTCCGATTTGCATGATATTTGGTATGATTTTCGTCAGAAAAACATAAGGAATCCATTCGCGTCACTTCCCTCTCGATACGATGAAGAAAAGAATTTCTTAATACGCTGTAATGGATATTTCACCCTCGACTGCGGGGGCTCGACCTCAATTCGTTACGTTCGGCCCAGGATTCGTACCTTTTTCCGGAAAAAGCCATAAAAATCGGGCGAGACCCAGCGAAGGGTTGTCCTCGCCACGGGGTACCAGGCCCCATCTTCTTGACGGGCGTACCTCCATAATTACCCTGTATCTGTTTCAGAAATAAAATAATTCTTTATTCTTTATCGTATGGATATGGACGTGTCGCCGTTGGATTCCTTGTGGTTTCCCGATGAAAATCATGCCAAATATCGTGTAAATCGGACAACTTTTACATAGGGAATACAAATAGCTTGTATCAAAGTAGTCCGATTTGCATGATATTTGGTATGATTTTCGTCAGAAAAACATAAGGAATCCATTCGCGTCACTTCCCTCTCGATACGATGAAGAAAAGAATTTCTTAATACGCTGTAATGGATATTTCACCCTCGACTGCGGGGGCTCGACCTCAATTCGTTACGTTCGGCCCAGGATTCGTACCTTTTTCCGGAAAAAGCCATAAAAATCGGGCGAGACCCAGCGAAGGGTTGTCCTCGCCACGGGGTACCAGGCCCCATCTTCTTGACGGGCGTACCTCCATAATTACCCTGTATCTGTTTCAGAAATAAAATAATTCTTTATTCTTTATCGTATGGATATGGACGTGTCGCCGTTGGATTCCTTGTGGTTTCCCGATGAAAATCATGCCAAATATCGTGTAAATCGGACAACTTTTACATAGGGAATACAAATAGCTTGTATCAAAGTAGTCCGATTTGCATGATATTTGGTATGATTTTCGTCAGAAAAACATAAGGAATCCATTCGCGTCACTTCCCTCTCGATACGATGAAGAAAAGAATTTCTTAATACGCTGTAATGGATATTTCACCCTCGACTGCGGGGGCTCGACCTCAATTCGTTACGTTCGGCCCAGGATTCGTACCTTTTTCCGGTAAAAGTCATAAAAATTGAGCGAGACCCTGCGAAGGGTTGTCTTCGCCACGGGGTACCAGGCCGCATCTTCTTGACGAACGTCGGGCGACTCCTGCCCGAGAGGAATACGATTTACTTTAATTATAGTACATGTGTGTTTTGTAACAAAGTGTTTCTATCGTCTCCTGAATTCAACAACTGGCATCCAGACATCTGCGCTTCTACAATCCATCGGCAATACTCCTCGTGGAGAGACACGGTAAGAAAAGGGGTAGCCCGCTGTCGACGCGTGGTCCTCTCGAGTATAAACATGAGCTTCGATATCAAAGCAAAACCATGCGTTGACGTATTCCGTGCGAAAGAAGGTGGGCATTGGGGAGAAGGTATTGCTGTGAAGAGGGCCTCTTGCTCTCTAGCAGCCGTTTGTGAGGGATGCAAATCTGATTGGTTCTGATACAATATGCTCCCTATAGTTGATATTTGGTCTAGCAACTTTCACTCCTCCGAACCTAACCAATCCAACTTGCATCCCTCCCAAAAGAACCGGCCATCCGAGCGTAGAAGCAAGTGCGAAATAAAAGTAACGATGCGCTTCTCGATACTGCAGATGTATCTACCTAAGTAGCATTTCTGGCGGAAAAGAATTGTCCAGCCTTTGGGCCTGGCGTAGACCTTTCGCAGGTAGGTATCTATTTCAACAGGCAGTGCCACCCGTGGCGCCAGTAAGACCGACCCCGGTCCTTGCTATTCCAGAGGAGTTTCTTGCAGTGAAAATCAGTAAATTTGCAAGCGCAATATCTCAAAAACCAGTGAAAATAAAGTGTATATATTGATGCTTATTGAATTTGTCTTGGAACGCACTATCAACTCAGGACTTCAAAAAAAATAGTTCCATTTGAAAAACCGAACTTGACCATCGTATTTTTTAAAATAATAATCGAAAAAAAAATTCGTTCGGGCTAATTTAGTAGCCCCTTCGAACCATGCAATTCCCTATTTTTTTAAAATTTTTATCTCCAATACTTTAGGAGCTACGGCGCTGTCCATTCTACCGTGGGACACCCTGTATATTATGTCGACAAAAGTATATGAGGGTATATGAGAGTGTAAGGCCCATTACGCACTTGGCGACCAGTCGCCGAGAGACCAAAATTCGGGCAACCAAACGAAGCGACCAGACCGGGCGACTCGACACCTATCAGTTTCGTAGAGTGCGCCAAACAGAATGGATGTCGAGGAGATTATTTTACTTATGAAGTACAGTGAAAATGAAAAGAAGAAAAAGAAGAAGCGATATTGGGTGCATCCTATATTGGCAGAACGCCGCCAAAAAGGAATGTTTAAGGAATTCTATAAGGACGCAAGAAACTATGAAGAGAAATTCTTCAACTTCACAAGAATGTCTGTCAAATCATTTGGTGAGCTACTAAATGCAGTACGATCATCAATAACCACGGAGGATACATGTATGAGATCTAGCATTTCTGCTGAAGAAAAGCTATTTCTTACTTTGAGGTAAGTTATTTATTCAATCACATTACATACTTTAATAATACTGAAATATTATAAAAGAAACAAAGTAAATGTAATACAATTAAGAAGTTAAAATAAGTCCACATAATCAGAGTTATTACATGATGTTTCTGTAGAATATGAAGATTCCAAATTCACTGGATGCTGATTCGGAGGACGATGCATGTAGAAATCGTTTTCATTATAGTCCCGCATTTCATAATAATTGTTATGTGACGTAGTCGGTTGTGAATGAAAATCCGAAGAATGATATGGATTGTATTGAGCTCTTTCAATTTGTTCTATTATTTGAATTTTCGTCGCTGGTTTCTTATGTTCAGGAATCCTTTTAAAAGACGACAAAAGTGATAATAAAAACATTCTATCTTCGTCTTTTTCCAACGTCGCCTCTCGATTTGTTCGGGCGTCGATAGATTTCTGCAGGATATTGATTAATTCATCATTTGCGTTTTCATCATTTGTTTTGCGTTTCTTTTTTCTACCTATTATATTATCTCTTGAGTATGGCCCCAATATAGTTTGGTCGTTTGAACTATCTTCTTCTGGTATACTACTTTCTGTGTTCGTGTCTGCACTGATGTTTGTTAAAAAAATGAGCTGATTATAAAAATGATATTGAGTTTTACGCGAAGCGGCAAAACCACTTTTGATATTTTTTAATCTTCTCATCTCCCTTGTGTAGCAGGTTCTACTATTTTTCCACTTTTTTTGAAGATCTAGAGACGCGGTAGCGTCTCGACGCCAAGTACATGAAAGAAAAGACACCTTGTATATGCCTGTCGCTGCCGTGTATCTTTACTCGACGCACAGCTATTCCAACCTAACCTGAAACTTCTTTCATTAATATCTCATCACGCCTGCAATATTTTCTAAATTTAAAGGCATTTTTCTTATGTAAACCGCATATAAGCTTTCGAATAAGACCAATTTAAATAAAATCGGTCCACGCATGACAGAGATATCGTAATATCGTCTCATGAATCTGTCGAAAATGGTAAGATTCTTCTTCTGATTCTCCAAGGAATTTTTCGTCAACCATAGTACATATATATATTTTCGTCGTCAAACAGAATATACGTATACACGCGTTACACACACACACACCTTCAGCCAACACATGTTTCGTTCTTCGTTCGTCGACTCTCGGGATTATTCGGCGGGGATCGTCGTCCGTCATTGTACATACATATATATATACTATTTTGAATTTTATAACCTACCAAGTGCTAAGTGTCAAATAAAGTAAGTTGTCCGAATTTGGAATGTCACGAGTTTTTACACTACATAGGAGACTGAATTATTGTCTCAATTAATAAGGTAAGTCGCCAAAATTTTTTTAATAGATTTCTTATGTAGAGTCGCAGACTTGGAAGTTGTTCGGAGATGGTTCGACTGCGAAGCATCTCCTTTCACACAAGTTTCTGGAAATTTGTATCATGCATGTACAAAATAATATATTGTAGTCAAAAATTACATTGCATTTAAATTGCCAGATACTTGTTTTTGTATATACCAGCAATTTAGAGTTTTTATGTAAAGCTTATTATATATTATAGAAATGAAGGGGACGCACAGGACTTGGATAAAAATGAAGGGGACGCACAGGCTTGGATAGTAGAATTGAAGGGGACGCACAGGCTTGGATGGATAGAAATGAAGAGAATGCACAGGCTTGGAGGTTGTCCGGAGAAGATTAAATAGATATATAGATAGACAGAGCATCTTGTTTCGCATAAGTTTCTGGGAATTTGTCAAATAAGGTAAATCGGCAAAATTTGTCAATCAAAAGACATAGCATTAAGAATTATTAAGAAAATAGATTATGGTGTACTGCTTGCAATGTAAAGCAAGTCACATTAGTTAAGAAAGTACCCTGAAAACACATCTCCCTTGATGCTTTTCAATCTTTTGTGAAAGACATTCGTAATACTTTAATAAAATCCACAGTAGTTGTCACGCTATTCATTAATTTTTTAGATTCCCATTATTTCAATTCACCAATAAACATACTAAATTATTATTAGTTTTATTCCAACACCAATAAATTGTGCATTAAAAATATTGGATCTCCTCATTCATTTTCGCTGAATTATTACCATTAGCATTTAAATTTCCTGCAACAAGACTTTCTGCCATATGCTCTCACCTGCTTTGGATACATTATGTAGTCTCTACACTCACTATAGCAAAAGGCCACTCTATTTCTATAAATAATTAATAAGTTCTACGTTAAGTTGTATATAATTATTAAAATGAGGCTTTATATATATATATATAATTTACAGATAATCATCAAAGCAGAAGATGATGCAGTATGATCTACGTTGGACTATGTACGCACAAATTTTCACGTAGGGTTTTGCATACGCAATTATTCATTCAATGTGAGCACGTGTGATAATATATTATATATTTACAGATAATCATCAAAGCAGAAGATGATGCAGTGTGATCTACGTTGGACTATGTACGCACAAATTTTCACGTAGGGTTTTGCATACGCAATTATTCATTCAATGTGAGCACGTGTGATAATTTATATAAATAATTAGTAAATTTGTCCTATTTTTCAGTTAACGATGCAGATGAAGAGAATTATTTTAACAGCTGAAAGAGAAAGTAACTCTGCTGCATGAGCAAATGAAATAACCACATTTTTATGTATGAAAATAACGAATTTATTTTTTTATATGTTATTGGCCGCCGCCACGTCCACGGCCCCGCCCCCATCCACGACCCCGGCTCTGGCCACGTCCCCGGCCCCGGCCACGGCCGCAAGCTGCTTCGCGCACTATGTACTGCACACAAAGTACTATACATTCTTTTAATACATATAGATCGGCAATGCAGTGCACATATTTTTTGGGGGAAGGTGTTAAACTTACGTAGAATTTATCCTTAATCAAAAAATAATAAAAGTACACTCGCTGAACTGCTTTGCGCTATTCCGAGTATTCCGAGTAAGCTTTACTGGCTACAAACTAGCTTTATCTTCTAACATCACTCGATAGGCTGCAGTGCGCCGTAAACGCGTGGACGTGTAACGAAGATAGATCAGAATTTATAATTTATTGGGATTTCCTTACTTTATCCTTACTTTTAGTACCCGTGACAGGGAAAAATTTGTAAAAAAGAAGAAGCTGAAATTCTGAATCCCAAAAAAAACTTCAAAAAAGTAAAAAAATATGACGCCAAGAACATGAATTATCTTTGTAAAAAGAAGTGAGATCCCCATAAAAAACTTTAAAAAAGTAAAAAAATTACGCCAAGTACATGAATTAGCTTTGTAAAAAGAAATGAGATCCCCAAAAAAACTTTAAAAAAGTAAAAAAATTACGCCAAGTACATGAATTAGCTTTGTAAAAAGAAGTGAGATCCCCCAAAAAAACTTTAAAAAAGTAAAAAATACGCCAAGTACATGAAAATGTCGAGGACAAAAAAGTATTATCAAAAATCACAAAAAAAAGAAAATAGTATACATGAAAAAGTCGAGGAAAAAAAGAGTATTATCAACAAATAAATATAAAAAAAAGACAAAGAAACATGAAAAAGTCAAGGACGAATAAAGTATAATTAACAAAAAAATATAATCACATAAATAAAAAATAAAAAATATGATTACAATATAAAAAAAGATGTGAAATCAAAATGAGCTGCAAGTATGTCACAAAAAAAAAAGAAAATAATATAATCACACAAAAACAGAAAATAATATATTCACATAAAAAAGAAAATAATATATTCACATAAAAAAAGAAAATAATATAATTACAATATAAAAAAGGATGTGAAATCAAAATGAGCTGCAAGTACATCACAAAAAAAAAGAAAATAATATAATCACACAAAAACAGAAAATAATATAATCACACAAAAAAAGAAAATAATCTAATTACAATATAAAAAAGATGTGAAATCAAAATGAGCTGCAAGTACATAAAGGTACTTTCCAACTGCGCTTAAGATGACACAACTACATATACACAGCTAAAATGCTGTGTTATTCCATTACTCATATCGCGGACATTTTAATTAACCCATCAAAAAGAATCCCATTTAAAAATATTGTCGTAAATTATTATTAGCTTTACAAAATTAATGATATACAAAAATTGCGCCAATTATCACAATGGCTATTTATACAAAGAAAAAATCACAATGGTACAATGAAAAAATGTATTAAATAATATTAAGCAGATATATTTTTATACAAATAAATATTTTAATACGAATAAATATTTTATTCAAAATACTTGGCGCTGCGATCTAAAATACATCATACGTAGCATATGCACATACACACATCCACGAACGCACGCACAGGAAAGAAAGAAAAAGATTATTGCAATTTATACATATTTATTCAGTTTAGCAACACCAATTCGGAGAGCAGCGCCAAGTATTTTGAATAAAATATTTATTCGTATTAAAATATTTATTTGTATAAAAATATATCTGCTTAATATTATTTAATACATTTTTTCATTGTACCATTGTGATTTTTTCTTTGTATAAATAGCCATTGTGATAATTGGCGCAATTTTTGTATATCATTAATTTTGTAAAGCTAATAATAATTTACGACAATGTTTTTAAATGGGATTCTTTTTGATGGTGTAGACCTACAGCAAAATGTTATATTTTAAAAACAAAGTTTGCGTTTCAGGTATTTGGCAAGCGGTTGCAAGTTTCTTGATCTACATTATGCATTTCGTCTTGGAATATCAACTATTGCCGAAATAATTAGAGAAGTTTGCTATTTCCTATGGGTTACTTTTAAAGACATATGTTTACCATTACCTACAAGAAAAAAATGGCTACAAATTGCTGACGAATTCAACACAAGGGCAAATTTTCCCAACTGCATTGGAGCTGTTGATGGTAAACACATCAGGATAATCAAACTGTGTAACAGTGGATCCTTATATTATAACTATAAGCATTATTTTTCTATTGTTTTACTTGGAATTTGCGATGCAGATTACAAATTCATTTATATAGACGTAGGTGCATATGGAAAAGACAGTGATTCCTCTATTTTTAAGAATTCAACATTTTTTAACAAACAACTGAATAATACTTTAGATGTTCCAGAGAACAAACCTATATCCGTAAATAATACTACACCGATGCCTTACGTGATCATTGGTGACGAAGCATTTGGGCTATCCGTAAAAGTAATGCGTCCATATGCTGGATCACAATTAACTACGACGAAAAGAGTATTTAATTACAGACTCTCTCGAGCTCGTCGATATATTGAATGTACATTTGGTATATTAGCAAATAAATGACAAATTTTTCATAGGGCTATAAATGTTAATACTGATTTAGTAATTAGTATTATAAAAGCCTGTTGCGTTCTTCACAATTACGTCCGAGAAAGAGACGGGTATAGGTTTGAAGACACTCTGTCAGTTCCTGAATTTCAGAATGTAATAATAAATGAAATACCAAGAGCAAGCCGGCGCGCAGTATGTTACAGAGATATGTTTGCGGATTACTTTATGACTGAAGGTCAAGTAGAATGGCAATACGACAAAATTTAATTATGTTATTAATGAGTATACTTGAATGTAATTCAGTTATATACATAAATATTGTAGTTACTATTTATAAGTCCTTACCTAAGTCTCATTTTTCTTGTTCCGGCAGTTCTTCACCTCCAAATAAGTGTACTATTTCCTCCCACTGTTTTTTTTTTACAATCACGGTCACAATAATCAGTACTTGACATATCTCAAATTGCTTTTCTAGTTTTGATTTCCGAAATAAATTTCTCTGTGTCGAAACTCATCGCGTCTGCTTGCTAAAAAAGCCTTTTGTCGTGTAACGTTGAAGGCTTCGTAATCACAAGGGATGAGTATTTTCACAGTAGAATAATTCACGACACGAAGTATTTGGTTAAAATACACTTTAATAAAATGACTTCCGATTCGGCGAATGTCGTAATAAGGAATGTTCAGCTTTCGAGAAACTTTCCGCACACGTGTTCGCGTATACCTCCACGCTACGAGCTCATCCGGCGAATGACGAGCGTTTCGACTCGTGATCAACAACTGCAAACATTCGTCGATCTTTGATTGTTCGCGTCCTTGAATTGGACGCTCGACAGCAAAACATTTGCAAATCTACGCATATCGAACAAAAAGTGTCCATCCATCCCATATCTTATCAATGCTCATTCACATTAGTATAAAACTTTCTTACAATAAATTAATGTTATGTTTAATATCCTTTCGATCTTATTACACTTTTTTCAAAAGAACACCGCAAGAAAAAAATATTTACTGGTTTTCTCATTCCCAAGTAAATGCACCATTGCTTCTTATTGCCCAAATTGCCCAAATTTCGAGATTCAATTTGGAAAATCAATTTGTGGTCGCCAACAAAGTCGCTGGTCGTGTGAACGCGTGCATTGGAATCAAGGCACCTCGTTGGTCGCCGCGACCATTTGGTCTCCCGTGCGTCGCTCACATTTTCGTGGTTGCCGGCGACTCGTTGGTCGCCGCGACCAAGTGCGTACGAACTCATATGTCCCCGTATACCTCGTGGTCGTCGGCGACTGGTCGCCAAGTACGTAACGGGCCTAAGGGTATAAGGGTGTAAGGGTATTAGCACTATTCCTACCGACACGTTAGGTAAGACAGACTACAAATTTTTCTCAGAAAATAAACAATAAAACAAGAAGTGAATATTCAAAAATGTATTATACGTATATTTGAGGCAAAATCGTGAAGTTTAAAGGCGATTCAATTACGTTGTATATAGGAAATTCTAATCGATATTGTAAAAACGGTCTTTTGACCGGTTCGTGGTAGCAATAGTGTTAGGGTATATAAGAGTATAAGTGTATGGGTATAAGGGTATAAGGTTATAAAGGTATATAAGGGTGTAAGAGTATAAGGGTATAAGTGTATAACGGTATATAAGGGTGTAAGTGTATAAGGGTGTAAGGGCATAACGGTATATAAGGGCATAACGATATATAAGGTTATAAGGGTATATAAGGGTATAAGGGTATATAAGAGGATAAGGGTGTAAGGGTATAAGGGTATACGGGGTATCCCAAAAATGTCGGAGTTCCTTGGAAAGGGTAACTCAGGGGGCGATTTGAAACAACTTTTTCCTTAGCGAAAATATTGTCCGAAGCTTCGTTAAGGAGATATTAACAAAAAACCCCGACCAATCAGAGCGCGCGCCTTCCGTCCGAGTTCCCGCGGTAGCGTTGGCTACGCACCTACGAACAAGCAAGTCGGCATGCATCGAAGGAAACCGCGTTACACATTTTTGTTTAAAGCAGAATCTTAAATAAGAATTATTTGAAGTGAGAGGATAAGAAGTACGTAAATTTCATTTTTAAATAAGGCATAAACGAAAAGGTATTGTAGCAGAAAATGTACATGTGATCGTAATTCGTCATTGAGGTAAAAATCCGTAGTTTAATAACGGCCAACACAACTAAATTTAAACAATAATATTAGGTGTATGACTAAATTCTTTCCGACTGGATTTACATAATCAGTACAAAGCTACTGAATTTCTATCGCGGTGGTATTCATAAGCTGCCAGAAAAATGGCAAAAGGTAATGAACAATAATGGAAATTATTTCGATGATTGAGTTGTTTTCATATTTTTTAAATCGAACTGTTATTGTACCCTAAAATCGGAAAGAATTTATTTCTACACCTAATAATCACCAATAAATTAAATAAAACTCACCCATTCGGACATTCCTTTCCTTCCTTTTCGGAAACCTGTGTCACTGGGTCACTGTACCGATCCTGGTCATCGGTGGACGAAAATATTTATGGTAGGGTAGCGCCAAGTGCTCAGCTGATCGCAGGTATTCGCAGGACACCAGCCGAAAGTAAGGGTCGCAACGTCAAGTGCGTCCGGGTTAATGTACCGAATATTCACTTCACTGATACTCACATTGATCACTTAATTTATTTTTCACGGAACGTGTTGTTCCTACGTTATAAAAATTGGTGGCCCCGAAAGGGGCCGATTACTGTTAATTGAGCAGTTGCTCAATGTGGCCACCCTCAGCGTCTATGCACGCCTCCGCACGTACAACCAGCTGCCTTTGGACTGCTCGCAATGTTTGTGGCGTAATGTTTGCCACCGCAGCATGAATCCGCACGACTATGTCTTCCAGTGAATTCACTGGCTGACGGTACACCTCATCCTGAAATGATTGTTGTACAAAAAATACAAAACATAAGTAAAAAAGGAATACCTATAAAAAATTAAGAGCACTAATGAAATTACCTTCAGGTAGCCCCAGAAGAAAAAATTCAGCGGGATCATATCAGGTGACCGTGGGGGCCACGCAACAGGACCGTCGCGGCCGATCCACCTGTCCTGGAAGGTTTCATCAAGGTAGTCACGGGCAATTGTGGCGTAGTGAGGTCCAGCCCCGTCTTACTGATAGACCATGTTCTGTCGGACCTTATTTGGAATATGGGCCATAAGACCCGGCAGAACATGCTCTAAAAAGACTTTATGCGCTGGACCGTCCATCCTGTCTGGCAGCATGTACGGCCCAACGATAAATTCGCCACAAATGCCCGCCCATACATTAATCGAACAACGGACTTGTGCTGCGCGTGTCCGAAGCGCTAGCGGATTCTCGTCGCTCCACACATGCCGATTGCGGGAATTGAAGCAGCCTTCCCTCTTGAAGATTGCTTCGTCCGTCCACAATATGTATTTGCAGAACGACGGATTCCGCTGCACTTCTCCCAACTGCCACACTGAATACTCAACCCGCCATCCTCGGCATCCCCGGGGTGCAAATGTTGCACCCGTGCATAGCGGTACGGGTACAACATGTTTTCCCTCAGAGTTCGGTGTACCGTCATTCTGCTGGCACTAGAAGAAAATGCAGAAACATCCATTATTAGATAACATTTGTTTTCCTTAATTAATAATTGCTGCAGTTATCTTGTACTGTGACTTACTCTAGGCGGCGGCTCAAGTCGCGCACGCTGACGGTCGGGTCCTCGTCGATGGCTTTCAGGATGTTCTCTTGTACCGCAAGGTTCCGCGCGACTCGGGATCTACCCACGTCGCTGCCTCGCGGCATCATCGACCCCGTCGCTGCCTCGCGGCATCATCGACCCCGTCGAGTATAATCTAGACGCCAAACGTCTAATCGTTCCCTCGCTCGGGGTTTCAATGCGCGGGTACTCCAGTGCCAACGCTCGCACGGTAGCACTTGCGTCCCCGTTGTTCCGCGCGTACACCCAGAACATCGCGTAATACTCTTCGGCGGAGTACATTTCTGGGACGAGATTACTAGCTGACTGACAGGATTTTTTCCCAAGCAACTTCCTCTACCCCCAAGTAGTTCCTCTCGTTCCATTATGAGTGTACTCCCACCAGGACAAGAGGCTTTATTTGCTCCTGGAATTGATGGCATCGACTTTGACATATTAAAGAAACTTCCCGTAAAATATGAAATCTTACAATGACTATCCATCAAGCTGGAAACATTCCTTTATCCACTTTATTGACAAATCTGATGGCGTTGGTCTCCGCCTGGTCTCCCTCACTTCTTGTCTTTGCAAACTTTTCGAAACGTTAATCAAAAACAGACTCCAGTGGTGGGCTGAATATAATAATATTCTTCCCTCACATCCAGCATGGTTTCAGAAATGGTAAACCTTGCCTTGATAATCTCACCATCCTAGCTTTAAAGGTTCATGAGGCTTTCGCTGAGAAGAAAAGAGGTCCTGGCCGCATTCCTCCATGTCCAGGGTGCATTTGATAATGTTTGTATTGACACCTTACTTTCCAAACTCGCGTCGTTGGGATGTTCAATCAAGATACTGAAGTTTATAAAATTCCTGACTCATGAAAGATCTATTTTTACAACTCTCTCTGGGGATGCACATAGGAAAGTTTTCAAGGGCGTTCCGCAAGGCGGTGTCCTCAGTCCGTTGTTATACATCTTATATGTTTCGAATGTTACGGCCAACGTGCAAAGCTGTATCTCAGTCTCCCAATTTGCCAACGACATTGCTGTCTTCATCAAATTTACATTTATTAAGAGAGGTACCAAAGCTATTGAAAAAGCTATCAAAATAATAAAAGAAAATCTCTCCGATCTGCGACTTGATCTCTCTCCCTATAAAACTGTTCTCCTACATTTCAATAACAAAAAAAATTGTCCCCGGTTCCATTGCCATTAAAATTGGTGACCACTCTGTTAAATCCAGCGCTTCTGTTCGTTTCCTGGGCATTACATTTGATTACAAAATGTATTTCATAGCCCTTCCAATGCCCTCAATATAATAAAATTTTTACGCGGTACTTGGTGGGGCTCTGATCCTGTTACCCTCATTTCTTTATATAAAAATTTGATCCATTTTATTCTCGAATATGGTAGTTTCATTTACTTCCCAAAACGGCAAAGTATGTCTAACAAGCTCGAAAAGCTTCAGTTTTCGGCTATAAAGCTAGCCCTTGGTTACCGCAGAAGCTCTCCCACTAATATCATGCTAGCTGAATCCAAACTTCCTCTCCTACCGGAACGTGCTATGTTCCTGTGCAATTGCTTTCTTGCAAAAGTCTGTTCTAACAACAACTCACTTTGTCTCAATGCAATTAACCCTCTAGTGCATAGATTTTTAATTCAGTTGGAAAAATTAGACTACTCTAATTTTGAGATGCAAAGACCAAATCCGATGTCTGTTTTCAATTTGGAGGAAATAATAATAATAATAATAATAATAATAATAAATTTCGCAGCGTGCGTAGCTCAAAAATGCACTTCAAACTAGATTTCTGTCAAATTGAAAACTCAGATTGACATGTTTCTTAGACCAATATGTGCGCTGTGGCACTACTTTGGGGCTGGCAAATGAGAATTCCCAATTCCTGGATTAAACAGATGCCCGCCTTAAGGCAGGCGTATGCACTAGAGGGTTAAATGCAATTTTAACATAGTCAAAAACAAATCTGTCTTTTCAAATGGAATACTAAATAAATGCATATCATACTCTAAGGTTTACTCTAACAGAATAGATTCTCGAAATCACTTCAATATCTTCTATCACGACTTCAGTACGCTGGTCACTGTAATTCCATTTGACTATTCTCTCGGCCTGGATCTCAAAAAAGAAAAAGACCCTAACCTATGTCTGGGTGCATTGGTAAGGGATTCCGCTTTCTCCATATTCACTGATGGCAGTAAAATCTCAAGTTCCAATTATGTTGGCTCCGCTTGCTTCTGCCCTGATCTAAATATTTGCTCATTAAAAAGTATTGATCACAATGCTTCAGTGTTTACAGCTGAGTGTATTGCCATAAGCGATGCTCTCGATATTGCGTTAAGCAATAACAATAAAAATTTTCTCATCTTTTCGGATTCTCTCAGCGTGCTACAAAGGATTCAATCCACTAAGTATGATGACAGAACTAACATCTATATTCTTGATATAAAACAGAAATATAATCAATTTCTCCGCGACAATCCTAATAATGAAATCAGATTTTTTTGGATTCCGTCGCTTTCGGGGATCCGGGGTAATCACATTGTGGATGGGCTGGCGAAAGGTGCTACCGTCTCCTGCGCATTAGACATCCCAAGAATACCTTTCACTGACCTTTCGGAATTATTAAAAAAGAGAGCTTTCTCACATAAATGTATAAAATAATAAAGGATCAGGGGATATATAAAGGTAAATTCTATTTTCAACACTACTATAATGACAATCGTATGTCGTGGTGTGGGAATAAAAAAGTATTCCGGCAATTTATTGTTACTGTTAACAGAAGCAGAGCGGATCACTATCATTTGGACGCTTCCCTAGCTCGTATTGGTTTTATCGATAGTCCTAAATGTAAATGTAATCTTGAAGACGAAACTCTCAATCATGTCCTATGGCAATGCAATTTATATAACGTCCAAACAACGAAACTAATATTTAAGCTGCGCAATATAAATCTTCGTTTGCCGCTCGATGCCGCGTCGTTAATCGCTAGTCCTAATATTAAAGCTTGCCACTACATTCTTGCCTTCCTAAATAACTGTAATTTGCGTATCTAGGATGAATAATGGTTCAATCTTACTGTATACTTCTGTATGTACATACTGATATCTTTCTTTTTGTTGTTTCTTCCCTGAAATACTGTGTATTACCTGGAATACAGTATTAATAAATCTCTTGAGATTTAAAAAAAAAATACAGAAATATAAATTTTCGTTCGTTAACGATTATTATCGGTGGCTCGAGTGCGGGACGGACGAAGGTTCATTGAGGCGGCGAAGTACAAAACGAATTTCGAGCTCCTTTTCAAAACAAACGTTTGGGGATCACTGTATATTCATTTCATGCCTCCTAGAAAATATGGATGCGCAAACACATCAACGTCAGTATCACTATTATTAACAGGAATCCCTTTAGTTTAGAAAAATTTGACATAATTACAGCAGTTTGAAAATATTAATTCGCACCATGTACCTACATTGCATAACCGTATGCGCAACATTTACAGAACGAGTTGAACGAACCTGAAAAAGGGTCGATATCATCGAAATATAAATTGGCTTGGCGCATTGCTCTATTCATAGGATCAACTGCATAGTAATGAAAAGTTGCAATCAATTAAAGTACGAATCCATTAAGGGGGGAGCCCTATTTAGGACGCTAGGAATAAGGTGATTCTTATGACTTTTTTTTTAAGAAACTGTTCAGCGGATCTTTTCTAAACTTTCAGGGTATTTTAGTTCACATTCAAACAATAAAACTTAATTTTTACATTACAAAGTGTTCGGTAGAAATGAAGATATATGGACACGTTCGTTAGGACTCGCGCGCCGGAGTTGCAAATTGGCGATTGTAATGGTGGCCCCATTTCTTCCCTGGAATAAAAAAACCAAGGATCTTCTTATTTTTAATATCCTAACTTATTCCTAGCATCCTAAACAGGTCTCGCCCCCTAACTTTTTAGTTATTGTACGCCACTATAGTGGCTTTAGCGTATGTCATCTTTTTGACCGGTAGGTCACCATAGTGACTTTCGCGTATGGCATCAGTAGGTAGGCTATGCCGATTCTGGCCCCCAGGGCGAGCGGGTGAGGCGGGGCGGGGGTATAGCGCTCTTCCGCGTCACAGGGGAGGGGGTGGATTTTCAAAATTTTGAAATGGCGTCGCGCGCATTTCGTATTGGCGCCACCTATTGGATGTTTAAGGTACTTTGGGTCCGCGTCGGTATTTGGGCCCGCCTTGGTAAATTTTCCAGGTTTTTCATACATTTTGTATTGGCGCCACCTGTTGGATGTTTAAGGTACTTTGGGCACGCGTCGCCGCCGCGCAATCTCTATTGGGATTTGCTAAGCTGCGATACGCTATCTGGTGGCGAAAATCAGAATCTGGCGACGTAGGTCGCTGGCTGTAGCAGCATAATGAAAGTGTGTAAATAAATGGAATAAAATTTACATTTTAACTTATTTATGGTATTATTTTTGCGTATAAATTGTTCTACTATAATCAATTTGGGGCCTTATTTTTTGTATATGTGTACAGAGCATAACATCTTGAACCTGTCACACGAAACTGTCTTTCCCTTTTCGATGATATTTTATTTTTGAAAGCCTCTTTACAAAGTGACTTAGTATCTATGTTAAGTGTTTTTAAAAATTCCGTACAGCACTTTTTTCTGGCTGATTTGGAGAAATTCTTGACAGATTCAACATTGAATCTGATGGTTGAATCTCTAAAATATCTTCTATTATAGTATTATTTACCCTTCAAAAAGAATCCCGTTTAAAAACATTGTCGTTTTTGGTCGTCTTCGTCGCATAGAGCCACACGAACTTCGCGAACGCGTCAATCACCGCAAATATGTGCTTGTACTTTTTCCGCGTCGAAGGGAGCGGCCCCAAATGACCAACGTGATACACATCCAACGGAACCTCACCCTTCTCGATGGGATGCAGCAAACCGTCCCGCGTCCCACTTTTTCTCTCGGCCAAAATGCACGCGACACAATTCCGCACCACCTTTCCCACTTTAGCCCCCAGGTTCGTGAACCAATAGTCTTTCCTAACCTTGCATAACTTGCGGTACTACTATGCGAACGTCGTCATCCATTGCTCTAAACAAAAGTCCATTCCTCACTACGTATTCACCACTAGCATTCTGCCCGTTGTTCACCGATTCCAGTATGCTCTTTAGATCACTATCTTCTCGCTGCGCTTTCCCCAATCTTACAAGCACACTCGTCTCACACTCACCCACCAGCATACACATAGGAACAGGATTTCGACTCAATGCGTCAACATGCCTCATACTCTGACCTGGGCGGTGCTCAATCTTATGATTAAAGTCCCCCAACAATATAGCCCATCTCGCAATACGCACACACAAATCTCTTTTATTCATCGTAAGAGTGAATGCACGACAGTCGGTTACTATTGTAAACGGAATTCCTAAAAGATAAACTCTAAATTTACTTACAGCCTTAACTATAGCCAATACCTCTAGTTCGTAACTAGTATATCGCGATTCCGCATCTGAAGTCTTCCAACTCGCGTAATATATTGGATGAAACCGCTGATCTACGTTATCTCTTTGCAATAAAATAGCACCAAGACCAATACTCGACGCATCGGTATGAAGCTCCGTATCCGCGCCTACGCGATACAATTTTAAGACTGGTTCGTTTACTAACGCCAATTTTAACTGCTGACGTCCCATTTTTTGCTCCTCACCAAATACAAACTTCGCATCTTTCTTTAACAAACTAGACAAAGGATTAGCTATCGTCGAATATTGCGGTATGAACTTTCTAAAATACCCAGTCAATCCCAAGAAACTCTGGACATTTTTAGCATTCTTTAGGGGTGGAAAATTCATAACGGCTGTTACGTCCTGAAGGGACTGTTGCGAACCACCCCGAGCGGTTAGGGTGATCAGCAGGGTTCGCTGCTCGGTCAAGGTGCTAAAGCACGCCTTGACTATACTCGCGGGGAAGTGAGGAAGGTGAAAAGGAGTAAAATCAATAATACTCAGGATTTAAGGAAGAAACAACAAAGTAAAATATATTCTTTAGTAAAAGATAAAAGTAATTGTTAGACATACCCTAGGGACAGCGCTCCGTCCCTGTTATCGCAGTGCGCTCGGGTTTCGGCTCGCTTGCCGAATATCGCTTCGTACAGGAGGTCGCTCAACTTAGCGCAGGTCGTGGTCGCTCGCTCTGTGCTCTCGGGTAGCACACGGAAGTCGGCGCAACTGAAGACCGTCGAATCGCACTGTCTCTAATCGTCTCTTATTCTACGCGTTCCTACGCCGAACACGAGTGACGCGCAGGGGCTCTCCCGGCTATGCCGTTCGCGGTATGTTGGATGGAGTTACCCTTGCACGGTTTATTGACGGCCGAACGTATTTCGCGGACTAGACGCTATGACGTGATCGCGGCTTCTTGACGGCTCTCTGGCTCGTCCTGACTTCCTAAGTCGAGTTCCCGAATAAGAATGATTTTTTCGCGGTTCGCGATCGCGGTCTCACCTCGGACGATCCCTACGAACGGGGATAACTGCCCCGTCGGCAGCTGTCGCTTGCTTAACCCCTTCCTCGATTATTGAGAAATAATCGGGGCCCGGGCTGAGCGCGGTCGTTGTCCCCGACGCTCGCTTCACGTTTTGTCACAACGTGACCGACACGCGCGAGGCGATTCCGCTGAATCGCCTTAGGAAAAACACGCGAGGACAGTCAGCACGGAATGGACCTGAAGGGCCCATGTAACACCTCCCCACCTAGACACGAAATGGTCTCGCGAGGCTGTTTCGTCGTCAACCCGTGTGAAGCTGTCGTCGCGTGCGCTTTCCTCGCGGCTTAAAACTATATATGTGGGCGCAACTAAAATTAAGGGATCGCAAGGGGATTACAATAAATGATTCTTAATTAGAGACAAACCAAAACCCATATATTGTGGAACTGGTGCACCCATGCCTTGCCCTCTCCATCTATGGTATTCGCTGGTCTTATGCAGACTCGTCTTTCGAACGGGGCGTGTAGGTGCCGGGGCAGCACCACTTCGGCGAGAGATGTTCGCGGATACTTCTCGTCGTTGAATTTCGCGTACATTTTGTTCTTATCGTAGATTGAAGCCGTGAAAATTCGTACTGACTGTCCGCGCTTGTCTTAATTGCTAACTTATATGCTAATGTCCCTACCATCGAATTTTCGCAGCAGAGCGCCTCGTGGGGATTGATTCTTAGAGCTAAAGCGCGGGTGTTTCTGCTGCTATCAGCAAGGTACTTCTTAGAATACGTCAAAGTACGGCTCGGTGCCCGCGAAACTTCGCGATTGTTCCACGTCGGCTCTATATCCTGTCCTCGTGGATTGTATAACGGGTAGGTCTGGAGGAAAAGATGTAATTGCTAGGGGACGGGGTCTTGAAATTATTGGAGGGGCGGGTCGGTGTGGCGTCATTTCGATATTAACCTTTGTCTCTTTCCTTAAGGGCTCCCGATGTTGATTTTGACGTGCCCTAAAGGCACAGTATCCGATCCAGATAATGAGGATGATTACGATAGTGCCTCCTAATCCTGGTAGTCCATAGGTTACATATGTCGATAAATTTTCTGTCCGATGATGTGTTGCTATTTCTCTTGCTTGTCTCTCTATGTCGTCCAGTGCGATTGCATTAGCTTTCGCATGGGAATCTTGAAGGGTTCTTTGAGGTTCCTTTTGTTGATAGTCCGTTAAAATTTTTACATGATGTTCCGTGAGGGTTGGTAGAATTTCCGAAATGTTGATGCCAATAGATGGTTTGTAGATGGTTGTTAATTCGTCGGTGTCCACTCCAGTTGCCCAAATCTGGTCTGTCCCGATTTTGGCCTCACAATCTCTCCTCAGTTGTAATATTCCTGCCCCCTGTAGCACTTCATATCCGGCTGCGTGCTTATTGCATCGAACCTGCAGTGCCAGGGTGTCCTTAACGGAATATATCCAGGTGTTGGGTGCGATCAACTTCTTCAGGTATGTTCGGCCTCCGGGAAGAACTTGAATATTGCAGCTAGACCACTTGATGTTTTGAGGTTTTAATAGGGCGTTCGTTTCGCAAGTTGGTGCTTTTTCCAAATCTTGGAGTGGTACGCTGAGTTCACACATGTACATCCGGGGGTGTTTCCTGCATCCCATGATGTAGTTCTCGTCGGGCATGAAGTATTGAGAGTTGATTTGGTTGATTGCTAAATATGCCGTTCTTGGTTTTATGAAGATAGGGGTAGAGACATTGGTCGATATTGCTTGAAATGAAGGGCAGGGTTGAAGGTAATAAAGGTCGAAGGGATTTTGATCTAATAAAGGGATGTCGAGTGACAAGATAATTCGGCCATGTGAATAAACTACGTTTAATTTGGTCACCCCTTGTAGCTGTTCGGAATTCAATTCTTCTGGGGTCAGCGGGAATTCGTACGGAGTGGTTCTGCGAATTCGTTCGCAAGTCTGCGCTAGCTGGGCAGGTGAAAGAACGGCCGGATGTAAGATACCAAGTTTCGCGAACGTGAGCGCGTCCGTAATTACAATTAACGCAGTCACATATTCGTCCACATGTCTGGTCATTAAGAATGTCCACGACGAAAATGCTAATTCTAATTCTATTTTTGTTTCGCGCTCGTCTAGTCGAAGAGTACCCGACGCTAGTTCCTTAATTCTATCGCCCATGGTTTCCACGGATCCCGTTACAGTTCTGAGTGACTCGTGTATATCCTGAAATTCCGATTTTATAATGTGCGTTTGATTTGCTAACAATTCGGCGAGACGATTTTGATCCTTATACAGCTTATCTATTTCCTTGTTGTAATATTGCGCATCGTCGCTGTCCAGGGTTCCGAAAAGGGCCTTGCTCAGCGATCCGATGAATCCTAATGGTACAGATCGTTTGGAACGGCGAAATTGTGGTTTCCCTAATATGTTAAGTAACAATTCCTCGTATCGTTTGCCGTCTAAGAGTTTGCGCTGTAGAGCCGTGTTGAGGGCATCGGCTGGGCAAGATGTCCAGTTATATGTTGTGCATAACGCTTTCATGCTGTTGATCTGGGGTTGCGTTTGCGGTCGCGAGGCCAGTATCTCAGCGACTCCTATACCCGTGACCAGTCTCCATTGGGTGTGGAATACTCGGAGAGGTCGGATTTTTTCGTAGTACAAGCCCGGATTGGGGGCTAGTGACGATATTTTGTAGTCTCCATCTATGGTGTTACTAGCAACGCTCATCCATAGGAACGTGTATATTAGTAAGCCACATCCGTTCATGGTGGCCGAGATTCGGGATTTCCCGAAAAGTCTTATTCGGGGAATCCTATCGTTTAAGTAATTGCCTACTGCAAATACGAAAAACAAGTGAAATTACGGAAAGGGTGGGAATTCTATTGTTTTACAGGTATGTAAAACAAGTGAGAGTAGGGAGGGGGGTCCGATTTTTGGGGTGAGGGACCTTGGTTAGGAGGATTGGCAATATGAGCCCTCCTGCCGGTCGGTTGAAAGCTTAAACCACATTGAATACACTCTATTAGCGTCAAGGTGGCTTATCCTTTGTATAAGCATGTTTCAATTTGTCGAAATGTTTGATTAACTGCTGACCCTCCTCGGTGATTAATATTGCATTGTTTTGTTCGGTAATTGCTGCTATTTTAAAGGGGCCTATGTACTGGGGATCAAATTTGTGAAGTCGCGGTTCCTTTTGTACATAAACGAGATCGTTTACCGCGAATGTGACTTGATTACTTTTACGGTCATAAATGGTTTTCGAACGTAATTTGCTTGTGTCTAAATTTGATCGCGTAGTTTTCCGGATTTCATCCAGGCGCTCTACCAAATTTTGTACGTAGGTAGGGTAAGTTAATAATTCTTCGCGACTCATAGGTATAAACGGATCGCGGGCTAATTGTCCGAAAACCACCTCGTAAGGCGTGAATTTTGTTGCTTCGTGTACCGAGGTGTTATACGAGTACATAGCGAACGGGAGAAGTAGGTCCCAGTCCTCATATTTTTCCAGGTAATGTTTCAGGTATTCTGTTAAGACGATATGACTTCTTTCTAGAGATCCGTTAGTCTGCGGTCGATATCCTGACGTGGTTACGTGTTTAATTCTGAACGTTTGAGCTATTCCCTGTATTGTGTTATTAATGAAGCTCGTTCCGCGGTCCGTTAATATCGCGCGTGGTGCACCGAAGATTGCAATAAAATAACGCGATAACGCATCGGCCACGGTGCTGGCTCGTATATCGGGCAAGGGCACGGCCATACAAAATTTAGATAATAGGCATTGCATTGTAAGGATGTGACGGTTTCCGCTAGGGGTTGGGGGAAGCGGTCCTACGGTGTCCAAGGCTACTTTATCAAAAGGTCGTGCAGGTGTATCTGTAATTAGCATGGGTTCCCGAGTTTTAATTCGTACAAGTTTTTGTTCTTGGCAGCTAGGGCAACTTCGCACGTAATCCTCTACGTGTTTGCGTAAGTGTGGCCAATCAAATACGCTACGTATGCGCCGGTACGTTTTTGTCACTCCCTTATGTCCTCCTATCAGGCTTCCGTGATAGTGGCGGATAATATTTTCCCATTCTATTTTTGGTGGTTGTTGAACTTCACCGGTGCAAATTTTGATTGTGATGGGTGTTAGATTGAAAACAATTAACAAATGTCGTTGGAGCGTTTCGGCGTCGAATCGGTGTAGGGTTTCGCCATGTGCCGCTATACGAAACGAGCGGACGTGTTCGCTTTCCACAGCGTCCCTGAGCGCCATTAGTGCTGATGCCAGGTCGGCTTCTTTCATTTCGTGGTAAAAGTTACTCGCTCCCACGATGCTAAAAATTTTCTCTTCTTCATTACGGCTAATTATTACGCGATTTCTGGTTAATTCTTCAGATAATAATTTTGTTTCATCGAGAAGTCCTATAGCTTTCAAAGTTTTACAAATTGGGCTGGTTAGTATTCTATCCGAGGATATAAAGTGAACATAGTTATCTGGAGTTGCTGCAAGCGTGGTCCTTACGATTCTCATTTTGCATTTCGTTGGTTGGATTTCATATTTAGAGGAGTCTATCGCGTTTTCGCGGTTCTCTGGTGCCTCTCGCGTGATTTGACGAGGACTTGATGAGTCGGAGTATGACTCGGGGGTTATTCTGAATCGCTCCGGCGGAATCTTAATTGTGCCTGGTTCCGGACTTGGGTTAGAAATTTCCCTCGGGGGCAATTGTTCTGTTAGTTCCTCCAGGGTTTCATCTTCCGGACAAATCATAGTTGATTGTGGGACGCCCAAGGCTTCATCGTGCAGAGGTATACCCCATGACACTCTTTTCTTTGGGCCTGCTCGTGACGTTGTCTTCGGGGGGCTAGCGTTCTCGGGGAGATTCGATGTTTCCTCGCCTTCTCGGGGTAAATTCTTCCCGATGATAACGCGCATTTCCGTTTCTGGACCCCGCGGAGTGTTTATGGTTCGGAAGGTGGGTTCGCAGTCTTCCCCCTCTGCCTCTGTCCAGGTGGGCGGCGCGTCTAGGCTTTTTAGGAAGGCTAATTCATCGTACGTATATTGGCCTTTGTAGGGACCTTCCGCGATCATGGGGGAAAATGGGACTTCGAAATCTTCGAACTTGTGTTGGCAGGTTCGTCGGTACGGTAATACTTCCGGAGAGTTCTCGTCTTCCATACTCTTCAAGATTGTGATTTCTTCTTCGGTGAACGGACCGGGGTTCGAATCGTTGCTTCCGAAAGTGGAGTCTAGGACAGTTTCTTCCTGGTCCGCATCTTCCTCCAAGAATTCGGGCATTCCTGTTCGTTCTTCCGCTGTATCCAGAGCGGTAGAGTTGGCTCTGCTCTCCATACCGTCCGTATTTTCTCCTGTTAGAGCGGTATCGTCAATAAACGACGGTGGTTCTTCGTAGTTCGGCCTTGGCATGGCTTGGCGACGTGCCTGTACGCGTGTTCCTATCCCTTCATCGTCGCCCTTTGGTGGGTTTTCCTCTTCTATAGTCGGGAATGCGTACGGAACCGGGTTTCGGGATAGCGCGTCAGCGTTCGCGTTAACACGGCCGGGTTTATAGACGATCTCGTAATTGTAGTCGGCGAGTGTGATTTTCCATCGAGCGAGTCGCGACATCGGGTCTTTTACCGAGAATAACCATTGCAGTGGCCGGTGATCAGTTACTAAGGAGAATTTTCGCCCGTAGATATAAGTACGGAATTGTTTTACGGCATAAATTATCGCGAGGCATTCCCTTTCGGTAGTTGAGTAATTTTCTTGAGCAGGATTGAGCACTTGTGAGGCGTACGCTATCGGCAGATCTTCACCTATTTTGCCTTGGCTTAATATTGCCCCGACGGCTACATCGGACGCGTCGGTTGTAATAATAAATGGTTCATCGTAATTTGGATAGCGTAAAACTGGCTCTTTACAAAGTGCCTGGCGTAGGTCTTCGAAGCTTTCCTGATGTTTTTCAGTCCAATAGAATGGAATTTTAGTGCTAGTCAAAGTTGTAAGGGGTTTAGCTCGTTTAGCCATATTTGGGATAAAGCGACGATAATAATTTACGAGACCCAAGAATTGTTTTACATTTTTACGGGTTTTAGGGACGGGGAATTCGGCGACGGCTTTAATCTTTTCGGGGTTTGGTCGTACTCCGTCAGCTGCTATTATATGACCTAGATACGTGACTTTATCTTTTAAGAACTTGGCCTTTTCCGTCTGTAGGGTTAAGTTATGCTTACGTAAGCGTTCGAAGAAAGTCTCGAGTCGTTGCTCGTGCTCCGCGAGTGTACGCGAATATACAACCACGTCGTCTAGATACACGAATAACTCTTTCCCGATAAGCCCTCTCAGAACGTTGTTCATTAAACGCTGGAAGGTAGCCGGGGCGTTTTTTAATCCGAAAGGCATGCGGAGGTATTCGTAGTGTCCGTCCGGGGTGGTAAACGCGGTTTTTGCACGGTCCTCGGGGGCCATAGGGATTTGATGGAAACCGTTTGCTAAGTCGAAAACTGAGAAATACTTGGCTCCACCTAGTCTATCGAGAATGTCCGTGATTCGCGGCAAAGGAAAGCGGTCATCAATCGTTTTCGCGTTCACAATTCTGAAATCTGCTACCACTCTCCATCGTTTTACTCCATCCTCGGCGGCCTTTTTCTCTACCACGTGCAAGGGTGAGTTATGCGGTGACGACGAAGGAGCGATTATTCCCAGCTCATCCAGGTTACGCGTTTGCTTGGTAATTTCTTCCTCCATCTGTGGTGGGTGGGGGTATTGTCTAGTGAACGTGGGCGTAGAATCTGTTAACGGGATAGTGTGTTCTATCGATGAGGTTTCGCCAAGAGGGTCTCCCGGTACGAAAAACCTATCCGAATATTTTATAACCAAATTTTCGATTTTTCGACGCGATTCCGGATCTAAGTCTTCCAATTTCAGCGTTTCGAATATATGCTGTAAACGTTCTTCGTGAGATTTTGGATCTACTTGGTACTCTCCTAGATCGAGGTCTTCGTTAGTGTCGAACTCTTCTCCGAAAGAGGGGGAGGGGCAATCTCGTTCGTCCTCTTCGGAACAATCACCATTTTCAGGGAGGCAGATGTTTATTTCATTCGCGTTGGCCTCTGATTTACTGAGGTCTTTTAGAAAATCCTGGTGGCACTGCTTATAGCCTTCTAGCGTACCTTCTAAATCTTCAAAATTTGAGAAAATTACGGGGCTGATCGGGTGTTTCGCGGTTACCACCGTGCGCTGGTGGTAAGAGACGATAGCTTCTTCCTGAAGCAGATACGGACTTCCGACGAGGCCCGCAATCCCTTTGGGTAAATGGGGCATACGTATTACGTGGAATAATGCCCAGCTACCGTTAATTTTTAGGACGGTTGTCCCTAAAGTCAAGACCTTCCCGTTTAATCCGGTGATTTCTAGGGGTGTGGTACTTAAAACCCGGGCCTTTGAGCTTGCGGACCCGATTTCTAATAGGTTCAATGCCGAACCCGTGTCTATGATAAATTCTCCCTCACCGTTCTCCAGTTGTTCTGCCTTGACTCGGATGCGGGGGGAGTCCGCTCGTAGGAGCGTTGTTGCGGGCTCTGGCTCCGGGGTGGATTTTGAGGGGGTCTTTGGGCCTGCGAGGAGGACCCGCCCGCCTCGTTCCGGTTGAACGGGCGGGCACGCTGGGAGTTTAAATGGTCGGGTTTCTCAGGGATAACTTCACGTGCTTCTGATCTTTGCGGTTCTTGAGATTCATATGCCCGCGACTCGCGAGGAGGTTCATATCTTTCCGTTTCGCGAGGTCCATACCCGCGAGGTCCGTACCCGCGGGGTTCATATCCGCGAGGTTCGTAAGGATCATACAATCTAGGATCGCGAGGTTGTGACTGCCGATTATTCCAAGGTCTCCCGCGCGCTCCTCTTCCGCGGGGAGCACTGGGTCGGCGTTCGTAGCCCAACGGGCGTTCGCCTTGCCTCGTCAGCAAGGACGGTGGACTGCGCTCCGGCGTCGGATCGCGATAATAAGGCTCGCGATAATATTCGTCTCGATAGCGAGGGGCACTATACGCGGAGTACGAGGAGCGGGGCTCTTCGTATGAATCATTTTCATTAGGTTGCCTCCATTCAGTCCATCTACGCTGTGGGTCATACGGAGACGGGGGACGCGCGCTCCGGTTGCCGTCGTACGTGTCGTCGCGTGGCAAGCCGGCCAGGTCTTGTTCTCGTCTTTGCGTATGTAAGGCTAGATCAAACGCGTCATTCAAAGATACGGGATTTGATAAAGCTACTTTAATTGAGATTCTTTGAGGTATTGCAGTAATAAATGAAGTTCGAGCCAATCGCTCCACGTCTATTAGAGTATTCTCGACATTTTCCCCGATTAATTCTTTCGCCCTTACGGTCACCTGTCGGTACAGGCGGGCCACGCGGTGAATAAAATCTATTAGACGCTCGCGGGGAAACATGCTTATACGTTCGAGTTCCAGTCGGAGCTCCTCATAACCGCGGCATGGGGAATATCGGACTCTTAGAAGGGAGAGCAGATCGGCCACGCTTTTACAACCTTTATCCTCGACATAATATCTGATAGGATCTTTTAATTTGTATATGAGCTCGGTCAGAAATCTTTCTTCCTGACCGGGTGGTACGCGCTTTATGGCGCGCTGTATTGAGGCAGCGAAGTCCTCCAAAGTTATGAAATCAGGATCGAAACGGGGAATGTTGTCAAGTGCCCGATATACTCTCTCCTCATCTTCTCGGGAACGCCATACGTCTAATGCAGACGTTTCTAGGTCGTTCGTCCGATAGCCTAACGATAGACGATTGTTCGACAAAGTCGGTACGGGAGGAGGGGCTGACTGAGGTATTTGGGAATTGGAGGGATTACTAGTACCGGAGGTATTAGATGAAGGCGGTGATCTCAGGATACCACCAGTCATGGTTAAGCAATGCTTTGCACGACTTTTAGATAGTAGGAAGTATAGTCAAGTTATGAGCAGATAAGTCGGGCGGGTCGCGGTAGATAAAACGGCGCGCCCTTTTAAATATATAATAAGATTGAATATGAGGGAATAAAATCCCACTTCTGACACCAGTTTGTTACGTCCTGAAGGGACTGTTGCGAACCACCCCGAGCGGTTAGGGTGATCAGCAGGGTTCGCTGCTCGGTCAAGGTGCTAAAGCACGCCTTGACTATACTCGCGGGGAAGTGAGGAAGGTGAAAAGGAGTAAAATCAATAATACTCAGGATTTAAGGAAGAAACAACAAAGTAAAATATATTCTTTAGTAAAAGATAAAAGTAATTGTTAGACATACCCTAGGGACAGCGCTCCGTCCCTGTTATCGCAGTGCGCTCGGGTTTCGGCTCGCTTGCCGAATATCGCTTCGTACAGGAGGTCGCTCAACTTAGCGCAGGTCGTGGTCGCTCGCTCTGTGCTCTCGGGTAGCACACGGAAGTCGGCGCAACTGAAGACCGTCGAATCGCACTGTCTCTAATCGTCTCTTATTCTACGCGTTCCTACGCCGAACACGAGTGACGCGCAGGGGCTCTCCCGGCTATGCCGTTCGCGGTATGTTGGATGGAGTTACCCTTGCACGGTTTATTGACGGCCGAACGTATTTCGCGGACTAGACGCTATGACGTGATCGCGGCTTCTTGACGGCTCTCTGGCTCGTCCTGACTTCCTAAGTCGAGTTCCCGAATAAGAATGATTTTTTCGCGGTTCGCGATCGCGGTCTCACCTCGGACGATCCCTACGAACGGGGATAACTGCCCCGTCGGCAGCTGTCGCTTGCTTAACCCCTTCCTCGATTATTGAGAAATAATCGGGGCCCGGGCTGAGCGCGGTCGTTGTCCCCGACGCTCGCTTCACGTTTTGTCACAACGTGACCGACACGCGCGAGGCGATTCCGCTGAATCGCCTTAGGAAAAACACGCGAGGACAGTCAGCACGGAATGGACCTGAAGGGCCCATGTAACACGGCTAACGTCTTACGCTTCGACGGACTCACGCAACCACCCTCAATCACATGACCTAGGATTTCGACACGGTTCTGAAGAAAACGGCATTTCTTCCAGTTCAGGCGCAACCCATAGTCGCTTGCAGTGGACAGCACTTCTCGCAATTTCGACACTGCTTCCCCCATACTACGCGAAGGAATAATTAGATCGTCCATATACGTCAGGAGAGTACCAGCTCTTATCAGATCCCGAAATACTGCATTAATAAATTTCTGGAACACGGCTGGAGCATTGCAGAGCCCAAACGGCGTTCTTAAAAATTCATAGTGACCATCTGGCACCACAAACGCAGTATACTTGCGACTCTTTTCTTCGATAGGGACATGGAAAAACCCATTTTTCAAATCAAGCACACTAAATATCGTCGAACCCTGCAGACGATCCAATTGATCCTCAATCAGCGGCAGGGGATAGCGGTCTTTACATATCTTTTTGTTAACATGTCTAAGGTCTACGCACAGCCGCACCTCCCCGTCTTCTTTCTCCACGGGTACAACCAGACTACCATACTCAGATACACTTTCCTGAATGATACCTTCCCGCATCCACTCGTCTATCTGCCGGTTTACCTTCTCCCTCTGTATCGGCGCTAGCCTACGCGGAGGCTGGTACACAGGTGTGTCGTCTTTTAACACGATTTCTGTCCTGATATTCGTATCCTTGATCGCCTTCGGTTCGTAACCCTCTACAAGACTCTCTATTTCACGCCTAACACCCTGGTCTTCAATATGCCTCAAATCTATTAAAGGACTATCGGCGGTTTTCTCATCCTCGGTTTCGTCGAAAGTACTTATGCAAAATATCGCTGGAACATCGCAATCTTTTTTCGCTACAGAATCGCGCTTTGATACTACCGCATTCCCGCCGTCTAAAATGACTCTAGCTACCTTCAATAACTCACAACTGATCAAAAACCCACACTTCAAACACGCGTCAGGTACCACATGGATTAATAATCCAAAAACGCTTCCATCGATCTGTACATTCGCATAAAACCCTCCCCGAGTGGTGACTCCACTCGATCCGAAACCCTCACACGGTACTCCTGGGACGGACAACAATGGTTCCCCTAATTTACTATATTGCTCGGCCCCCATTAAATGCAAGTCGCTACCCGTGTCTATAAACCCAACTACCTGTTTACCCATAACGGTTACGGATTTATATACTCTATTGCCCCGATACGCGGTCGCAGTACACACGTTTACCTGCTTCTCTTGTCCCTTCTTACAGTCTACAGCCCTATGTCCGAACTCTTGACAGGCAAAACATCTCGGAGCCTTACCCTTCTCAGGGCACTTCGCGCTGAAATGATTAAGCTCTCCGCAATTGAAACATCGTCTCTCGCCCCTCGGTGCCTCCTTCCCGTCCTTTGGTGCCTCCTTCCCGTCCCTCGGTGTTTCCTTCCCGTCCCGTCCTTCCGTCCTGGCTTGTGGAAACTTCTTTGGGTCCTTCTCCAGATGCATCTCCGAGCTCTTCTCCGGATACTTGGTATCCTTGGGCCTAGTCCCAGTGTTGGCCGGCAATGATCTTTCACGCAACGAAATCATCTTGAATGTCTCGAGCAGGTCTCCCTTGGTTTTAGCCTTCAGCGATCGCGCAAGGTCTCTCAATCCGACATCAGGAATTCCATCAATGATATAGTGAATAATCTCCCTATCACTGATCGGCACTTGATTTCCTAAAACAACCTTCTGGTGCAAGTACTCCCCGAAAGATTCTTCCCTCTTCCAAACACGAACTTCAAAACGCCGTCTTAGTATAAGTACGTTCTCGGGGTGAAAGAACATCTCTCGCAAATTCGCAAACAGTTCCTCGACCGTCATTGCAATGTTTTCTGGTTTTGAATGTAACCACTCGCGTGCACTTCCTTTTAATCGCGATCCAATCAAAAGCTTCGTCAGATCATTCGTCAGCTGGTACGCCGTCTTTAGAGTGCGAACCTCTTGTTCCCACGTCTCATACGTATCGCTGCTTCCGTCAAAATGGCTTAACAACTCAGCGATGGTCGATATAGGCGGAGATCGCGGTAGTCTTTCCGTCACAACTTCCCGCGCTGATTCCTCTGTACGCGCTGGACTAGGATTCAATCTCTGCATCCCTCTCAGCAGCTCAATTTGTTGGCGAGCTACTTCAAGCTCTCTCTCCATCACTTGCTTTTCTCGCTGCACAAGTTCCATTTCACGTCGCATGAGCGCCATTTCCTTCACGCCCTCAGACGCATTGTCCTCACCTTCACTGGCCCCACTCGACGCTCCTTCATCCCGCGTATTCGTCTGGACCGTCAACCATTCTCCCGATGGATCAGCCTCGTTCAATCGTTGGATTAATTCAGCTTTCAAGCAAGGTCAAGGTGTTGATGAATAAGAATTATTTAAAAACGTAAAACAAAGAATGTGTATTTATATTGTCAGAGTTGTAAATTGATAAATTATGTGAAAGCTTGTGAGAGGATAGGTATCGGTGTCGATGAATGATCTTACAATTACAATTATTTTAAAATGCAATATAATGAAAATGTACTCGTATTGTCTGAGTTTTAAATGGACAAATTATCTGAAGGCCTGCGAGGGGGAAGGTATGAGTATTGATGTCCTGAAAATACCTTGCCTGGCCACGCCAAGTATTTGACTTCCAGGCCGCGGACATCTAGGCAAATGTCTAGATGTTACATTTTATCTTCACATTATTTATAAAATGGCCGCGATATGAGTAGTGGAATGTATGAACACAGCATTTTAGCTGCGTATATGTAGTTGTGTCATCTTAAGCGCAGTTGGAAAGTACCTTTATGTACTTGCAGCTCATTTTGATTTCATATATTTCTTTATATTGTATATTTTCTTCTATTTTTTATGTGATTTATTCGTATTAAAATATTTATTTGTATAAAAATATATCTGCTTAATATTATTTAATACATTTTTTCATTGTATCATTGTGATTTTTTCTTTGTATAAATAGTCATTGTGATAATTGGCGCAATTGTTGTATATCATTATTTTTGTAGATATTAATTTACGACAATGTTTTTAAACGGGATTCTTTTTGATGGGTATTAATTTAAGACAATGTTTTTAAAGGATATTAATTTACGACAATGTTTTTAAACGGGATTGTTTTTGATGGATATTAATTTACGACAATGTTGTTAAATGTGATTCTTTTTGAAGGGATTATATACTTGGCGCTCTTTTTTGTACCTTTTTGTAGAAAGATAATTTTGTGGGGATTTCACACATTTTGTAGTGTTTACTGATATTAATTTACGATATTTTTTTAAATGGGATTTTTTTTATGGGATTATACATCGGTTCGCTACCATGCTTATTTATTATCATTTTTTTGTAAGAACAAAATATAAAGATCTTTAGCGCCTTTGGACCATTGCCTTTTTTTAATTTGCACGTCATCAGCTTCAATCCAACTACTAGTCATTCCTTCTTCTTTACATATACTGGTGTAATGGCCATCCTCAATACATGAACCACTATGAAATATAGCATTCATAACTTTACATGATTGTCCAGCTATTACTACTTTGGTTGTGGGAATAGTACATATATTAAATTTACGTATTGCTTTGACTATTTTATCATTTTGTAATGAAAATAATAGTAAACGAATAATCACTATATCTTTCGTCAATATTAATTCATTCTTAAACATAATAGCATTTCCTGTACACTGTTCACATGATCCGTTATCTGATTCATACCAATGTGAAAATGTAACGTTTAATAAATCGTTAAGATTATAGCTTCTTTTTTTCAAATTGATAATAGGTATTGAAACAACTAAATTATCAGAAGTAATTCTTTTTGTATAATCACAAGATTTAGAACGAGTAGTAGAAGTTACTTGATGCTCTACCAATTGTCTTATACAATCATATTCTGTGCACAGGGTTATAAGAAATTCAAATACATCTCGTTTTACGGTTATTGAAAAATGTTCTCCTAAACTTTGCCGTACTGTATATGTATTTAAATTGCGCATTCCAATTTCATATCGATGCATCAGTATCTTCAAAACATTTGATGATTCATTACAATTAAACACCCTGATAACCACATCTGGGGCGCAGAGCCTGACGTCAGATCCGTAGTCATCTATGTCCGCATTAGGATACGTTCTGAGGTACAGAACCTGACATCAGGACCCTGACGTCAGATGGGCAGCAGATTCGCATCAGATCCTGCCGTTCGCCTGACACGTATAACAGCGCCATCTGAAGGCCAGAATTACCAAACTATTCCCTACGCGTGACGCCACTCGGTTGTCCCTACCCTTACATAACCATCAAGCAACTTCTACAGTTTATTAAATAATTAATGCTACTTATTTCAAAAAGTATTTATTCTTTTTTTATTAATATACATGATCGGTTATTACAATTGTTACAAAATAATATAAGTAGCGCATATAAATCCAAAGAGGGACTTTCAACATTTAAATTTACAAATCCACGTCCCGTAACCACTGGTACCTAGTAGGGGCGATATCAGAAAATTTCATTCAATATTTTCGACTTCTTTTTTGTGTAAAAGCATCATGTTTCCTATGTTAGCGCTGTTAGCGCTGAAAACAAACACAATATTAGTATAAAATTAAACGTAACGTATGAATAAACAGGATACATGCGATACTTACTTCAGCTTCATCTCCGCACAGTACACACCCTAGGCGATCATGCATGCTCCTGCGAAAATTAACATTTATAAGAAAACATATGTTAAATTATTATCTACTAAACAAGATGCCAAACATTCGCATCTCGCGCGTAACCCTACTTTTCTATCTCGCAGATAATAATGTAAATCTCGATTTCCGCGACGTAGATAATTGGAAATTATTCAATTCCATAATGACGTTTACCTTCTCGATACGTCGAGATGATTTGTCTGGATATTGTTGCTTAGAATCGCGTGGAATAAGTATTCTTCGAGCGTATGTACGGCTTCAACCAGAATAGGTACCACTTTGAGTAAAGGGTATGTAGGTATGTAGATGTACCACGAGTACTAATGTGGAATAATGGGCTACGCTCGGATTGGCTGCGCCATACTGCCGAAACTCGTGATTGGTCAAGACACTACGTCCAGTTTGTGTTCGTTTTCGAGGTCTTAGGTGGCAATCACTGGCAGTGGCAATAAGTGCCGGCAAAATCGATGAATATTCCACGCGATTCTAAGCAACAATATCCAGACAAATCATCTCGACGTATCCATAAGGTAAACGTCATTATGGAATTGAATAATTTCTAATTATCTACGTCGCGGAAATCGAGATTTACATTATTATCTGCCAGATAGAAAAGTAGGGTTACGCGCGACATGCGAATGTTTGGATACTTAATTGGATACTTAAAATTCAACACGTTGAAGCATATTCTAACTTATAACGCCAACGATTAGAAATATCAAACACATCTGAGTTAAAACATGCTTCTACGTATCCAATATCTTCTTGTTGCGTCCACTGATACTTATCATAGACAAACTGCCTATCAAAGACTTTCATAATGTTGTAGTTTATTACATGTTCGTATACGTTCAACTCAGATGTTTGATATTTCTACTCGTTGGCGTTACGCTCAACTCAGATGTTTGATATTTCTACTCGTTGACGTTATAAGTTAGAATAGAATATAAGCTTAAACATGTCCAACATCTTATTTTTTACTGTACTACTAGTTAATTATATAAAAATATATAGAAATAGAGTGGCCTTTTGCTGTAGTAAGTGTAGAGACTGCATAATGTGTCCGAAGGAGGTGAGAGCATATGGTAGAAAGTCTTGTTGCAGGAAATTTAAAAGATTCTAATGATAATTTAGCGAAAATGAACAAAGAGATTTTCAATATTTTTATTGGTGTTGGTTTAGATGTTTATTGGTGAATTGAAATATTGTTAATGGGAAACTAATAAAATTAATGAACAGTGTGCGAATGACTGGATTTTAATTAATATAATTAATATATCTTTCACAAAAGATTGAAAAGTATCAAGGGAGATGCGTTTTCAGTGTACTTTCTTCACTAATGTGACCTGCTCTACCTTGCAAACAGTCCGCCATAATTTTCTTAATTCTTAATGCAATGCTAATTTGACAAATTTTGTCGATTTACCTTATTTGACAAATTTCTAGAAACTTGTGGGAAACAAAATGCTTCTCTGTCTATATCAGGGACAGAGATCTAACCCAGACCTTCTCCGGACAACCTCCAAGCCTGTGCATCGCCTGCATTTCTATCCAAGCTTGTGCGTCCCCTTCATTTCTATCCGAGCCTCTGCGTCCCCTTCATTTCTATAAGCTTTACATAAAAATTCTAATTAAAAAATAGTTTGCTGGTATAAAAACAATATATTATTTTGTGCATGCATTGTATAATTTCTAGAAACTTGTGCGAAAGAAGATGCTTCTCTGTCGAACCTTCTCCGAACAACTTTCAAGTCTGCGACTCTACATAAGAAACTATTAAAAAAATTTGGCGACTTACCTTGTTAATTGAGACAATAATTCAGTCTCCTATTTAGTGTAAAAACTCGTGACATTTCAAATTCGGAAAACTTACTTTATTTGACACTTAGCACTTGGTAGGTTATTTATAATATCTCTGTCTAGCTGTCAGATATCAACAACTTGTTACGCGATTGGTCGAAACCCACATCCAATGACCGACGTGCCTGAGAGACATTTCCTCACCCCTTCATACTCCCCTCTTGCCTAGAAGTGTAGGACGGTGACGATGACGAGACGATGCTGAATCTTTAGAACATAAAATTCAGCAAATTGCAACTTTACATCGAAATATCTCAGCTCATAAGGCCCGTAGGAACAAAACGAAGACACTTTTCTGATGTAAATCAAACCCAAGCTATCCATTAAGACCATTCAAAATCTAATCGGATCAGCCGTTATTGAGATTCGGAAATCTCAGGGTTCTTGATAGCGAGTCGTGGCGTAATTCAAAAATCCATTACATAATATCATACATAATATCGTACATAATATCTGTCTTTTAAAAATACATAAGATCAATACTATCTATCAATTAATTCTTAAAGTAATTAATTCAATTTGATTGGTTAAACTTTACTATATATAAAATAGGTTACATCAAAATTATTCATACATATGCTTGAACAAAGCTGAATCTTTGATCCCTGTAATAAGAATTTTATTTATTTGCTGTCTTTGTCCTTCCGATATCGATATAGAATACCCTCTTTTAAATTTTTCTTTTAAACATTCATGTTCAAATAATGGGCTTGGTGTGTATTTCTCCAATGACTTAGCATGGGGCATTTTCCACAATCATTTAGTGCGTGACACTAATTCCAAATTATTAATGTCAATTCTGTTTAAGTGCAAGAAAACAGCCACACTGTGTTTGCATTTCTCACTTAATCCCGCTTTGCAAAAACATTTTGCATTTATGATTTTCCCAGTAGCAGAAATAGATCCAGTTATCTCGTGCGGATTACTTTTTAAATGTGATGTTTGTAAACAAAATGCAATGAAATTAACATGATCATTGCTGACACTTGTCCTGCCGCAAAATATTACGTGATCCGCATTTAAAAGTCGTTCACCTTCAACAAAATTGCGGCATGAAGGTGTTGAATTTGTGAAAATACATATGTTGTTTATTGTAAGCTTCATTATGATTATTTTAATAAACAATAACTGCACTTTAAGTTTAAAATGTACGTTAACCCCGTATTGTAGACCAGAATCGACCTACTTCGTCCGCCATCTTTGTTTGGTGACGTCACGAGTGCCAATCCCAATACGCGTTCGGGGATCGGTGCGCAGGCGCGACCGCGATCGATTCGTGGAAATTCAAATTGCGTCTTCGACGATGATTTCTGAGAAAGAGGGTGAACCAGAAGAAAAAATTATTTCTGAGAAAAGATAAGGAAATATTTGAATCGTGGGACCGATACAGCACACGTGCAATGATGTAAACATAGAGCGATAATTATTGTAAATTAATCTTCGCGATAGCCCATGGAATAAACACGACATTGCACCGCGCCATGCCGTGTGTTTACATCTGAACAGGATTGAACGCGTTTTTGGTGCCTACGTGCACGCGCTTCATGCCATATGTTTATATTTGAATCGCGGGGCCGATGCAGCGCACGTACAATGATATAAGCATAGAGCCATAATTATTGTAAATCAATCGTCGTGGTAGCCCCTTGAGTAAACACGACATTGCATTCCATGATGATTTCTAAGAAAGCGGGTGGTATATAATTTCTGAGAAATCATAGAGCGAACCGCACCATGCCGTGTGTTTATATTTTAACCGTGGGACCGATACAGCGCACGTGCAATGATGTATACATATAGTATACATATAATTATTGGGGAGTAGTAATACTAGGCCGATTCCAACGCAGGTCCTCTGAGGGCGCGCGGGGGAGCGCGGCGGAGGGAAACATGGGCGCGGGGCCTGCGGGGCGAGGAAGACCGGTTGCGCGCGCACGAGCCGCGGAGTGGGGGAAGCTGTGATGATGGAGGGGATCACTCCAGGCCGAGCCGCCGCGGAGACCGGACCCACCGCCGAGAACTTTTTAGACCTAACCGGAGGGAGTGAATGACCCCCCCAGAAAGTTTTTAAAGGAGCGAATGACCCCCAAGAACTTTTTTCAGACCCCGATCCACCACCGGAAATTTTTTCCGAGGGAGGGTATGACCTTGGCCCACCCCGAAAATTTTTTCCAAACCAATATGCGACATTCAGGCATTTCCAACGCAGAGAAATAATAATTTATTTTTATTGGGAATTGTTTCGGACGATGTCGGGAAAGATCGACGTTTTACAAACCACGTATTCGGAGGGTGAGAAAGAGAGAGACATTATTACATAGTGGCACAATCGCATGCATTCTAAAGCGTTCCGATTTAACGTTGCGGCGTATCGCGCGATTACGCGTAATTTAACTCCTCTGGAGCAGCCGCGTGCGATGACACCACACGAAGAACGCATGAACGAAACATGATAGTTTTTTTAGGAAACGTCGTACGTGGTGAGGAGAGAAGGAGGAAGATGGATAAATAAGTAGATTATCATATGTTTAATGATATATTGTTACAAAATAGTGATAATAATTATATTAATAGTGTTACGTGCCGGCTATTTTTCGAAATTCATTTCTAAATCTTTGCGATATCCTCATTGTAGTCAGTTCACAGATGTCGACGATTGATTCAACCATCACGTGTTATGGGAGTTTCCCTCGATCAGTTGTCAATGATCTGTAAACCGAATTATTATAATTCATTACGCCACTGCATTTTCCCATGCAAAAATCTCGACACTGCAGAACGTTCTTGGAACGCCGGATGCGATAACATTCTGAAAACCTAAGCACTGTGAGGCTGGGAACGGTCCGAGGCGACGACGGTTAGGCCCGTGTGCACGAGGTGCAAAGTCAGCAATTTTGGCGCTCTTTGTGCAAAGGCCCGAGTGCTCGGGCCTACCCTGCGAACGCTCGGGGCAGTCGGCTGACAAGTCGCATAGTGCGTGGCCGATCTGTCCGAGGGACATAACTATTCATTGAAATAGTCTTTGAGCCGGAGTTCCAGTGCATCCCAGTGATCGTGGAAGGACTCAGTCCCCGTAGAGACTTATATATTTTTGCGTTTTTACCATTTTAAATTATAATCAAAAATTACCATTTTACGGCAGTCAGCTAGCAAGTCGCGTAGTGCGCAGTTGATCTGTCCGAGGGACATCGCTATTATTATTAATAAGCGCTTGAGCTAGGGTTCCATCGTGCAATAATAACGTGGAAAGACTCAGTTCCCTCGTAGTTACTACATAATTACTTATCATTTTATTCAAAATCTACCATTTTACGGCAGTCGCCTGTTAAGTCGCATAGTGCGCTGACGTTCTGTCCGAGGACACATCGCTATTCAATAAAATAGTCTTTGAGCCGGAGTTCCCGTGTTTCTGTTAGTGCGTGGAAGGACTCAGTCCCCGTAGAGACTTATATATTTTTGCGTTTTTACCATTTTAAATTATAATCAAAAATTACCATTTTACGGCAGTCAGCTAGCAAGTCGCGTAGTGCGCAGTTGATCTGTCCGAGGGACATCGCTATTATTATTAATAAGCGCTTGAGCTAGGGTTCCATCGTGCAATAATAACGTGGAAAGACTCAGTTCCCTCGTAGTTACTACATAATTACTTATCATTTTATTCAAAATCTACCATTTTACGGCAGTCGCCTGTTAAGTCGCATAGTGCGCTGACGTTCTGTCCGAGGACACATCGCTATTCAATAAAATAGTCTTTGAGCCGGAGTTCCCGTGTTTCTGTTAGTGCGTGGAAGGACTCAGTCCCCGTAGAGACTCAAACTCATGTACATTTTGTGTTTTTATAATCATTTTAAAACTATTATCAGCTTTAAATCAACTACCCTCTAACGTTTAACGAGAATATAAAGAACTGACTTTTGACATTGTGTGTTGTGCGACGCTCCTGCGATTCACCATCCAGTACGCGGACCCTCAGGTCATTCAGAGAGAGCGAGAAAGAGAGAGAGCGAGAGCGAGAGAGAGAGAGAGAGAGGTAGTACAAATTAATAATCTCTTGTACAGAGTTGGTGAGTGATTTCATCTATCCATGATATTGTACGGAACTAGCAGCTGATTCAACCACCTAGTGGGTTATGGGTTTTCCCTCAATTAGCTGTTACCTTCCCTCCGGCGTGTGACGTGATTTAAAAATTGTCTTGTTTCGAGTAATATAAATTGCGACCAAATTAATCATTCAAACAACTCGAGTGAATGTACAAAGTTAAGAACAAACGTGATTATTGATCCAACCACTTAGTGGGTTGTGGGTTTTCCCTCGATCAATTATTGTCGACTTCTTGTTTCCGTTCACATTCAATTCTGACTAAATTCAAACCTCACAAACAAGTCTAGGATTTTACACATTCTAATTGGACTTTTTATATATGATTTGGCGTAACACAAATCCATGTAATTTTCCCCATTTTGTACCACCTTTCAAAAACTCCTTTATATATATATTTTGTAATACATGGTATATTATTCCTTAACTTGTCTAATTTTGTTTCGAACCAGTCTCCACCAAAATACCACATCCCGATTGGACAACCTGTATGGGTTGTAGACAAAGGCCGCCCTCCAATTTATTCCTGATTTATTTAGTAATAATCTAATTACTTAAAATTTATAATTATCTATTAAAGTTGTTAAGCGTTGCGTGAAGAGAAAAGATTCAACCGCTCGGTCTCTTTTGAAATTAACGCCCTCACGTAACAGCTAAACTGGTGTCAGAAGTGGGATGTGCTTTTGTCAAATCCGTCCGTTGTGGTATTTTCTGAGACGTTCGAGAGAAAAGCAATATATGTTATTTTGGTATATGTGATTTAATCGTTACGCCTTGCATCTCTTGTTGTGTTTCTTGAATCGTTTTAGGAAAATCTGTGATATCGACTTCTAATTTATTTTCAGCTTATTTATATATTTATATATTAAAATTTTAGCAAAATGGCTAGTCCCAATGAAACCGCTAGCGCGTCGAGTAACGCGTCCGCGAATTTATCAGTAACGAACGCGATGATGACGTCTATGGCAGAATGCTTTGCTTTACAGCACGGGACATTGAATATTCCTTTCTTTAACGGGAAAAACATACCTCTAAAAGATTTCTTACAAGACGTGCAAAACGGCGCAGTTTTCGTACCGCCTGCGTCGGAAGGCCCGTTCGTTAAAGCAGTTCTAGGAAAATTACAAGGAGCTGCACGCGATAGTACTTTCGGAAAAACGTTTAATACCGTAAACGAATTAATTAAACATTTGAAAACTAGATTTGCTCCTGGAAAAAATTATCCATATTACCATCATGAAATTGAAAATATCCGCATGCATAGAAACGAAACTGTAAATGATTTTTATGATCGGCTTAATATCTTGGTTAGTGGAGCCCGGCTCGCGCTGGAAGACTCGTATGGCGAGGACGCGGATAAGATGCTGCGCCCGATAAAGGATTGCGCACTAGAAGCATTTATTCGGGGCTTGCCGGACGAGATAGCCAGGGCCGTAGACGCGCGGGATCCGAAAACTCTAGAAGATGCGCTAAAACATGCGACGCGAGTCGAGACGCGAATGAGGTCTGGAGTAATACCGACCGGAGATACAAATAGATTATTTCTCTCAAGGCAGGATGAGTCTCGTTCAAATTCCCCTGTTCAAAGTAATACGCGTCAAAGCTTATTCACTTATCGCGATTCGCGATATCAAAATTTTGGAGACTCTCGTTCGCGAAGCCCGAGTCCAAACGCGACTGGAAATTCAGATTATTCAAAATTTCCTACAGAAACTCGAATTCCGATTCGCGGAATTCCGTAGGATTTCGGGAACCCAGACCATATTCACCAAACCAAAATTCTTCATACAATTCAAACCAAAATCGATCGTATTCGCCGAGTCAAAATTCATCTGAACCACGAAACAATTCGGATTTAAACTCCCGAGTAACTCCTCGAACAGACGCGACGACGAGTTACCAAAATCCCGAGCGTCGCCCGTCGAACAATCAAAATTCCGAGCGTCGCCCGACGGTAAGATTTCTGGAAAAGGACCAACAATATTAAATTTGGGTCGTAATGACGAATCGCCTGTTGTAAAATTAACCGCGGAACAATTACGATATAAAACTGCAACATTTTTGATTGATACGGGTGCTGACATAAATGTAATAAAATTAAACGCATTGCATGAGGATATAACAGTCGACGTACACGATTCTATAGAAATGAGAGGAATTACGCACGAAAGAATGGAAACATTAGGAACCACAATAGTAGAAATTTTGAATCAACCAGTCCTATTTCATGTAGTAAGATCAAATTTTCCGATACATAGTGATGGTATTTTAGGAAAAGCTTATTTGAGACAAGAAAAAGCCGAAATTTCTTTTGCACACAATACAATAGTTACCCAAAGTCAACCAATTCGACCGATCCATTTTATTGGCGAGGCTCCTCCGGAGGAAGCACCTCAGAAAAATAGTACACCGCGTGTTTATCGTATTAATAGTCGTACCCGACAAGCAATCGCCATAGATGCCATCGATTGTAATTTGAAAGAAGGATATTTACCACTGATTAAAACAATAGATGGAATTTATATTGGAGAAGCGCTGGTAAAAGTTAAAAACAACGTGTGCCATGTTCTCGCAATAAATACCTTGGATAAAGATATTGAAATAGAAATACCGCCTCAAGAAATTTTACCATTTGAATATCATAACTTTCCTGAAGAACGCGAATATTTCGATTCTGACTCTGAACTGCAGGAGTCATCGGTATCGACGGACCGAGTAACCAGAATTTTATCAAAATTGCGTTTAGATCATTTAAATGATGAAGAAAAAGAACATGTAATTAAATTAATCGAGGAATTTCCTGAACGATTTCGTCTACCAGGTGACAAATTAGAATCCACTCCTTTAATACAACATCGAATACCCACAATAGATGACTTGCCCATTAACACTAGGCAATATCGGTTTCCACGAGTCCATCAAAAAGAAATAGCTCGTCAAATTTCTAATAAATTGGCAGATAAAATTATTGCACTTTCAAATTCTCCGTACAATTCACCAATCTGGATAGTACCAAAGAAACCTGATTCCGAAGGAAATCCAATGTGGAGAATAGTAATCGATTTTCGATATCTTAACGAAAAAACAATTGGTGATGCATATCCCCTTCCTAATATCACTGAAATTTTAGATCACTTAGGCGAAGCGAAATACTTTTCCACCTTTGATCTCGCTAGTGGATTCCAACAAATTGAAATGGATCCGCGAGACCGTGCTAAAACAGCTTTTACTACACCTAATGGTCATTATGAGTATATTCGTATGCCCGAAGGGCTTAAGAATGCTCCCGCGACGTTTCAACGGCTGATGGATCAGGTATTGCGCGGATTACAGGGTGTGGAAGTATTTGTCTACCTCGATGACATTGTTGTTTACGCGAAAAATTTGGAAGAACACGAAAAGAAAGTCCGACGTCTGTTTACGCGATTAAATGATGCAAAATTAACCCTTCAACCAGACAAATGTGAATTTTTGAGAACCGAAGTCACATATTTAGGCCATATTATTAGTCGTTCCGGAGTAAGACCAGATCCAAAGAAATTAACGGCAGTAAAATATTTTCCCCGTCCTAAAAACCAAAAAAATGTACGACAATTTCTTGGGCTAGCCGGATATTATCGCCGATTCATCGGAGATTTTGCAGCCAAAGCCAAGCCTCTTACAGAATTATTGCAAAAGAATGCTAAATTTGTGTGGAAGAAAGAACATAAAAAGAGTTTTAAAATTTTACGTAAAGCTCTGTGCAAGAGTCCTATATTGCAATACCCTGATTTCGATAAACCATTCACATTAACTACCGATGCATCGGATTACGCAATAGGAGCCGTACTCAGTCAAAATGTGGACGGACACGACTTACCGGTAGCTTACCTTTCGAGAAATTTAACGAAGCCGGAACAAAATTATTTTACCACGGAAAAAGAATGTCTAGCAGTTCTCTTTGCGGTATTACATTTTCGACCATACCTTTACGGAAGAAAATTTACTTTGGTTAGTGATCACGAGCCTTTAAAATGGATAGATTCGATAAAAGATCCAGGACAACGATTAGTACGTTGGAGATTAAAATTGCATGATTACGAATACGAATTTGTACATAAACCTGGACGTCTAAATTCCAATGCGGACGCTCTGTCTCGAAATCCGGTAACAGAAATTAATACTAGTTCTGATTCCAGTTCAAAAGATACATCCGATAGCGACTCGGAATGCAATACTAAGATTTCCAAAGTTATGCCTATTAAAAAACCTCCCGTGGATAAAAGATTACCAACGCCAAGCACTTCTAGATCCGTATCTTCAAAATCAAAATCTGTAGCTAAACCAATTGTTAAGAAAAGTAAACGTACATTTTCATTAGATAAAAGTGCCATTGCAACAAGAACGCGTTCCGCAGTTCAACCTGCCGAATCTAGATCTCCCATTAATTACGCGGAATTAATTACTACCGAATCTTCACAAAATTCCGAAGAAGAACTGCCTACCGAGGTGGTCGATCCGCCGGTATTCCGAGGACGAAAAAGCGTGTTACCTAATCTCAAATCACCGATATTGGTTCAAGAATTTCAACGGACCCTTTCTAAAGAAGTACAATCTGAAGACCAGTCCGAGGCTTTGGACACTACAGAGGATGAAGCTGCCGCGGCTCCAACACCCGCCGAAAGCATAACGATAGAGGTTGCACCTCCATCCAATGATAGTGACGATAACGAGATCCACCTCGACACTACTCAACCCATTAGGCTACAGGAACTTCAGGAATCTTTTAACCGTTTCGAAAAATCGTTGCAAGAGCATAGCGATATTCTTCAAAACTCATCCGATGAATCAGAACTGGATGCAGAAAATTCATTCCGGGAAGAATTGGACAAACGCGCAGAAGACTTGTGGGCTCAATATAAATCGCGAGGACAAGATAGTGCTGGAACAAGCGTCGAGGTAGCACCTTCGAGATCCGAAATAGGGAGACCTCCTTTGGAATCCATACAAGAAGAAGAAGAGGAACCAAACAATGCCTCAAGATTCGACAATACGCTAATTCACCGTCCACCGCGCAGATCCATGATACCAACCCCGTTACCATCCAATAGACCGCTTGCATTATCCACACCTTATTCACAATCCATTTATTCAAAACCAAGAACAACAGTTTCTGATCCACCTTCCACCCCCAAACGTGCACCTGCTCCTGAATCAATGGACTACAGTAAAATTGACCAGTATCAACCAGGAATTCAAATAACAGAAAGTATACTTCCCGACGTATTAACGTCACCGACTTTCTCCAGGAACACACGCGAAGAGAATATTAAATTTACTCGAAACAATTTAACAAACATTCGCGAAAATTATGTTCATTTCATTTCTTCCGATGTGGAATTGGTAACTCCGATAAGTCGTTTGCTCGCAGACATAGGAGCTATAAGCATAGAGCATCTGCGGAATTCGAAGCCAAAAGAAGGCCAAGTACTCGTTACGCCGCGAGGTAAATACAAAATTTTCAGTGTAGTAATCAAAGAAAGGTATTATGATGATACCTCTGTCGCAAAATTAGGTAATGCTTTGAAAAATTTAAAACTTACACTTTTACAATCAGGCATAAAGTCCTTTAGAATTTCGAAATCCGGTGAATTTACAGATACACTTCCGCAGGGTACACTAGCTGGTATCTTATCAAATATTTTTGCGGATAGCGATATCAAAATAACATTGTGCACCGGGAACGTGCAGTTACCGCCCGAAGAACTCCGTCCGAAAATCATTTCGGAACTACATGAAAGTTTAATAGGAGGGCATAAGGGCGTAACAAAAACTTATCAAAGAATTCGGGAAAGATTTTATTGGCCATCAATGCGTAACGATATTCAAAATTTCATTAGAACATGCAATAGTTGTCAGGAGAACAAACTTGTTAGAACAAAAACTCGTGAACCCATGCTTATAACTGATACACCATTAAAACCATTTGATAAAATATCCTTAGATACTGTGGGACCTCTTCCATTGACTCCTAGCGGGAATCGACACATTTTAACTATGCAGGATAATCTTACGAAATACTGCATTGCAGTTCCTGTACCGGATATAAAAGCAGAAACTGTAGCTCATGCGCTGGTCACGCATCTAGTATTGCAATATGGGGCTCCACGCGCAATTTTAACTGATCAAGGTACTAGTTTCATTAATAAAGTGTTAAAAGAATTAGCGAAAGTTTTCAAAATTAATCATGTAACTACCTCTGGGTATCGTCCACAAACAAATGGTGCTTTGGAACGTAGCCATATAGTCTTGACTGAATATATAAAACATTATCTAAATGACTTTGATGATTGGGATAAAATAGTACCATTTGCAATATTTTCGTATAACACATCCGTTCACGAGGCAACAAATTTCACTCCACACGAATTAGTATTTGGCGAAACAGCACGCTGTCCTAGTGCATTTCCTACAGACGAATCTCTACTAACGTATAACGGTTATCTTCGAGATTTATTAACGCGATTAACCGAGATGCAGACGTTGGCTGCACAAAATTTGATATCGGCTAAACATAAGTCAAAATTATACTACGATGAAAAAGCGCGACCCTTTCAGGGTAAAATTGGCGACATGGCACGCGTTTTAGTAGAAGTCAGGAAAGGAAAATTTGGCAGTCGATATCACGGCCCTTACAAAATTGTTGGAATTTTGGAAAATAATAATATCATATTACAAGAGAGGTCTGGCAAACGATTTGTAAAGCACGCCGATAAATTATTAATACACCATCGAGGTGATTAATATGTCGAAACAACCTTTCCTACCGATAATACTCCTTTGGAGTCATAAGATTTCTAATTGATCCTAACGGTGAATATATTTTAATGAGCACCTTGTATTGAAGAAAATTCTGTACCCTGTAAGATATCAACTCCTAACCCGATCTTTCAAGTATGCATCGACTTTTGTTAAAATTGCTCCGTCGTCGATGCGATCCAACGATATTTAAATTTTAGAAATTAAGATCGTTGGAAGCGAATATGAAGTTGACAACGCTCCTCTCTGTGCTGACCTGGATCTCAATGATCCTTGGAGAAAATCGGAAAACGTACGAGATCTCAAGAATTGGCGCTAGCCCTGGATTATATTTTGAAAGACTACACACCATGAAATTGGTGACTGCTGACTGGCGAGTGACAATTTTCATCGATACTCATAAATTGGAATCTCAATTCCCAATAGGTTACGAAGAATTAGATAAAACTCTTGAACATTGCCTCTCTTTGATGGTGGTGGAGCGATGCGATGGCATCTTGCGTACCATTTATCTCAGGGGAAGAATGGAAGAAGCTATGGCGCTACGTTCGGAAATGAAGGAGCTAACCTCGGCAATTCAACCTCCTGAAGATTTTAACAGCCCGAGGACCATCGTACGGAGAAGCGTCCCTCTCGGATTCATTGGATCATTGAGCCGCACTCTCTTTGGTACGCTATCAACAGAGGACGCGGAATACTATAATTCGGAAATTGATAAATTATATCAAGATCAACACGAGATAACCCAAATTATAAAAAATCAGACCCATATTATCACTAGTAGACTTCATAAATATCACGAGGCATTAGACCGAAACACAAAATTAATGAATGAAAACAGAATACAAATCAATCAAATCTCTACGGCAATTGGTGACCTAGATACGGCAATGAATTATACTCGAGTAATGTATTGGTTAGGAAATTATGTACATACTTTGGAATTATCCTTGGATCAGTATATTAGAGTAACGGAAAATTTCCTTGCTGCAATATATGCCGCAAGAGTAGGCGAGATACATCGCACACTATTGGACAAATCAAAACTTCATCGTATAATAACGGATATTAGGAATACACAAAAATTATATGATCTTCCGATACCTGAAGTATACCAGGGAATAGAAGAACTGATTAGGTCATCCAGCATAAAGATTGGTCATCATAAGGGCAGATTTTTGTTGACATTACACCTACCGTTGGTAGATAGAATAGCATATCACCTCTATCGAACATACTCTTGGCCTATTCCACAAAAATTCACCCAAAATTCAACAGGATCAAGCCATATTCATCCGAAGGCACCGTACTGGGGACATTTTTGGCGGCCAATCCGAACCTACAGAGTTTTGGCGTTAAGAGCACCGATTTTCCTACATCCGAAAAACTCCACCACAATAGATTGCAGAGCCTGACGAACATCAGACTGTCCAGATGGAATTCATGTCGTGAGTCCTGGAGCTAAATGCTGCGGATGGGTGGACAATGAACGAATCCATCGAGGAGATCAACGTCTAAAACCCATCATCATACTTAACATCGCCGGGTGTACCAACGTGCGAGAAGTTCGTGGTGAATGCACTAAGTGTATGGAACATAGTGCGACATTATAAACGAGTTGTTGTACTCGGACGTCGGTGCTCGATTCCTTAAGGACATGTCGTTTCTCGGGGAATTGACTTGTAGGAACAGTCGGGGTGAATGTTTGTGGTCTCGTTAGAAATTGTTAAAAAAAAAAAAAAAAAAAAAAATAGCAATAGTGAATCTTGAGGGCTGCGTGCATATAGGAAGCCCTTTTGTGAAATGCGTATATTTCGCCCTGCGCGGCGATCCTCACTACCACCGAACCCAAATCCGTGTCGGCGGAACGAGCGCGATGCCTCGTAAGCGTGACAGGCAGCTACTCCATGTTTTTATAAATTATACCCGGCACTCCAAATGTCCTTATGACTAGTTATCATCGGGGACGATGATTTCAAGGGGGGGAGAGTGTTACGTGCCGGCTATTTTTCGAAATTCATTTCTAAATCTTTGCGATATCCTCATTGTAGTCAGTTCACAGATGTCGACGATTGATTCAACCATCACGTGTTATGGGAGTTTCCCTCGATCAGTTGTCAATGATCTGTAAACCGAATTATTATAATTCATTACGCCACTGCATTTTCCCATGCAAAAATCTCGACACTGCAGAACGTTCTTGGAACGCCGGATGCGATAACATTCTGAAAACCTAAGCACTGTGAGGCTGGGAACGGTCCGAGGCGACGACGGTTAGGCCCGTGTGCACGAGGTGCAAAGTCAGCAATTTTGGCGCTCTTTGTGCAAAGGCCCGAGTGCTCGGGCCTACCCTGCGAACGCTCGGGGCAGTCGGCTGACAAGTCGCATAGTGCGTGGCCGATCTGTCCGAGGGACATAACTATTCATTGAAATAGTCTTTGAGCCGGAGTTCCAGTGCATCCCAGTGATCGTGGAAGGACTCAGTCCCCGTAGAGACTTATATATTTTTGCGTTTTTACCATTTTAAATTATAATCAAAAATTACCATTTTACGGCAGTCAGCTAGCAAGTCGCGTAGTGCGCAGTTGATCTGTCCGAGGGACATCGCTATTATTATTAATAAGCGCTTGAGCTAGGGTTCCATCGTGCAATAATAACGTGGAAAGACTCAGTTCCCTCGTAGTTACTACATAATTACTTATCATTTTATTCAAAATCTACCATTTTACGGCAGTCGCCTGTTAAGTCGCATAGTGCGCTGACGTTCTGTCCGAGGACACATCGCTATTCAATAAAATAGTCTTTGAGCCGGAGTTCCCGTGTTTCTGTTAGTGCGTGGAAGGACTCAGTCCCCGTAGAGACTCAAACTCATGTACATTTTGTGTTTTTATAATCATTTTAAAACTATTATCAGCTTTAAATCAACTACCCTCTAACGTTTAACGAGAATATAAAGAACTGACTTTTGACATTGTGTGTTGTGCGACGCTCCTGCGATTCACCATCCAGTACGCGGACCCTCAGGTCATTCAGAGAGAGCGAGAAAGAGAGAGAGCGAGAGCGAGAGAGAGAGAGAGAGAGGTAGTACAAATTAATAATCTCTTGTACAGAGTTGGTGAGTGATTTCATCTATCCATGATATTGTACGGAACTAGCAGCTGATTCAACCACCTAGTGGGTTATGGGTTTTCCCTCAATTAGCTGTTACCTTCCCTCCGGCGTGTGACGTGATTTAAAAATTGTCTTGTTTCGAGTAATATAAATTGCGACCAAATTAATCATTCAAACAACTCGAGTGAATGTACAAAGTTAAGAACAAACGTGATTATTGATCCAACCACTTAGTGGGTTGTGGGTTTTCTCTCGATCAATTATTGTCGACTTCTTGTTTCCGTTCACATTCAATTCTGACTAAATTCAAACCTCACAAACAAGTCTAGGATTTTACACATTCTAATTGGACTTTTTATATATGATTTGGCGTAACACAAATCCATGTAATTTTCCCCATTTTGTACCACCTTTCAAAAACTCCTTTATATATATATTTTGTAATACATGGTATATTATTCCTTAACTTGTCTAATTTTGTTTCGAACCAGTCTCCACCAAAATACCACATCCCGATTGGACAACCTGTATGGGTTGTAGACAAAGGCCGCCCTCCAATTTATTCCTGATTTATTTAGTAATAATCTAATTACTTAAAATTTATAATTATCTATTAAAGTTGTTAAGCGTTGCGTGAAGAGAAAAGATTCAACCGCTCGGTCTCTTTTGAAATTAACGCCCTCACGTAACAATAGTAATAATAATAGTAATAATAATAAAATATAAAATAAAATAAAATATAAAATAAAATATAAAATAAAATATAAAATAAAATATAAAATAAAATATAAAATAAAATATAAAGTAAAATATAAAGTAAAATATAAAGTAAAATATAAAGTAAAATATAAAGTAAAATATAAAGTAAAATATAAAGTAAAATATAAAGTAAAATATAAAGTAAAATATAAAGTAAAATATAAAGTAAAATATAAAGTAAAATATAAAATAAAATATAAAATAAAATATAAAATAAAATATAAAATAAAATATAAAATAAAATTTAAAATAAAATATAAAGTAAAATATAAAGTAAAATATAAAGTAAAATATAAAGTAAAATATAAAGTAAAATATAAAGTAAAATATAAAGTAAAATATAAAGTAAAATATAAAGTAAAATATAAAGTAAAATATAAAGTAAAATATAAAGTAAAATATAAAGTAAAATATAAAGTAAAATATAAAGTAAAATATAAAGTAAAATATAAAGTAAAATATAAAGTAAAATATAAAGTAAAATATAAAGTAAAATATAAAGTAAAATATAAAGTAAAATATAAAGTAAAATATAAAGTAAAATATAAAGTAAAATATAAAGTAAAATATAAAGTAAAATATAAAGTAAAATATAAAGTAAAATATAAAGTAAAATATAAAGTAAAATATAAAGTAAAATATAAAGTAAAATATAAAGTAAAATATAAAGTAAAATATAAAGTAAAATATAAAGTAAAATATAAAGTAAAATATAAAGTAAAATATAAAGTAAAATATAAAGTAAAATATAAAGTAAAATATATAGTAAAATATATAGTAAAATATAAAGTACAATATAAACTAAAATATAAAGTAAAATATAAAGTAAAATATAAAGTAAAGTATAAAGTAAAATATAAAGTAAAATATAAAGTAAAATATAAAATAGAATGGAATGGAATGGAATGGAATGGAATGGAATGGAATGTGGAATGGAATGGAATGGAATAGAATAGAATAGAATAAAATAAAATATAAAATAAAAAAATAAACTAATAGGTAGGGGGCAATTGCGGCGATGGGGGCGATGACGGTGATGGGGCAGCTGTGGTGGTGGTGCATGTATTTGCACCATCGGCCGCCGTGACCGTCGCAGGGCTCTCAGCGGTGGTGCATATGGCCGCAGCCGCGCGGTCCCATATATCGGCTCCTGCCGCCGCCGCACCCACAGGTCCACCGGCTCCTGCTGCACCGCGGGCAACAAATCGCGCCTAACACGAAGTCGCGGCCGCCGTAACCGCAGGGGCGCAAGATGTGGCAAGTCCTGTAACACAGACACAAACATCGATATAATATTAGTACATCAAACGTATTAAACATGAAGCACACAAACAATGTATTGTACTACATACCTGTGGTGGCGGCGATGGGGGCGAAGGCGGCGACGGCACGTCACCCCAATCTGCCGGCCAGGTGGGCGACGGTGGTGGCGAGCCCTAAAAGATAGAAACCCACGATATAATATTCGCACGAACATCTGATTTAAGAGCACTTGGTTTCAACAGTTAAACGCGATAAATGTTAAAAATATTGATATGTACATACCTCGGGGTCGCACTCCGGCGCGATGCGTATTATTCCCATTCTTGGCACAAAAAACGAAAAAACTTGTGCAAATGTCAAGAAGACTGTTGCCTTCAAAGATTTGAAGACAACAGGTCTCGCTGCATCTCCTGGTTCTCGCATGTAAACTCATATCTTGAAATCGAGAAGTGCGTAGCTTTGCAAAAGTGAGATGCTGTTGTTCTCCACATTCATTTTCGCTGACCATCCTCTCCTTATTCACACGCATCTTCTTTCCCTTCTTCTTTGGACACATCATGCGACAAGACCACATCACTTTGAATACGTATCGAACGTGAGTCGTACCTCTCTGAACGTGTATTGAACATCTATCAAACGTGCATCGATCGGGTATCGAACGTGCATCGAACGCATATTGAACGGCTTCGAACGTGAATCGAATGGCTTTGAACGTGAATTGAACGTGAATCGAACGTGTATTGAACGGCTTTGATCGGGTATTGAACGGTTTTGAACGTATATCGAACGGCTTTGAACGGCTTTGATCGGGTATTGAACGGTTTTGAACGTATATCGAACGGCTTTGAACGGCTTTGATCAAGTTTTGAACATGTATTGGACATGTAATGAACGTCAATCGTACCTCTTCGAACGTGTATTGGACATGTAATGAACCACTTCGAACGTGTATTGGACGTGTAATGAACCACTTCTAAATAATTACAACTATTGTTTTTAATCTAGCACACATTAAACGCATGAGGTTGGGTTGGGGGAGGGTGAAGAAAATTATACGCATTAAAAATTGATTATATTTATTTATGAATTTCTCTCTGGCGTTTAGTCCACCAGTTGAATATTTTAAATACATTTTGCATGGCACAGTGTTTCGCGTGTCTACCACATCGCAGAGTATTAACTACATTTAGCTTATTTAGAGATTTGATATCCTCGTAGTCAATGTCCAGCGTCTCGATGACCACGTCTGCTCTCGTACTTTCATCGAGGAAATCTGCAAGCCAGTCGCGTTTCTGCAGCCCTTTAACGTATACAATGTGGGATGCGTCATCCTCTTCTTCATTGATCGCATCGGCAACAGCTTTCGTAATTAGCCGTTTAGCCATACTGTATGGAACTTCTCCATCGTCCCAGCGTAACCCATGATGTTTCGCCGTTAACCATCGGATGCTTGATTTGTCAGATTTCGAAAGAAGAAATTGCGGCATCGAACTCACAAAAATATAGTGCGAGAGAATTGTTCCCATTCGTAGGACAGCCACTTCCTTGATGATAAATCTTCCATCAATGATGAACCCTTGCATGTCAACGAACGTTGGTACAACCATTATCGGTACAAATTGGAGGTCCACTCGCTTCCAAGACAGACGAGAGAATGCAGTCTTTCTCGTAAAGCATCTCGATTTTCACGATGAAATTTTTTTGCGAATTTAGTACAGGAGAGGGCGGGCAAGTAGCGTGGTAATTTAATTTATTTTGCGCACCATGTTTGTCAGCGGATTGTATTCAACCACTCGATCGTGCAGAATCAGACAGTAGGCCGTAGTATTTGTAGGCACATTCTCTTTACACTCGAATTCTATGCGCACGTCCACGGTGCCATTCTTGATCGACTCATTTTGTCCGAGCATTCAATCACCACGAGGGGGCCAAATTGTAAAAATTCAGCCACGGTGAATAATGCCTCGTTGCAACTATACCCATAATATGATTTACGGAATTGCATATACATGTGATACAAGATGGCGTGCTTATTCTCGTTTCGACGTATTCCTCCGACTGGTAACGCGTTTCGCATAAAAACACCTCTAAAGAATGGAATACGCATACGTTTTGCCAACTCCTCCAATTGTGCATCGGTAGTTACGCCCGCGGGCATTTTTATTTTCTTTTCGGCGTTTTTTTTTTCATTTCGATATTCCCTGTCCGCGCTTGTACGGTGCGAGATAAAGTCCGCGACCTTCCATGGAGCGATTATGACGTTGCATTTCCTGCAGCTGACGTTGCGCCGCCTTATTATCGTTTACCGCCTTGGCGATCCCCGCCGCTCCACCAGCCAATGATCCGAGAACACCTAGGAGCGGGAGAAGTGGTAATATACCACCCCGTTTTGCCACCGGAAGAATCCGCTTTTTCGGCGCTCTCTTCGGAGTCCTTTTGAGCAATTTTGCTTTCATCCCCATTCCGATTTTCGTATTGGCCTTCATAGCCGCCCAAACAGCCGTAGCAGCACCTCTTTCACCCAGAGTCGAGTCTCGCGCAACGATGCGTTTTCGCGCTTTGTCAGCGAGAACGTTATCTGCCGCGTGTCTTTCACCGAGATCGTTGCTACGCGAATACGCAATATCGTGTTCGCGACACGCTGCGTCCAACGGATTGATACCTTGATCCCCTCTAGCCAATCGTTTTGCCAGATGAGTTCCCGGGCCGCAAAACTGGTATCCCGGAATATGTAATTCGATAGGTAGCGCGTTTATCGCTCGATTTAACAAACTACAACCTTTCTTTACTCTCGTCGGCGACATTCGCTACAGTTTTTAATCAATGGTGCTGGACCGTCGATATGCGTTCGCTGCCAGGGACGATTATAATGCTCCAGACACCGACGATACTGCCGAACCTCAGAATCGGCTTTTATGTGCTCGGGGAGTCTGTGCCACAACTGATCAATGTGTCTCCCAAACTCTCGGAGTATGTTCGCGAGAGAATTCGCGATGAGCGTGAGATGCCGGTGAGGTTATGTGAAGAACGCACAGTATTAATGAGCAATGTACAATTAGTTTATTTCACACTCGCGGAGTGAGTCACAACGTAAAAGCTGAGTGGGTGAGCCTGAGCAGATGCACGTTGTGCAGAGAATGTACAGTTCTTGTCTCGTTGAGACGAATCGCAAAACGACGCACACGTGGCCGCGTAACAGACCACGATCCACAATCGATACACGACGAGTCTGAGCACGAGATATTAAATTGAGCGGTGAGAAATTACGAGGTTGAGCACTAAGGTGAGCAATTTTGCGAGAATTCACGAGTTACAATGAGCTAAACGTTCAGTGAAACCGACGCGTCTGAACTTGTACTCTGCGTGAACAAGAAGAGCAATAGCAATATGGCCAATCGATTTCCGTTAGTCGTATTCTCCAAAGTCTGGAGGATCGAGCGACGTGGGGAAATGCGATTGGCTGAGCGTTCTGTCGCTGACACCTGATTGGTCGATCGATTGTGGATCGGGCTTGTCGATCCGCTGTCCAGGAGGTGCTGCGATGAGTTGGGTGTGACGGAGATCGGAACTACCGAATCTCAAACATGCTCCCGGCCTCAACAGCTGGAAGAAGATGTTGATGATGAATCTGTAACATTCAAAACAGCCAATTTTGCGATTGGCCTGGTTAAGATGGTAGTGGCGGTCTTGAGCGTCACCACCCTGGTCAGTCCATCCTTCCCTGAGTGAAGGGTGAGAACCCGAGCAAGTGGCCACTGGGGGAAACCGCTCATCGGTGATGAGCACCAGAGAGCCAACCTTGATGGCGTTGGATGGATGATGCCACTTCGAGATTGAGAGCTGACGTTGCAGATAATGAGATGGCCATTGAGTCCAGAATTGTTGAGTCTTCTGTTGGATGAGTTGCCACCGCGCTGATGGTGAGATGGATGTGTGCTCCACAGAGGATTCCGGTAGAGCTGAGAGCGGGTGGCCAATGAGGAAGTGAGCAGGAGTGAGCGTTGCGACGTCATCAGGATCGTCGCTGAGGGGCTCGAGAGGTCGTGAATTCAACAGGGCCTCAATCTGCGTGAGAAGTGTGCTGAACTCTTCGTAGGTGAGTGCTGTTTCACTCACTGTTCGCCGAAGATGGTGTTTGGTCGACTTCACCACAGCCTCCCATTTGCCTCCCATGTGTGGTGCGGCTGGAGGGTTGAAACACCAGCGAGTGTTGTCGTTGACCAACAGCTGAGCGAGAGTTTGGTGATCTTGAGAGCCCTGAGTGAACATCCTCTTGAGCGTGGCATCGGCTCCGATGAAGTTGGTGCCACAATCTGAGTAGAGTGAGTGAGGGATTCCTCTCCGTGAGATGAAACGCCTGTACGTTGCTATGAAACCTTCTGTGGAGTAGTCAGTGACTAGCTCGAGATGAACAGCTGAGGTGGTGAGACAGACGAACACCCAGATCCATCCCTTGTGAGTCTTGGCGCCTCGCCCTTTCCACGTCCTTAAGGTGACAGGACCAGCATAGTCCAGTCCAGTGTTGGTGAATGGGCGTGTGGGTGTGACTCGTGAAAGAGGTAGTTGGCCCATCAGTTGATGGGCACGGATCCCCCTTTGCCGAGCACACACAACACACCGTAGAGTGTGAGATTTCACTGGAGCTCGACCACCGATGATCCAGTAGGTCTGTCTGATTTGAGCGAGCGTGAGCTGAGTCCCTCCATGGAGAGTTTCTCGGTGAGCTTGATCTATAATCAGATCGGACAGACGTGAGTGACGAGGCAAAATTGCAGGATGCTTACTTCCATATGCAATGTGAGCGTTGTTGAGTCGGCCCCCGACTCGGATCACTCCTTCTTGGTCGATAAAGGCCGTGAGCCTATTGAAGATGTGAGAAGATGGCAGCGTCGCGCCAGAGCTGAGCGTCCTTATTTCGTGTGCGAAGTAAAGGGACTGCGTCGCTTTAATCCAGAAGATCCTGGCCCTCTCCAGATCCTCGGGCGACTGAACGATGAGTGGTAAGGAAATCGTTGACCTCCTTAAATGTGACAGAATTCTGAAACAAACTGAAGTGATACGAAAGAGTTTGTTGAGAGATGAGTAATTGTAAATGAGGTCCCAGTGATATTCGTGTTTTCGAATGTTAAGCAGATTTGAGATTCCAGGACGAGCTTCTTGCATGCTTGGACTGTCCTTCAATGTAGGTTGAGAGGGCCATGAGTCACTGGGTTGAGTGAGCCAAGATGGTCCCGTCCACCAAAGCTCATGGTGTTCAAGCTGATGTGTTGTTAGGCCTCGAGAGGCACAGTCAGCTGGATTCGCCGTTCCAGGAACGTGTCTCCAATGTGCGTGTGGAGTGAGCTCTTGAATTTGGGAGACACGATTCCGTACATAATCCTTCCAGCGTGAAGCATGTGATTTGATCCATGAGAGTGAGATTTGAGAGTCCGTCCACAGATGAGTTGTAGAGATGTTGAGTTGAAGAGTAGCTTGAACATACTTCGTGAGCTTTGCCAGCATTAAAGCTGCAGTGAGTTCGAGCCTTGGGATTGTGAGTTTCTTGAGTGGTGCTACCTTGGTTTTGGAGCACACTAGTGTCGACACTTTGTGAGCTGTGGACGGTGTGGACACGATAATGTAAATTACCGATGCCATGGCGAGTTGAGAGGCATCAGAGAATCCATGTAATTCCACTGTCGAGTAGGAGAAGGTGTTGAACCACCTTGGTATTGAGAGTCTGGCCAGACTTGTTAGATCTTCTCTGATGGTGAGCCAGTGAGCGGTGACTTGGGAAGGCAGTGGGTCGTCCCAGTTCAGTTTGTGCAGCCACAATTCCTGCAAAAGTGCTTTTGCCCGAATGATGACTGGAGCTAAGAAGCCGAGTGGATCAAATATCTTTGCTACTTCAGAGAGAATGAGACGTTTAGTGAGCCTTGAGTCGCTGAGAGGTTTTGTCGAGAATGAGAAGTTGTCAGTGAGAGCGTTCCATTGTAATCCGAGAATTTTGGTATTGCAGTCGTCAAGTGCTATGTACGAGTTGCTAGCTCGCACGTCATGAGAAATTGATTCAAGCAATGGAGGGTAGGTTGATTGCCACTTGGCAAGTGGAAAACCTCCCGCCTTGCACAGGTTTAATTGTTGAGCAATTGTAATGAGTGTCTCACCTGTATCGGCGCCGCCGAATATGTCGTCGACGTATTTGGCATGAGTGATTGACGGTACTGCCAGGGGAAAACGATGTCCTTCGTCTTCGACCAACTGCAGTAGTACTCTGACAGCGAGAAACGGCGCAGCCTTGGTTCCATAAGTGACCGTAGTGAGTTTGTAGGGCACCTCCTTTGAATCCTCGTCAATCCACAGTATCCTCTGGAGGTCCTGGTCGTCTTCGTAAACCTTGATTTGTCTGTACATTTTTGTCACGTCTGTGGCGAAAATGTACTTGTGCTGGCGAATCCACAGCAGCACATCCGTGATGTTGAGTAGAAGGTTCGCACCAGTGTGCATGAGATCGTTGATCGAGTGCCCCGTTGTGGTCGGGCTTGAGCCATTGAAGACGACCCTCAACTTCGTGGTCAGACTGTCGAGCTTGAGTACTCCATGATGTGGAAGATAGAAAACAGAGTGAGTATTAGGTGAGAGTGAGGGAGCTCTTACCATATGATGGAGTGCCTCATATTCCTTCATGAACCCTTGGTAGAGATTGCGATATTCAGAATCTTTGTTGAGCTTGTTGAGTGTTCGCTTCAGACAGGCATGGGCTGTCTGGTAGGAATTGCCCAACAGACTTCGAGGTGACTTGAGAGGGATGCGTACGATGTACCTTCCTGTAGAATCACGAGTGTGTGTCGCCCGAAAGTGATCCTCACATTCTTGTTCTTCAGGGGTGAGCTTTGAGGGCGTATCTGTCGGGAGCTCTTCTTGAATCCAGAATTTAGCCAATAGATCTTGTATTGTTTTGTCGCTGTGCTGCATGAATGCAGCTGTGTGCGACGAGCTGAATTGAGACTGAGGTGTGTTAATTGGCCCAAGAACGAGCCACCCAAAGATTGAGCACTGGGCAATTGGCATTGAAGGGTCACCCTTTATGAGGTTAGGTTTTATAATTTTCCCATATGAGTCTGCACCAATAATTATGTCAATAGGCCTAGGTTTTAGAAAATCTGGATCAGCTAACCTTAACCTGGTGAGATGTGGCCAATCTTGACGTGGTGCTTCAACGGATGGTAGACTGGATGTGAGAGTTCGCAGACCGTGAGCTTGAGTGGAGACCGTGGAGGAGTCGTAGCTTGATCGTAGAGTGATTGACACGACGCCTCGAGTGTGAGTAGTCTTGTTGCCTCCAATGCCAATAATTGATATTGATGAGTGGGTTCTTTGAAGGTTAAGTTGAGTGATGAGCTCCTCCTTGATGAAGGTGAGCTCTGAGCCAGAGTCGATGAGTAGCCTGACTGGCAGCGAGGCCACCGGTGAGATGAGCTGTGCGTTAGCTGTTGCTAACAGGGTGAGCGTGAGCGAGGTTGCGTGGCAACCAGTGGCTGGGTGAGACAGAGACGTATGAGTATGACCTGTTGTGCTTGAGCTTGGTGGGTTGGGTGAGAATGAGTTGACGACTGCACCGACGATTCAGAAGTCAGCGTCATCTTGCGGATTCTTCCCTTCCGTTGGAGGGGCTTGTTGAGCAGGGCTAGGCTCGGTCGTTGACCTGGGCTGAGGTTGAGCTGAGCCTTGTGTAGTCGATGGCTGAGGAGGGTGCAGCATTGAGTGGTGCTTTGCCCCACAGGTCTTGCACCGGTGAGCCGATTTGCATGTTGTGTCGACCACAGCAATTTTTGCACAGTGATCGGGCGACGATGAAGTTGCGACGCTCGGTCACTGGCGTTTCCCTGAATTTAGGGCAATTGACCACGAAGTGGTCGGCGTGGCACCAGTCGCAAGGATATTTCGTCGACTGGGCCTTGGACGACGTCTGGGGTTGAGATTTTGCCTGCGTCGCAGGATGAGCAGTCGTTCTCCTCTGAGATGAGCGTGCTGTGGAGGACGAAGGAGCAGCTGGTTTCTTGGGAGGAGCCTCGATCTGCTCCAAGGCACCACCTTTATTCTCCACAAAGGCTAGCAGGTCCTTGTAACTGGGGCACTCCGTTGAGTTGGCGAGAGAGGTTTCCCAGGCCTCTCGCGTCACCTTGTCAAGGCTGTTGGTGAGCACGTGCACCATTAAGCAGTTGTGCATTTCTTTATCTGCACCCGGAGCCACCAACGTCTCGTTCACCTCGTTGATGGTGGCCGCTAGGTTGGTGAGCGCCGGCGCCGATCTCGTTGAGATGGCTGGTATACTGAGCAACTTGTCAAGTTGCTCTTTGATGAGCAGCCGTTTATTTGAGAAGCGCTTTTCCAGGTAGTCCCAAGCAGCCTGGAAGGATGAGCCTCGAAGAGGGAAGGCGTTGACCCGTCGGGAAGGTTCGCCTGTCAAACTTGCCCTCAAATAATAGAGGCGGTCTATCTCTGCAAGCCTCGAGTCTTTAATAATGAGCGAGGTGAACAGCTCGCTGAAGGCAGGCCATTCCACAAACTTTCCCCCAAATTTGGGAATGGCCAGCTCTGGAATCTCGGCAGCTCTGCTGGCCATCACTTCAGAGGTTGAGTCGGTGTGAGCGGATGAGCTGGTTTGAGTTGAGTTAGAATGGTGAGAGATGAGACGCTTGAGTGCCTTGTTGAGTTGAGCCACGAGACTCGCCTCACGACTCAGGAGGTCTGGGGCGAAGTACTCGTGCGTAAGGCACTTCACTGGCCAGAATTCCTCCATGTGTGCGTGCTCGGTGAGGAACGCTTTGTGTAACTCTGCGATGCTGTCTAGCAGCGACTGCACCTCGCCGAGGGACGTCGACTCTGGATCCGTGGGAATTTCATTTCGCAACGCTTGTAAAGCCTCAAACCGACTGACCTGCGATCTCGCCCTTATAATGAGCGGAGCCGGTACCGTTGATGGGGACGAGGATCTCGTCCTGCCAGCGTGTTGAGTCGGTGGCTCTGTGGGGCCCTGGAGACTGACCTGGGCGACCTGCCCTCCTTGAGGGTTAGGTGACGGCGACCGGGACCGGGTCTCTGAGCTGGTCTTGGAGGAATCGTTGTCTCCTTCCATCTCGCGTTGCTGAGCTTGCGTTGCACTGGGGGTGAGCACTGAGTAATGAGGGTGAACTGTTCTGGGTGAGCACTGCACAGAACTTCACACAACAATCCGGCTCGAAGGACCAGAAAATGTTCGCGAGAGAATTCGCGATGAGCGTGAGATGCCGGTGAGGTTATGTGAAGAACGCACAGTATTAATGAGCAATGTACAATTAGTTTATTTCACACTCGCGGAGTGAGTCACAACGTAAAAGCTGAGTGGGTGAGCCTGAGCAGATGCACGTTGTGCAGAGAATGTACAGTTCTTGTCTCGTTGAGACGAATCGCAAAACGACGCACACGTGGCCGCGTAACAGACCACGATCCACAATCGATACACGACGAGTCTGAGCACGAGATATTAAATTGAGCGGTGAGAAATTACGAGGTTGAGCACTAAGGTGAGCAATTTTGCGAGAATTCACGAGTTACAATGAGCTAAACGTTCAGTGAAACCGACGCGTCTGAACTTGTACTCTGCGTGAACAAGAAGAGCAAGAGCAATATGGCCAATCGATTTCCGTTAGTCGTATTCTCCAAAGTCTGGAGGATCGAGCGACGTGGGGAAATGCGATTGGCTGAGCGTTCTGTCGCTGACACCTGATTGGTCGATCGATTGTGGATCGGGCTTGTCGATCCGCTGTCCAGGAGGTGCTGCGATGAGTTGGGTGTGACGGAGATCGGAACTACCGAATCTCAAACAGAGTAGAATAATCTTTGGTATATATTTCAACTGCTCAGAGGTTAGGTCTCGAATATCGCAATTATCCGACAGGATCAGAAGCATTTTGAATACTGAACTGTTTTGTGTCAGCGTGGACCTATAAATAGGGCGCGCCACCGCTTCGACGTATCAAAATCATTTTTCACAGTTCGTGGGGAGGATGCTATTCGTGCGACACCCTGCAACGATACGCGTGATAAATTTTGATGATAAATCATGAGTGATGTCTTCGAAAACCGGACGCAGACATGGTAGCATGCTACCAAACACTATACGCTGCCTCGTTTGTGGCCCATCAAATTGCGGAAAGACCAACGTGCTGGTGAGCTTGTTGGAAAGTCCTCACGGCGTCCGCTTCGAGAACGTGTACGTGTACTCCAAGTCGTTGCAACAGCCGAAATATCAGTATCTGGAGAATTTATTGACTCCGATAGATGAAATTGGCTACTTTACGTTTTCGAATAACAGTGAGGTCATCCCACCGTGCGAATCGCTTCCGAATTCTATTTTCATCTTTGATGACTTGGCATGCGACAAGCAAGATACGATAAGGGAATACTTTGCAATGGGGCGCCACTCGAACGTTGAATGCTTTTATCTCTGTCAGACGTATGCAAAGATACCCAAACATCTTATACGCGACAATGCCAATCTGCTGATTCTGTTTAAGCAGGATGGTACCAACTTGAAACATGTGTACAACGATCACGTAAACACTGACATGTCTTACGAGGATTTCTGCGCTTTGTGTCGTAATTGTTGGCAACGGGAGTATGGTTTCATAGTAATAGACAAGGATAGCGCGATGTCCAATGGACGTTACAGAAAGGGATTTAATGAGTTTGCCATACCGTGAGACGGTCAATTGTCGTCAACACGTCGGTGGGAAAGCAACGTCAGCGGTACAACGATGATTGATATCGATACTATGGAGATTAAGGATCGCGAGAGAATAGCGAAGGAAATTGCAAAAACTAGCGAATCCATTCGCAAGAAACATCAGGCTTTGAAGACTGGCAAGATGGAGGAAGATGTCGCGTTGGAGAGATACTTCAAACCTATCGTCGAACCCTTAAAACATATTGTGGAAAATACCTCAGCGACAGAAGCTAGCACATCACCACCGATGAGCATAGACGTTGAAGGGAATGAAACATTAACGCCTAAAAAAATCCATCCGAAAGGGAACATATCGCGCAAGACAAAGAGGAAACGGCACATGTCGTCTGAATATTCACCCATAACCTCAACACCAGTTCAATCGAAGCATAAACGGCGGAATGCTACATCAAACGAGTCTCCCGTTCCTCACACACCAATAAATACATTTCCCAGTGTACGATCGCTCTCAGACATTGATAACGACGTTTTCGAAACTAGTCCCAATGAGTCGTTTGTAACATCTATCAGACAGCAACTTCAAACATCCGAGGGACAAGAAACGTTTCGCAGTCATTTCGGTCCGCTGGGGCAAAAATACATGAGCGCGATCCTAAGTGGTGATAAGGATACAACAATGGACTATGTGTACGGTGTATACTTTGGCAATAGTGGAATGATGCTTGGGGATAAGGCTTTCGATATAGACAAGGATGATAATATAATCATAGATGGTGTAAGATACGGAGGAACATCCGGTCTTTACGAACTGATTTTCAAGAGAATTCCCAATGATGCTATATACACCGATGCTGATAAACAAAAATACAAAAGTATACTGCTGGCGACGAATGCCCACAGACGCGATCATGGTGCTAAAAATCCCATATTGAGCAACAAGGGATGCAAGTACAGACATGTAATTGCACCGCTAATCCCCCGCGCATCAGTCAATAAAGCAGGGAAAGGTCTTAGGACACCACGAGCCATGGTTGTAAACGATAACAAGATCGATTATGTACACTGGGACGATCCCAACGAGCTGGTGGATCGATTGCGTTTGCTGGAAGCGTCGCGTCAGGCGGGTAACAACTCTCATGATCCCGAAATTCTATCTATTTACGAGGAACGACGTGAGGTAGGCCTCATTATATAAATTAAGCCGCACGCCAATGTTGTGCACTGTATGCATCGAGATGCCGATCAACAAATTTGGGGTATCGCTCGAGAAGAGTGGAGCATCTAGAATGGACTATTACAAATGAAGCGGTTTGCTTCGAAATTATATGCGAGATAACGCTCTTTGCGTAGCCGGTGCAGACTTTGATGCAAAATCACGCAAGATACGACGCGCAGCTCAACCGGTGGCTGACACCGATGTCGTTAATAAACTATACATGGAAAAGAACATTAAACTTTTGAGAGAGCGGCAGGAAGAATTAGAGAGGAAACTGATCACGTTTCAAAGAGATATGCTGACGTTGCAAAACAGTGTTCAAAAGATATCGCAGGCGTCGAATTCTATCCCGCAGCAGCGCTGCGAAGGAGAAATCATGCGAGGCGGATGAACTTGCCCCTGGGCCGATTGGGAGCACTTAATGCAAGTGTCCGATAATTATCGCATCATTCGTGTCAAAGACACCACTGCGATCAAACATGCAGCCAATATCGAAATCCAAGAGTAAAGAAAACCACGGCCACAAGAAGCTACAACTCGTTGAGGAATTGCATGCTCCAGCTCGAAGACATTTCCCGCGGAGGCGCGTCATAGTGCATGGATACGATGATCTGTGGCAAGCTGACATTGTAGAAATGCGTCCATACTCACGATTCAACCAGGGTCACCACTACATACTCACCGTCATCAATGTGTTGAGCAAGTATGCATGGGCGTTGCCGCTCAAGACTAAAAGTGGCGCTGAGGTGACTAAAGCGTTTGCAAAGATAATTAGAGATCGATATCCGAAAAATTTGCAAATGGATCAAGGAAAAGAATTTTACAACGCTGATGTGCAGAAACTCTTGGCAAAGCATGACGTTAATCATTATTCGACGTATTCTGTGATGAAGGCCTCCGTCGTAGAACGTTTCAATCGAACTTTGAAGAACAATATGTGGAAACTGTTTACGCTCAATGGAACCTATAGATGGACCGATGCGCTACCAAGTCTACTTGCAGAGTATAACGCACGAACACATAGAACCATCGGAATGCGTCCTTGCGATGTTACCTCTGCGATCGCCGATAAGCTGCTAGCCACCGTATACAGCAACATAAAGATCGCTGCTCCAGCGAGATTCAAGTTGGGCGAGTGCACTGTTGCAGGTTGCGATAATGGATAACGTAACGCTGCTTATCGTATACCGTCGCGAGTAATTTGTCCTGCCTGCTACCAGGTGGTTTGGCACGCGTCGGGCAGAACGGTAGATCGGCATGAGCGTCGTGCAGACGTTGCGGATATTCCAGATCTACCTCGAGAATGTATCCCGTAGGCGAATCGATCGGGATTGAAGACACGTCAAAATTCGCAACATCTTCGACCCATCGAAATTTAGCGTATGGTAGGGGCTGACACATTGCCCATCCATACAAATTGTTCACGTCAAAGTACATCAAGTACGATGACTTTTCCGATGCGTCGTAAGATGGCATGTACTTGTTATTGGCATGTGCGTATCTTCCGGAACATTGGCTTAAACCCCCACGTATACCGCGTTCGATAAACATGACCATATCGATGTCTGTGAGCAATTCGAATGTAATTTTTGTATGTTTTAGCATTGCATCCCACGTGAAACCAGGTAGAGTATAATAATGCGCTGAATCTAATCCGTAACTCTTGATGCAACTTTCACGAAAATTTTCAAAAATATCTGCCAATAACAAGACATCTGTTTTCAAATACAAGTCGCTGTATTCGCAAAAGGTTCCAATCTCGAAACGCTGCCAGACAGTTTCGGCGTGTGCGTAATCGGTCTCGGATACAGTCTCACCCGTTAACGAACTGCAGAATGACTCGCGCGGCGGTAAGCATGGGTCCTGCAGTTTGTCCTCGCAATCAAGGTATTCATATGGAAAGACACCCTTTCGTGTCAATAAATTGAAATCCTCGGTGGATAATGTTTCAAATTGGGATTGTAAAATTTTTAATTTATCTGTGCTAAGAAAGGATGCTAATTTGTCGAGACTGGCGTTGAGAAATTTGTACGAATCGATGAATCGCAATTTAATACAATTTCGCGAGTCTGAATCAGCCGTATCTTCGACATTTTTTGTGAAAGAAATATACTTTTCTTTAGTTATGGGTAATACGCCAACGTGACCTTCGAAAGCGGTAGCTATTTCCTCGATAATGAAATGTGAATCATAGCCGGATAAATTGTGGAAAACTATGGGGATGTAAAACGCGTTTTTATAATTTAAATTGCACTCCGTATGTGCTGGGCCTCTAAACCATCCGGACAGATGGCAATGATCGTGGACTCGTACATCGCTAGCCTCGAATGGTTCTTCGCAAATATGACAGTGTGTTGCATTGTGAAATGTCGTCAACTGTTCAGGAGTTAAATCCAGCATTGGAACATTACTGGACAAGATGGGTTTGACAAAGTTTGCAAAATTTTTCAATTCGTCTACGAACCATGAAACACAATCTGCGTCGCGGCGACATCGATACGTCGATAGCGATGTATCGTACGAACAATGCATATAATAGGCAATACTGTGCACATTGTGGTATTGATACGCGCATAATTTATCACCCATTCGATGACTGTCCTCTTTTTTTTCGATGATACATTCCAGATCTGCATAATATCACGAAAGGGAGCCGCTCCTTCCTGCAATGGTTGTTGAAGCTGAGGAGATTTTTGCCTTCGCTGGGCAGTAGGATGGCGCAATCGTTCATCTTGCCACAGTCCAGCGAATGAAGCTCCAACTTTGCGGCAGATCCAAAATAGTGCATGCATCTGTAAACCCAAAAACTTTTTTTATTTAATTTGTTTCGCGAGACATTTCAACATTTCATAAGTTTATAATCGTACCGATCGCAGATGAATTTCTTTTTTTGGTGCCTGCTCACCTGTACGCTCACCAGCCGGGACAAATTCTTGATCCACACAAAGTGTCCTACATCGCCGTGTTCTTGATTCGGTGTGTAGAGCAGGTTGACGTGTCGATCCCTCTTTTGGCTGGTGAGGCGCAACGGAAAGACCGTCTTCGTCTTCTCCATCTCGAAGGTGTAGACTTTGATGGAGATTTCGTTCAACCGCTCAAATTTTCCAATTTGCCTCAGGGACATTGGGAACTCAATGCCCTGGAGATTTAATATGGAAGTATAGTGCGGGTATGAAGTTGGGCGCGCGGTGTCTCGTTCGGCGGGATGGAGAGCGGCGACCACTGCCCACGCGAAACACGCATTGTCCGGGGATTGCACATTGATCGTTGCATTCTTCAACAATAAATCCTGTGGTAACTTGTGATGGCACCCCGCGCGCAGCGGATTGTACTTGTTGACATTGACGGTCAGTAGTATGGTAAAGCGGTTTCCAACGCAGGTCCTCTGAGGGGAGCGCGGGGGCGGGGGGAAGTGAGGGCGCGCGGGGGAGCGCGGCGGAGGGAAACATGGGCGCGGGGCCTGCGGGGAGAGGAAGACCGGTTGCGCGCGCACGAGCTGCGGAGTGGCGGAAGCTGCGATGATGGAGGGGATCACTCCAGGCCGAGCCGCCGCGGAGACCGGACCCACCGCCGAAAACTTTTAAGAGGGAGTGAATGACCCCCGAGAACTTTTTCAGACCTAACCGGAGGGAATGAATGACCTTGGCCCACCCCCCAAATATTTTTCCAAACCATTATGTAGCTGAAATTGTTTTAATAATTTATTTTTATTGGGAATTATTTCGGACGATCTCGGGAAAAATCGGCGTTTTTTTACACACCGCGTCTTCGGAGGGTGGGAAAGAGATAGAACATTACTTTAAAGCTAAAATCTGGGAGAGGGAAAGAGACAGTGCTACATAGTGATATAAACACATTTTATTCTAAAGCTAACAGTATTTCGAAGCGTTCCGATTTACTTTAAAGCTAAATCTGGGAGAGGAAAAGAGACAGCGCTACATAGTGATACAAACACATTTTATTAAAGCTAACAGTGTTTCAAAGCGTTCCGATTTAACGTCGCTGCATATCGTGTGTAATTTGAATCTCCTCTAGCAGTCGTGCAGGATGGCGACATTTGGCAGCGCGAATCATAGAAAGAATTATGCGGCGTCAGCAGATACTTTTTTCCATACCAATATGTGATGGAAAGTTTTCCCCAACACAGAGAAATAATAATAATTTTTTATAGCATACTGTTATGTAGCAAACAGACATATTTTTCCGAACCATTATGTAGCGAGCATTCTAAAGCTAACAGTATTTCAAAGCGTTCCGATTTAACGTCGCGGCGTATCGCGAGATTTCGCGAAATCTGACTCTTCTGGAGCAGCCGCGCTAGATGACGTCATTTGGCAGCGTGAAGAACAAACTACAATACATGTAGAAACGTCGAATCTTAAAATTATGCGGCATCAGCAGAAAAAATCTTTTCCATATCAACAGACATTTTTTTCCCAACGCAGAGAAATAATAATTTTAATCCCCTCCCTCACCGATCTACCGAACCAATATGTAGCAAACACACACTCTAAAGCTAACAATTTTTAAAAATGTTTTTCAATCTTAACATCGCAGCGTATCGCGCGATCATGTGTAATTTGAATCCCCCGTGATGGGACCGCCGTGCAAGATTACATCATTTTGTGGCGTAACGAACGCACGAATCATAAAAAGAATTATGTGGTGTCAGCAGAAATTGGTGAGGTGAGAAGGAGGAAGACGGATAAGTAAATAGAGAAATAATATGTTTAAGAAATTTAATTACAATTAAAAGAATATAAAAATATAAACAGAAATGGAATATAATTTAACATTTTTTTCCTACGAGCATCCGCTAAAATATCATTGATGACAGATGCTACCAGTTCGCAATCTACAAGATAATCCTCGTCGTAGTATTCGCTATCACATATTATTTTAGCAGCACGACGCGTATGTAATGTTTCGCAGGCAGCGTCGCCCTGTTACAACACAGTAACAAAAGTTTTAAAGTTTGTCCTCACATCTTCTGCAGTTTGATACAGCCGCGGATACACATAGCTTACACATGACTTAAGATTAAATAAAAATGATACTGTATTCAGTTTGAAATACAGCGACTTATTACGTAGTATCGTCTTTAGAATTGGAGGCGAGAATCATAGAAAGAATTATGCAGAGTCGATAGAAATTGATGACAAGTGAAGGAGGGAGACAGACAAGCAAATAGATTGCAATATTTGTAAAATGATTACATATTGTTCAATTAATTAAACAATAGAAATATAAAAATAGAATATAAATAGTGTATCAGCAGAACCATCTCTCTCTCTCTCTCTCTCTCTCTCTCTCTCTCTCTCTGTCTCTGTCTCCCAATCTCTCGTTCTTTCTCCTTCTCTTTTTCTCATCTTCACATCAATCGCAAGACAACATGAACATTCACGAACAGCTGATGGACTTCCTATTTACTTTTCGCGACATCATACATACATACTCTTCCACAGAACACCTCGTCTACATTCATACGCACTCACGCTCTCGTGACCGACCCGAGTGCTCAGTTACACAGAACAGTAATATCTCAACAACATTCGCCGAAAGTGTTACGTATCTATTGTATCGCCACAATTCTTTATCTCTAAATAAACCGCACGATTCTCAACATCTTTGAGTTCTCTCCATACAAATAGAATATAAAAATACAATATAAAAAAGACAAAAATATAATAATAATAATAAAAATAATAATTTAATTTATTGCCCACTTTTGCGTTACAATTTAACGATGAAATAATCTTTCCATTTCATTCTCATGATTGTGTCAGTGTAAGTCCCACCCTTCTAATGTATCCTGCTGTGTCTTAACAATTTTTTCTATTTTACAAGTGTTTCCTAATCTATTTTATGTTGCATAATCATCTTTTATCACTTTCCTCTTCCTCCCATCTTTTCCTTCTCCCTATTATCTCCTGTAGAATAGCCAAGTTTATCCTTTCTCATCTAATTACCTCTTTCCAATTGCTGCCATTCTCTCCACTTACTTCACATGCTTCAATCACGTGTTTCACTGTTTCTTCCTCTTTCCTACAAAGCCTACATATCCTTTCATCTTTCGATATCCAATATTTACATGTCCTCGTTTCACTACCCTGTATGAATCTTCCTATCCATTCTAATTCTCCTCTCCTTTTTTTCTTCTTCCCTCATAAGTATTTCGACTTATCTCCTGGTTTGCTTGCCACCTCTCTTAATTCTCTTAGGAACTTTGACTCTTTTATTTTCATCTCTCTTTCTTGTTCTTGGATGTATATACTTATCTGCTCTATTTTCGATCACACTTCTTCACCAATAAAATATAAAAATACAATTGAAAAATAAAATAAAATAATAATAAAATAAAATAAAAGAATATACAATTAAATACGAAAATAAAATACAGTACAATACAATATAAAAAACAATAAAATACAATTAAATAAGAAATATAATAAAAAAGAATAAAATAAAATAATAAATATAATATAAAAAGAAAAAAACATAAAAATAGAATATAAAAGAATATAATATAAAAAAGAAAAAATATAAAAATACAATAAAAATATAAAAGAAAATAAAAAAAATATATATATATGAATATAAAAATATGAATTAAAAAATAAAAATATAAAAATTCAATATAAAAAATACATTATAAAAAGAAAAAATATAATAATAATAATAATAATAATAATAATAATTTAATTTGTTACCCACTTTTGTGTTACAATTTAACGATCATATACTCTTTCCATTTCATTCCCGTGATTGTGTCAGTGTAAGTCCTACCCTTCTAATGTATCCTGCTGTGTCTTAACAAATTTTCTTTATTTTACAAGTGTTTCCTAATCTATTTTATGTTGCATAATCATCTTTTATCACTTTCCTGTTCTTCCCATCTTTTCCTTCTCCCTATTATCTCCTATAGAATAACCAAGTTTGTCCCTTCTCCTCTAATTACCTCTTTTCAATTGCTGCCACTCTCTCCACTTACTTCACATGCTTCAATCACGTGTTTCACTGTTTCTTCCTCTTTCTTACAAACCATACATATCCTTTCTTCTTTCTTCTTTCGATAGCCAGCCACGGAGACCTCTCCAGACCTGACCCACGCCCGAATTTTTTTTATACCTAGCCGAGTGAGGAAATGACCTTGGCCCAACCCCGAAAATTTTTTCCAAACCAATATGTGATCGAATTTTCCCCCCAACACAGAGAAATAATAATTTATTTTTATCGGATGATAATACGGACAATGTCGGGAAAGATCGGCATTTTACAAACCACGTATTCGGAGGGTGGTTAAAATTGGCAAAATTGGTGGCAAAAATTGATTAGATTTAAATTATTGAATATTTTAAATATATTTTAAATATTCATTTTAAATATTCATCAATTTTTAATGTATATGAAAATGTTTTTCATCACCCTCACCAACTTCCTACATGTGATGTACGCTAGATTACGACGATACCCGATCAAAGCCGATCAATACCCGTTCAAAGCCGTTCATTACACGTCCAATACACGTTCGAAGTGGTACCATACACGTTCGAAGAGGTACGATTGACGTTCGATACATGTTCGAAGTCGTTCATTACATGTTCGAAGTGGTTCATTACATGTCCAATATACGTTCGAAGTGGTACCATACATGTTTGAAGAGGTACGATTGACGTTCGATACATGTTCGAAGTGGTTCATTACATGTTCGAAGTGGTTCATTACATGTCCAATACACGTTCGAAGTGGTACCATACACGTTCGAAGAGGTACGATTGACGTTCGATACATGTTCGAAGTGGTTCATTACATGTTCGAAGTGGTTCATTACATGTGCAATACACGTTCGAAGTGGTACCATACACGTTCGAAGAGGTACGATTGACGTTCGATACATGTACGAAGTGGTTCATTACATGTTCGAAGTAGTTCATTACATGTCCAATATACGTTCTATACACGTTCGAAGTGGTACGATTGACGTTCGATGCATGTTCGAAGTGGTACGATTCACGTTCAGAGTGGTACGATTCACGTTCGATTCACGTTCGATACCCGTTTGATGCACGTTCAGGGGGGTACGATTCACGTTCAGAGTGGTACGATTCACGTTCGATTCACGTTCGATTCACGTTCGATACCCGTTCGATACATGATCAAAGTGATTTGATCTAGTCGCTTGGTGTGTCCAAAGAAGAAGGGAAAGAAGATGCGTGTGAAGAAGGAGAGGATGGTCAGCGAAAATGAATGTGGAGAACAACAGCATCTTACTTTTGCAAAGTTACGCACTTCTCGATTTCATGATAAGATTTTAAATGCAAGAGCCTGGAGATGCAGCGAGACCAGTTGTCTTCAAATCTTTGACGGCAACAGTCTCTTTAAAGGCAATAGTTCCAACCAAAAATAATGGGAATATTCAGGATTGCGCCCGACGAGCACCAGGAGATGTGGGGGAATAATCAGGAGGTATGTACATAACAATGTTTTGTACGTTTTTTTACGTTTAACACGTGAATATTATATCAAGGTTTCTATGTTCTAGGATTTGCAGGGAGCAGTCGGTGGTGGTGGTGGTGGTGAGGACAGCATCGAGGACTCCTCATCCTCCGACACCGATGACAACGATGATAGCGATGACAGCGACAACATCGCTGCAGCCATTGATGGCTTGCTGGTAAGTGATATTGTGATAGGATATTGTGCGGAATGTATTAATATTATATTTGCGTTTACATGTTTTAGAACCTGCCACCGCTGCCACCACCGCCCCAGATAGAGCGTTTGCGGGACATGCTCCCGGATCTTGCTCGCGCCACCGCCAACGCAGCGCGGAGAGATTAATTTATATAGATTTTAATTTGTTTAGTTAATTTCATTTGTATATATTTTTTCTATTTTTACTATTTTTTTCTATTTTTTCTATTTTTTTCTATTTTTACTATTTTTTTCTATTTTTACTATTTTTTCTATTTTATATTATTATTATTCATACTTTTATTCATATTCTTCTTCATATTCTTATATTATTCATATTCTTATATTTATTCCATGTTATTTTATTATATTTTATTATTATATTCCTTTTTTATTATATTTCTATTTAGTTGTATATTTATATTTTTTTCTATAACAATATATATTTCTTAAACTTATATTATTTCTACATTTTATTTACCTGTCTTCCTTATCCTTTCGCCACATAATTCTAACATTTGCAGACACTGCATAATTCTATTTCGTTCGAGCCTTCTTCGCGCCATTGAATGACGTCATCGCCCGCGGCTGCTCCAGAGGAGTCAAATTACGCACGATCGCGCGAGACGCTGCGACGCTAAGTATTGCTCTCTCTTTCCCTCCACGAATTTAGATTTTAATGTAATGCTCTCTCTTTCCTTCCTCCGAATACGTGGTTTGTAAAATGCCGATCTTTCCCGACATTGTCCGAAATATCATCCGATAAAAATAAATTATTATTTCTCTGTGTTGGGGGGAAAATTCGATCACATATTGGTTTGGAAAAAATTTTCGGGGTTGGGCCAAGGTCATTTCCTCACTCGGCTAGGTATAAAAAAAATTCGGGCGTGGGTCAGGTCTGGAGAGGTCTCCGTGGCTGGCTATCGAAAGAAGAAAGAAGAAAGGATATGTATGGTTTGTAAGAAAGAGGAAGAAACAGTGAAACACGTGATTGAAGCATGTGAAGTAAGTGGAGAGAGTGGCAGCAATTGAAAAGAGGTAATTAGAGGAGAAGGGACAAACTTGGTTATTCTATAGGGGATAATAGGGAGAAGGAAAAGATGGGAAGAACAGGAAAGTGATAAAAGATGATTATGCAACATAAAATAGATTAGGAAACACTTGTAAAATATAGAAAATTTGTTAAGACACAGCAGGATACATTAGAAGGGTAGGACTTACACTGACACAATCACGGGAATGAAATGGAAAGAGTATATGATCGTTAAATTGTAACACAAAAGTGGGTAACAAATTAAATTATTATTATAATTATTATTATTATTATTATATTTTTTCTTTTTATAATGTATTTTTTATATTGAATTTTTATATTTTTATTTTTTAATTCATATTTTTATATTCATATATATATATTTTTTTTATTTTCTTTTATATTTTTATTGTATTTTTATATTTTTTCTTTTTTATATTATATTCTTTTATATTCTATTTTTATGTTTTTTTCTTTTTATATTATATTTATTATTTTATTTTATTCTTTTTTATTATATTTCTTATTTAATTGTATTTTATTGTTTTTTATATTGTATTGTACTGTATTTTATTTTCGTATTTAATTGTATATTCTTTTATTTTATTTTATTATTATTTTATTTTATTTTATTTTTCAATTGTATTTTTATATTTTATTGGTGAAGAAGTGTGATCGAAAATAGAGCAGATAAGTATATACATCCAAGAACAAGAAAGAGAGATGAAAATAAAAGAGTCAAAGTTCCTAAGAGAATTAAGAGAGGTGGCAAGCAAACCAGGAGATAAGTCGAAATACTTATGAGGGAAGAAGAAAAAAAGGAGAGGAGAATTAGAATGGATAGGAAGATTCATACAGGGTAGTGAAACGAGGACATGTAAATATTGGATATCGAAAGATGAAAGGATATGTAGGCTTTGTAGGAAAGAGGAAGAAACAGTGAAACACGTGATTGAAGCATGTGAAGTAAGTGGAGAGAATGGCAGCAATTGGAAAGAGGTAATTAGATGAGAAAGGATAAACTTGGCTATTCTACAGGAGATAATAGGGAGAAGGAAAAGATGGGAGGAAGAGGAAAGTGATAAAAGATGATTATGCAACATAAAATAGATTAGGAAACACTTGTAAAATAGAAAAAATTGTTAAGACACAGCAGGATACATTAGAAGGGTGGGACTTACACTGACACAATCATGAGAATGAAATGGAAAGATTATTTCATCGTTAAATTGTAACGCAAAAGTGGGCAATAAATTAAATTATTATTTTTATTATTATTATTATATTTTTGTCTTTTTTATATTGTATTTTTATATTCTATTTGTATGGAGAGAACTCAAAGATGTTGAGAATCGTGCGGTTTATTTAGAGATAAAGAATTGTGGCGATACAATAGATACGTAACACTTTCGGCGAATGTTGTTGAGATATTACTGTTCTGTGTAACTGAGCACTCGGGTCGGTCACGAGAGCGTGAGTGCGTATGAATGTAGACGAGGTGTTGTGTGGAAGAGTATGTATGTATGATGTCGCGAAAAGTAAATAGGAAGTCCATCAGCTGTTCGTGAATGTTCATGTTGTCTTGCGATTGATGTGAAGATGAGAAAAAGAGAAGGAGAAAGAACGAGAGATTGGGAGACAGAGACAGAGAGAGAGAGAGAGAGAGAGAGAGAGAGAGAGAGAGATGGTTCTGCTGATACACTATTTATATTCTATTTTTATATTTCTATTGTTTAATTAATTGAACAATATGTAATCATTTTACAAATATTGCAATCTATTTGCTTGTCTGTCTCCCTCCTTCACTTGTCATCAATTTCTATCGACTCTGCATAATTCTTTCTATGATTCTCGCCTCCAATTCTAAAGACGATACTACGTAATAAGTCGCTGTATTTCAAACTGAATACAATATCATTTTTATTTAATCTTATGTCATGTGTAAGCTATGTGTATCCGCGGCTGTATCAAACTGCAGAAGATGTGAGGACAAACTTTAAAACTTTTGTTACTGTGTTGTAACAGGGCGACGCTGCCTGCGAAACATTACATACGCGTCGTGCTGCTAAAATAATATGTGATAGCGAATACTACGACGAGGATTATCTTGTAGATTGCGAACTGGTAGCATCTGTCATCAATGATATTTTAGCGGATGCTCGTAGGAAAAAAATGTTAAATTATATTCCATTTCTGTTTATATTTTTATATTCTTTTAATTGTAATTAAATTTCTTAAACATATTATTTCTCTATTTACTTATCCGTCTTCCTCCTTCTCACCTCACCAATTTCTGCTGACACCACATAATTCTTTTTATGATTCGTGCGTTCGTTACGCCACAAAATGATGTAATCTTGCACGGCGGTCCCATCACGGGGGATTCAAATTACACATGATCGCGCGATACGCTGCGATGTTAAGATTGAAAAACATTTTTAAAAATTGTTAGCTTTAGAGTGTGTGTTTGCTACATATTGGTTCGGTAGATCGGTGAGGGAGGGGATTAAAATTATTATTTCTCTGCGTTGGGAAAAAAATGTCTGTTGATATGGAAAAGATTTTTTCTGCTGATGCCGCATAATTTTAAGATTCGACGTTTCTACATGTATTGTAGTTTGTTCTTCACGCTGCCAAATGACGTCATCTAGCGCGGCTGCTCCAGAAGAGTCAGATTTCGCGAAATCTCGCGATACGCCGCGACGTTAAATCGGAACGCTTTGAAATACTGTTAGCTTTAGAATGCTCGCTACATAATGGTTCGGAAAAATATGTCTGTTTGCTACATAACAGTATGCTATAAAAAATTATTATTATTTCTCTGTGTTGGGGAAAACTTTCCATCACATATTGGTATGGAAAAAAGTATCTGCTGACGCCGCATAATTCTTTCTATGATTCGCGCTGCCAAATGTCGCCATCCTGCACGACTGCTAGAGGAGATTCAAATTACACACGATATGCAGCGACGTTAAATCGGAACGCTTTGAAATACTGTTAGCTTTAATAAAATGTGTTTGTATCACTATGTAGCGCTGTCTCTTTTCCTCTCCCAGATTTAGCTTTAAAGTAAATCGGAACGCTTCGAAATACTGTTAGCTTTAGAATGAAATGTGTTTATATCACTATGTAGCACTGTCTCTTTCCCTCTCCCAGATTTTAGCTTTAAAGTAATGTTCTATCTCTTTCCCACCCTCCGAAGACGCGGTGTGTAAAAAAACGCCGATTTTTCCCGAGATCGTCCGAAATAATTCCCAATAAAAATAAATTATTAAAACAATTTCAGCTACATAATGGTTTGGAAAAATATTTGGGGGGTGGGCCAAGGTCATTCATTCCCTCCGGTTAGGTCTGAAAAAGTTCTCGGGGGTCATTCACTCCCTCTTAAAAGTTTTCGGCGGTGGGTCTGGTCTCCGCGGCGGCTCGGCCTGGACTGATCCCCTCCATCATCGCAGCTTCCCCCACTCCGCAGCTCGTGCGCGCGCAACCGGTCTTCCTCGCCCCGCAGGCCCCGCGCCCATGTTTCCCTCCGCCGCGCTCCCCCGCGCGCCCTCACTTCCCCCCGCCCCCGCACTCCCCACAGAGGACCTGAGTTGGAATCGGCCTAGTCTTACTACTTTGGGGGAATAGTTCCGAGTATTTTCACGATCGAGGAGGCTGTAAGTGAATCGTTGCGATAGCCCATGGAGTAAACACGACATTGCACCGCGCCATGCAGTGTGTTTATACTTGATCAGGATTGAACGCGTTTTGATATTTGAACCGTGGGACCGATACGGCGCAGCACGTGTAATGAAGAAATGAACTATGCGGTACGATTGCGTAAGCAACCATCGTAAACATAGAGCGATAATTATTCGGGGTAGAGTTCCGAGTATTTTCAGGATCGGGAGTGACGTCTCAAGCATCTTTCTCGAGGAGCTGTAAGTCAAGCGTCGTGGGAGCGTGTAAGGGCGAAAAGAATTCGTACATACATTTTGATGATTTTAGTAATTTATTTATCTTAGTTATCCCACTCGACATCATCGTTGAATAGCATCGTCGATATCGTTCGTAAAGAATGCATTATCGGTGATTTCAGTAAATATCGTCGCCGTAGCCCATGGAGTTACCACGACACTGCACCACGTAATGTAATATACTTCGACACATTGACATGTACGTGTGCGTGAATCAGTATAAAATGACGTGGGTCAGTCATGCGGACTTCATTACACCATGTACGCTCGAGTGCTAACAAGTATTGCTCGCGTCATTTTTTCCGCCGATGAGAATCATACGTAGTGCATATAAAAATGTACAAACGCAGCTTAAACGATTCATCTTGCGCATCCGACAACAATGGTGGGTTTCCAAATAAACGTCAACAACAACAACAACATCAACAGTACAGTATGAGGTATGTATACGTTACTATACAGTTTTCACTTACTTCATTCGCTTACTTCTTTCACTGTAAACATAAACGACCGAAGTACCAATTTCGTGTACATGTTTCTTATAGTTCTGGATCCACAACGCCAAAAACGTTGAAAACACCAAAACCATCAATCGTACGGATCCTGGGGCGTGATTACCCACTGACCGCAACAGCTTATAAACGGCTAACTATTGGAATTCGCATTGGCATGGATTCGTGCCACGTCGAGATCGCCATATCCGACAATAAAGGCTGTGAGGTATTCTTTCCAATGTCAACGTGGAAGCTCCTACTGCAAAACGAGGCGGACATACTTCAACGATTACGCAGCAACGCAACATCGCCCCAAACCCACATCGTAATTGATCATTTGCGACTCGAATTCACGCGTATGCATGATGATCAACTTATTAAAATCACTGATAATCGCGCTGTCATATATATGACTGAAGTCACGATGCGTAAACTATTCGCGTATAAACATTGCATTGAACATATGTTCACCTGGCTAACTGAAAATATGTACTCTGTAAGCAGTAAATATGCCGCCTTCGTGGAAGTTCTACGTACCGCTTCTGTACCAACGAATTATGTGGAATTAATTTCCGAAAGCGAGCACTTTGACCAGCATTCATCGATCGATTGTGAATTGTTAGCGTTAGGATTACAATCTATGCTACGTGATGTAAACCATGTACCACTATAGTACGTGCATATATATGTTTAATAATAAATGTACAACAATTTTTTAAATGAATGTATATATTTTTCAAAAACAGTGTGTGTGTTTAATCATGTGCAATGTAAATCCATCCATGCGTACTTAAATTATAAAATCAGTATTTGCGTGAAACAACGTTCGTATGGGAGGGATATTCTTGCTCGCGGGTAAAGGAAGTAGTCGCCGTTGTCATTGCTCTTATGACCGCCGCCGTTGTGTTCATCGCTATAGAAAACAAAAAAACTCTTACATATTCGTTTCTCTGCATATGACGCGTAAAGTAGAGGCAATGCGTGTGTGGGACTTACATTAGGTGACGCTACGTATATAATTCCATAGTTTCTCGGCATTCTCCAGCGCGCAAACACCATCGTTGTTGTGAAGTGCATATCGAATAGCATTCGTTGAAGACATAGACTTCAGATTAGGGACGTCAGGCATGATCCTCCAATCATCATGGTCAACGTCGTAGCCGCCGTCGTCTTCGACAGTTCGAGCTTTGTTATTGCTGTTGTTGTTGTTGTTGTTGATCTTTCGCGCCGTCAGTTCGTACAAATTGCATACATCCTCAACGATTATGTGAGGTAGTAGTTGCAGCATCCACGTTTTCTTTTCCGCACCTTTCACGATGACGAAGTCAATGTTCGCGAGTACGCTGGTGAGGAGCCCCGGAAGTTTGGAGTATGGAACATAGCCGTCAGACCAGCGAAGTCCGTGATGATGCTTCGCGAGTCAGGACACTTGACGGTTATCCCACGAATTCAGATGTTCCCAGAAGTATGGTAGTTCGAAGATCCAATGGCTGATTATCGTCGTAGTTGTCGTCGTTTTATCGTTGTTGCTGTTTGGGCGAATCGCGATCTCTTTGGCGACGAACTCGCGTTCGATATTGAAACCTTGCAGATCTACAATGGCGAACATTATTATTCGTTTATGTAGCACCGGCGGCGACGGTGTCGAAACAGTAACTGAGGTCTTCGACATCGACGTTTTAAAACAGTAGCAGTATCCGCAGTAGTAGTAGTATTAGTAGTAGTAGCAGTAATAATATATGCACGCACGCTATATTAGATTGCGTACCACGTTGGTTAAAGGGCTGTATTCGACTATACGATCGTGTATTATCAAACAGAAGGCAGTAGTATTAGCGGGAACATTTTCTTTGCATTCGGAATCTATTCGCACATCCACCGTGGCGCTCTTCAACGACTCGTTTTGCCTGGAACAATCTATGACCGCGATAGGTGCGTATTGCAAGAATTCAATCGCGTTCAGCAACGGTTCTCCGTGACCGTAGTACGATCTGCCGAATTTCGCGTACATATCGTACAGGAGCACGTATTTATACTTATCGTAATCTAAGTTCAAGTCGTCGTACGGATACGTCTCGGAATTTGGATACAGTCGAACGTTCGTAAGATGATTCGGGTCGAATACACCCGCGCATTTATCAGGACGATTCTTTCGATTGGTTTGCATGGCGAATATTACGAATCGAGGTTTCTCAGTTTGCGACGTAGCTTTTACGGTCCACGTGTGTTTCGTTGTCTCTTGCAGTAACGGGTACTCATGCAGGCTCCACGAATGGAAACTCATCGCGATCGGTCGACCGCTTTCCAGGATACGCAGCATCGATAACTTATTCACTTCCTCCAAAACTACGTGGGGCATACGCCACTGCACCTTGCGTATCTCTAGTTTCGGTATCGCAGTGGCGGAGGTGCAGTGCATCGCGTTCGAATCTACTCGCGATCGTATAAAGATTAGCTCGTACCGCGTGTTCATCACGATGTGTTTGTAATCCTCGCAGAATCCTAATAACATGTGCAGGGGTACGCAGAAATTGAAAGCGCCCGAATGAAAAATGTCTTTATCGTAATCGATGGCATAATTCCAACCGGCATTCGCAAGCACTTTGCTCCTCTCGGCCGACAACGAAACGTAATTTTTCAATGTGGTAGTGATTCCTGGATTTCGGCAACGATCGATCTTGACACCGTTCAATTCGTATCGAATCTCATCGAACATGAACGCAACGTAATTATTGTCGAGAACAGTGGTCGCGGACGTTGCCGGGCCTTTCGCATCCTGCGCAGTCAACGTGCCACGACCTTCAATGTAGAGAAAACTTTCGCATGGAAGCGTGTATAGATTTTGCTGCTGTATGGTGATTCTTATCTCATCGCTATTGTCGAACGTCGTGTTGGCGTATGGATTGTACGTGTGTAACTCGATCTTCGTGATACGATTGTCAAAGGTTGGCGTATTCGCCACATCCAGAATAATCGACATCGTGGCTGCGTGTCTAATAGGCGATGATGAAACCTAACGACCGTAAGAAAGGTACGTTTCGACGAGTCAACGGCTTTCTTTTCCTTATGGGTCCTCTTCTTGTCGCTCCACCAGCCTTTATTCTTCTACTTTCGCCTTCCGATAAAGGTTTGCGCCGATGACGCGAGACGGAGGCGGTAGGAGTAGCAGCGGCAGCGACGATTGATGATTCGTACGTGTGATCTAACACTAACATACCACACACCCGCGAATACACATGCAGTCACGCTAGCCTATCGCGCGGACGTCGTTGATCGTGCAAACGAATAGTTATTTCTTCTCCGCGGAAATCTATAGGACGATTGTGTTGATCGACGATGCACAACGTTAGATCGTGTATTGCTCGTGCGACGATCGGCAGGTAAATGACGTGTCGCGGAGTTTCCAATATCTTATATCCCGGTGGTACGCGTGGCGAAAACCGGTTTATCGTTGCTGTACGAGCCGGTAGTGAGGTTGCACGTCACTCTGATCACGTTAACGTTTATAATATTCACGGGTACGTCGGACTCGTGCCAGATTCTCGGTAATAAGACGCGATTCGGAGAAAATTCTAGCAACGAGCCCACATTGTTCGGTTTTGTAAACTCTACAAAGAACGAGCAGTACTGCTCGCTTTTCATGGTGTTGTTAGCTCGTAGCATTAGAGGATACTTGTCGTCATCGTTGTTATTGTTGTTTCCGCGTCTTCGAGGATATCGATCGAGTAATCGTTGCTTCAGATACTCGGCGAATGCGTCTAATTCGTAGGAGCCGTGGGGGATCGTAATGTTTTCATGAGTGGTGTCAGCAATGGTGTTGTTTTCAGTGTCATAATTCACGACGAAATAGAATTTATCTTTGCTGGAGTCGATGTTCGATATCGTGTGAAACGTCTCCAAGTCCGTGAGTCCTAATTCGTATTGACCATCACTCAAATCTATCGGAGGGAAATAGTTTACCGTGAGCGCGCTACTGCGGCTCGTTAACTTAAGCGTGAACGACATATCATAGATTACACTCGGGAGACGGAGAGAGGCTAAGTGCTCAGCAATTTATCGATATTATAAGTCTTTATTATTATAGACGGTGTGGATCGTCATTACGCATGGATCCATTGTGACATAATCTTAGTACACATACCGATATTATTAGTATATATTAGAGCTGTTTCGAGACTCGAAACAATCGAGCCGAGACTCGAATGGTTTCGGGTAACCCGAATGTTTCGAGTAGCTCGATTTCTTCGAGCCGCTCGAATGTGTTTCGGGTAGCTCGATTTTTTCGAGCCGCTCGAATGTGTTTCGGGTAGCTCGATTATTTCGAGCCGCTTTAATCTGTTTTGTTTAGCACGATTTTTTCAAGCAGCTCGTATGTGTGCTAGCTTGGTATAGCGTTTTGTAGGCACCGAGTATAAATTAAGTTAGATGTATAATATGAGATGTCTAGATGTGAAAACCATATCAAGTTAACTCTAAGTTCTCGCAGGAAAGAAGTCGGCTCAACATCAGAGAGAATTTGAACTTAACCTTGAATAAGTTTGAAAATATCCTGAATGTGATTCAATTTTTCAAAGAGATAAATTCGCTTGATCTATTGTAATGGAGCACTAGGTAGCTCTATGTATGGTCGAATTATGTTATGATTTATATTTTACACCTTCTGGGAAACCAGATTCAATCCAATTACTGCTCTCGGGGATATAATAAAGTGAACACTTATATTATATATAGAAAACTTTATTATTATTATTATTATTATTATTATTATTATTATTAATAAACGGGGGAACCCTTTAGAAAACAAAGATTAATTACAATATAGCACAAAAGAAACAGAGAAAATAGAAACGGATATAAAATAAACTATAACAGAAAAGTAACGAAAAACATAACAGTCTACACGACAACTCATTACTAAAAGTGTATACTAAGGAAATGGTATACACCTAAGCAGCTGAGTTCTAAACGCAGCGAGGGAGGTTAGGAATAAATCAATGTCCATAGGGCATTGGTTTAACATAGACATAGCGCGATTCACGGGATCATTAGAATAGTACCGATATTCCGGGACACCCGATACAAAAAGGGGTCTCGGACGCAATGACCGTTGCGGAGCGTTAAAACAAATCCGTGATACAAGCTCCTGACAGTTAATTTGTCCATGGAAGACTTTGTAGAGGAACAGTAAGTCCGAAATGACACGGCGATCGCAAAGCGTAGATATCCTCGTTTTTAGCAAGGCAGGACCATAATCATGGTCGTTGAACCTCATAGGGCTACCTGAAGCTCTCATAGCAAGCCTTAGAAACTTGTGCTGGACTGATTCAATCAAGCCGATATATTGTTTATACCTAGGGTTCCATATAACCGACGCATATTCTACCTGAGGCCTTACCAATGCAACATAAAGCAACTTAATTGTCCTGATCTGCTTAAAGTGTTTTCCGAAACGGGCGATAAACCCAAGGGTTTTCATCGCCTTACACGTTATCTTGCGATAGTGGTTACGGAAATCCAGACCAGCCGTAAATGTAACGCCAAGATCCAAGACTTCCGCTACCTCAGACAATGTGGTGTCGCACAATAAATACTTAGAAGGAATGCCACAGATAGCCCTATGAGATCTTAGTAGTACACATTTCGCTGTATTTAGCCGCATCATATTGACGGAGCACCACCGCTCAAACCTCGTGGGATCAGCCTGCAACAGATTCACGTCGGAAGCTCCATTTATAGTGCGAAAAATCTTTAGATCATCTGCATACATAAGGAATCTACTATGCTGGAAAACCTCACCAAGATCATTGATAAATAGAAGGAACAGGAGAGGACCAAGGTGCGATCCTTGAGGGACACCCGAGGTCACATTGATCGGGTCGGAATACCTTTCCGCACCTTGATTACCTGCTCCCGTCCTTCGAGGTAGCTAACAATCCAGGCAAGGAGCGAACCGTTGATCCCGATTGCAGCCAGTTTTAAATGCAGGATACGGTGATCCACCGAGTCAAAGGCTTTACGGAAATCGGTATACACAGTGTCGACTTGACTACACGCATCAAGCGCGGCGGAGGTGAAGCAGTGGTACACCGCCAAGTTAGATACCGTCGATCGACCAGGAACAAATCCATGTTGTTCATCGCAAATGACGTTGGAGAGACACGGAGTTAAATACTCCGTAATTAGTTCCTCAAAAATCTTAGGCATAACTGACAATTTGCATATAGGTCGATAGTTTCTAACGTCTGAGCGGTCGCCTGCCTTAAATACCGGGGTAACCAATGTGGACTTCCACACGTCCGGGAAAGTCCCCAAGGCCAAAGAGGAGTTGAAAATATGCCATAGGGGCCTGGCGAGAATGAAACTACACTTCTTTAAAAATAACGGAGGGATTCCATCGTAACCAGGACCCTTTGACGTATCAAGTAACTGGAGCATAGAATAAATTTGTCCGATAGAGGGGATATAATAAAGTGAACACTTATATTATATATAGAAAACTTTACTAAAGTTTATTTCGTATGCAAGAACAAATGTGACGAAAGTGAAAACATATATGAGAATATATTATTATTATTATTATTATTATTATTATTATTATTATTATAATATAAACGGGACAAAATTAAAAGATTCAATGTCATAGTATAATATATTGTATTATATACTGTAACATTCACGCAAACGCTAAACTATATACAATGTATATAAAAACGCTATACCAAGCTAACACACATACGAGCTGCTTGAAAAAATCGTGCTAAACGAAACAGATTCAAGCGGCTCGAAATAATCGAGCAACCCGAAACACATTCGAGCGGCTCGAAAAAATCGAGCTACCCGGAACACATTCGAGCGGCTCGAAGAAATCGAGCTACTCGAAACATTCGGGTTACCCGAAACCGTTCGAGTCTCGGCTCGGCTCGAAAAACCGAGTCCCGCTCGGTTCGAACTTCAAGCTACTCGAATGTTTCGAGTCTCGAAACAGCTCTAGTATATAGGCCATAATTCGATAGACTTTTGCTGTAAAAATTGCATGCACAAGCGACCGCAATTCATCTCGTCGAAACGTTGAAAACGATTGTGATTATACGTGGTTGTTGTACCACGTCCGAAATGGTAGATCAATTCCGCTGGAGGTCGCAGGTTCCCAAAACTATCAAAGTACTGTACTCGTGGCCCGCGTTTCGCGTACGTGAGCCAGTGCGTACCGGCTCCTCGATTCTCGTCCAGATTCGCGATGCCACATTCGTTGCTTCTTACGCGCGTGGGAAGTTTATCGCGCATAAACACCCATCGAAATTGCAGGTTCGTCATAGGTTGTTGCGTTATCGCCGCCACGCGCCTACTCGTTCTTTTTCTTTGATCGCTGTCGTCGTTGGCTTCGGCGTCTAGGATTCAAGCCCGCGCCTCGCTTTTACCGTGTCAGATGCATCCCTCGCCCTTCCATCGCCCGATTATGACGCAACGTCTCTTCCAGCTGTTTTCGTGAGGCCTTCGAATCGTTGACCACTTTGGTTATATCTGCCGCTCCACCGGCCAATGCCCCGATAGCCGATAAAGCAGGCAGCACGAATGGAAGAAATTGAAGAAAGCCACCGCGTTTCGCCACTCGTAGGTTACCATGTCGTCGTCGCCGTTGAGGATGTTTCCTTCCAGACTTTCTCTGTTTACGTTTCGTCTTTCTCATACCCATGCCGAGTTTAGTTTTAGCCTTCATCGTTGCCCACACTCCAGTCGCGGCTGCTTTTTCACCAAAGGTCGCGTCGTTCGCGAATAGTCGTTCTCGCGCTCGTTCGGCTAACGCACTATCCGCCTCGTGTCACTCCTCTAAATCCTTTCGGCGAGAGTACGCGATATCGTGGTTTCGGCACGGTGCGTCCAAGGGATTCACACCTTCGTCGCCACGAGCCAAACGCTTTAGCAAACGCGTCCCCGGTCCGCAGAACTGATAACCCGGAACGTGTAGTTCGAACGGAGTAGTAAGGCTATGAGAGTTCTAACCCAGGACCTCTGAGGGGAGCGCGGGGGCGGGGAAAGTGAGGGCGCGCGGGGGAGCTCGGCGGAGGGAAACATGGGCGCGGGACCTGCGGGGAGAGGAAGTCCGGTTGCACGCGCACGAGCCGCGGAGTGGGGGAAGCCACAATCGTGGAGGGGATCACTCCAGGCCGAGCCGCCGCGGAGACCGGGCCCACCGCCGAAAACTTTTTAGACTTAACCGGGGGGAGTGAATGACCCCCGAGAACTTTTTCAAACCCCGATCCACCACCGGAAATTTTTTCCGAGCGAGAGAATGACCTTGGCCCACCCCCAAATATTTTTTTCCAAACCAATATGCGACATACAGATATTTCCAACGCAGAGAAATAATAATTTATTTTTATTGGGAATTGTTTCGGACGATCTCGGGAAAGATCGGCGTTTTCGCACCGCGTCTTCGGAGGGTGGGAGAGAGATAGAGCATTACTTTAAAGCTAAAATCTGGGAGAGGGAAAGAGACAGTGCTACATAGCGATACAAACACATTTTATTCTAAAGCTAACAGTATTTCAAAGCGTTTCGATTTAAAGTCGCGGCATATCGTGTGTAATTTGAATCTGCTGTACAGTCGTGCAGGATGGCGACATTTGGCAGCGCGAATCATAGATAGAATTATGCGGCGTCAGCAGAAACTTTTTTCCATACCAATATGTGATGGAAAGTTTTCCCCAATAATAATAATTTTTTAATCACCGATATAGCAAACTGTTATGTAGCAAACAGACATATTTTTCCGAACCATTATGTAGCAAGCATTCTAAAGCTAACAGTATTTCGAAGCGTTCCGATTTAACGTCGCGGCGTATCGCGCGATGTTTAGTCGTACATTAAGCAGACCACCTTGGTCGTGTCATTTATGTAAAGAAAATTTCGTTCCCATCCGCACTTCCAAGAGAGATGCGGAAACACAAATCAGTATACTCTAAGGAGTCCTTGACTCGCGCTATCGTCCTCGGAAACGCCGAGTTTTGATGCATCCCAGACCACGAGGAGCGGGCTCTTGAAGGCTCACCATGGGTCCGATCGTTCAACGGTTTTCGCCAGCTAGTGGGCCGCTGGTGAGGTCAGGACCCAGGGTTTTTCCCACGCATTGCCACGCCGATGTCATCAAGCGGGGGAGTCCAGCGCCAGCACATCCCACTCCAGGAAGACACGCTAAGGGCGAAATGGAAGGGTGTTGCGACGTCGCGGGACGCTGATTGGGCAAGGCCTATTTTCCAGACCGGGAAGGAGGGCGACAAGACTCCGAAGAAACTCGACCACCATTAGATCGCAACAGAACTTGCAACGAGTTAGATCTCATTTTTTGAACTCGCTAAAACTTGTGGCACATAGGCCATTCGGGACAACGAGTACACTTAGATAATTCGGACAATTCCATAATTCCGTCGGAGTCTCACTGTGAACTTAGTGAAGTTAAGTTTTTTGTTAAATAAATAGTGTTTAAATCAAACAACCTTGTCCCTATTTGAGGGTGGTCCTTCAAGTCATAGTCGGCAAATAGATTTGCAAAAACAACAAACCCTGAACGAGTCCATCTCAACCTCGGGGAATTAACACGCGATTACGCGTAATTTGACTCCTCTGAGACACCTGCATGCGATGATGTCATTTTCACGGCGCGAAGAACGCTCGAACGAAATTAACGCCGAATCTTAGAATTAGGTGGCGAAACCCCCGAAAACTTTTTCAGACCCCGATCCACCACCGGAAATTTTTTCCGAGGGAGGGGACAACCTTGACCCACCCCCGCACCGATCTAGCAAACCAATATGCAGCAGAAATTTTTTTCCCCAGCGCAGAGAAATAATAATTTTTTAATCAACGATCCACCGAACCATTATGTAGAAATATTATTTCAAACAGATATGTAGCAAGCATTCTAGAGATTTTAAAGCGAACAGTATTTCAAAGCGTTCCGATTTAACGTCGCGGTGTATCGCGGGATTTCGCGAAATCTGACTCTTCTGGAGCAGCCGCGCTAGATGACGTCATTTGGCAGCGTGAAGAACAAAATACAATACATGTAGAAACGTCGAATCTTAAAATTGTGCGGCATCAGCAGAAAAAATCTTTTCCATATCAACAGACATTTTTTCCCAACGCAGAGAAATAATAATTTTAATCCCATCCCTCACCGATCTACCGAACCAATTTGTAGCAAACACACACTCTAAACCTAACAATTTTTAAAAATGTTTTTCAATCTTAACATCGCAACGTATCGCGCGATCACGTGTAATTTGAATCCCCCGTGATGGGACCGCCGTGCAAGATTACATCATTTGGTGGCGTAACGAACGCACGAATCATAGAAAGAATTATGTGGTGTCAGCAGAAATTGGTGAGGTGAGAAGGAGGAAGACGGATAAGTAAATAGAGAAATAATATGTTTAAGAAATTTAATTACAATTAAAAGAATATAAAAATATAAACAGAAATGGAATATAATTTAACATTTTTTGTTAAATTATTCGCTAAAATATCATTGATGACAGATGCTACCAGTTCGCAATCTACAAGATAATCCTGGTTGTAGTATTCGCTATCACATATTATTTTAACAGCACGACGCGTATGTAATGTTTCGCAGGCAGCATCGCTCTGATACAACACAGTAACAAATGTTTTAAAGTTTGTCCTCACATCTTCTGTAGTTTGATACAGCCGCGGATACACATAGCTTACACATGACTCAAGATTAAATAAAAATGATACTGTATTCAGTTTGAAATACAGCGACTTATTACGTAGTATCGTCTTTAGAATTGGAGGCGAGAATCATAGAAAGAATTATGCAGAGTCGATAGAAATTGATGACAAGTGAAGGAGGGAGACAGACAAGCAAATAGATTGCAATATTTGTAAAATGATTACATATTGTTCAATTAATTAAACAATAGAAATATAAAAATAGAATATAAATAGTGTATCGGCAGAACCATCTCTCTCTCTCTCTTTTTCCCTCTCTCTTAATCTCTCTTTCATTCTCCTTCTCTTTTTCTCTTCTTCGCATCAATCGCAAGACAACTTGAACATTTTCGAACAGCTGATGGACTTCCTATTTACTTTTCACGACATCATACATACATACTCTTCCACACAACACCTCGTCTACATTCATACGCACTAACGCTCTCGTGACCGACCCGAGTGCTCAGTTACACTTTTTATATAAAAATACAATATAAAAAGAAAAAATATAATAATAATAATAATAAAAATAATAATTTAATTTATTACCTACTTTCGTGTTACAATTTAACGATGAAATAATCTTTCCATTTCATTCTCATGATTGTGTCAGTGTAAGTCCCACCCTTCTAATGTATCCTGCTGTGTCTTAACAAATTTTTCTATTTTACAAGTGTTTTCTAATCTATTTTATGTTGCATAATCTTCTTTTATCACTTCCCTGTTCTTCCCATCTTTTCCTTCTCCCTATTATCTCCTATAGAATAACCAAGTTTGTCCCTTCTCCTCTAATTACCTCTTTCCAATTGCTGCCACTCTCTCCACTTACTTCACATGCTTCAATCACGTGTTTCACTGTTTCTTCCTCTTTCTTACAAACCCTGCATATCCATTCTTCTTTCGATAGCCAACCACGGAGACCTCTCCAGACCTGGCCCATCCCCGAAATTTTTTTATACTTAACCAAGGGAGGGAATGACCTTGGTCCAACCCCAAAAATTTTTTTTATAACTAACCGAGGGAGGGAATGACCTTGGCCCACCTCCAACTTTTTTTAGACCAGGCCAGAATATTTTTTCTAAACCAATATGTAGCATCAGCAGAATTTTTTCCAGCGCAGAAAAATAATAATTTATTTTTTATTGGAAATTGTTTCGGACGATCCCGGGAAAGATCGGCGTTTTTTACACACCGCGTCTTCGGAGGAGGGAAAGAGAGAGCATTATTCTAAAAGCTAAATTCGAGAGAGGGAAAGAGTCGGCCCTATATAGCGATACAAACACATTTTATTCTAAAGCTAACAGTATTCTAAAGTGTTCCGATTTAACGTCGCGGTGTATCGTGTAACTTCCGGGACATCTGCATGTGATGATGTCATTTTCACGGCGCGAAGAACGAAATAAACGCTGAATCTTAGAATTAAGTGGCGAGGAGGATGATGGAGAAATAAAATGGAGAAATAATATATGTTTAAGAAATTTTATTTAAAATTAAACGAATATAAAAATCGAATATAAATAGAAAATAAAAAATAGAAAATAGAAATAGAAATAGAAATTGAAAAATATAAACAAATGAAAAATAAATAAAGATTAAAATCTATACAAATCGCACACCGCGGGCGGCGGCAGCGCTAGCGGCGTTGGCGGTGGCGAGAGCGATGGTAGGGACAATGTCCTGCAAATGCTCTATCTGGGGCGGCGCACAGTGGTTCGAGTATACTACATACTAGTTGGACAAAATTATTTTTTCGCGGGTTTGGGTTTATATGGGGTTCAAATTGCTTGAAAACAAACCTGATTCGTATTACAGTTTATTATTTCCATAAAAATATCAATAAAATAAAAATATGACTAATTCAATTAAGGGAAAAGAACAAAACGACAGTATTGTACTTTAAATATAATTAACAGTTATAACATTATGTCTATTCCTGTAATTTCTGAGTTTTTATGTTTAAAACCTGGTTTTTGAAATCAGTCTTCTCTGCATCGCTATTAAAATAGTGTTTTACTATATGTTCCACGTCGATCCACGCGACAAGGGTTGAATGTACGGAAAGTAGAGACTTTCTAGTTTATTTTAATCAATCGATCGATCTGCAAAAATTTGCAAAACTATATTTTTCTAATTGTTTTCGAGCGCGACGCTCGGCATAGTTTTGCAAATTTTTGCAGATCGATCGATTAAAATAAACTAGAAAGTCTCTACTTTCCGTACATTCAACCCTTGTCGCCTGGATCGACGTGGAACATATAGTAAAACACTATTTTAATCCACTGAGTGGTGCTACCGAGCGTCGCGTTCGAAAACAATTAGAAAAATATGGTTTTGCAAATTTTTGCAGATCGATTGTTTGATTAAAATAAACTAGAAAGTCTCTACTTTCCGTAGATTCAACCCTTGTCGCGTGGATCGACGTGGAACATATAGTAAAACACTATTTTAATAGCGATGCAGGGAAAACTTATTTCAAAAAGCAGGTTTTAAACTTAGAAACTCAGAAATTACGGGAATAGACATAATGTTATAACTGTTAATTACATTTAAAGTACAATACTGTTGGTTTGTTATTTTTCCTTTATTGAATTAGTCATATTTTTATTTTATTGATATTTTTATTGAAATAATAAACTGTAATACGAATCAGGTTTGTTTTCTAACAATTTGAACCCCATATAAACCCAAACCCGCGAAAAAATAATTTTGTCCAGCTAGCATGTAGTATACTCGAACCACTGTGCGGCGGTGGCAGTGGTGGCAGGTTCTAAAACACGTAAACCTCAATATAATATTGATACGTGTAAACATTCAACCGGCCAGACGTCAGTACTGATATCTTCGCTATTATCGCTAGCGATGTCATCAGTATCAATATCACTGCCATCGTCGCCATTGCCAACGCCAACGCCGGCTGCATCCTGCGGACCCTGATGATGCGGCGTTTGCGGCTGCGATAGGTTCTAGAACACAGAAATCTCGATAAAACATTGCAACATTTAAACAACATAAACACCAAAACGCGTAAAAACATTGCAAAGCATCACTTACCGACAGATCTACGCCGAACACCCGCCTTAGATCATCATCATCACCGTCGGGGCACGCAGCCACCGCGATGCGTGGCAACGCGCGTTCAAGATACATTTAAATTACTGTGGCTGCACCCTTCCATTTCAAGTCGTAGGTGCTCGCATGCGGAAGCTTATCTTAGCTGAGTGTTGCTACGTTGCAAAGTAGCGTGCCTTTTTTTCTCCACATTCTTATTCGTTGATCACCCTCATCGTCCTCCATGCACATATCATCTTCTTCGCTGATTATCCTCTCATTATTCACACGCACCTTCTGTCCCTTCTTCTTTGGACACATCATTCGACTAGACCACGCCACTTTGATCGTGCATCGAACGTGCTTCGAAAGTGAATCGTACCACTCTGAACGTGAATCGTACCCCTCTGAACGTGAATCGTACCACTCTGAACGTGTATCAAACGGGTATCGAACGTGAATCGAACGTGAATCGTACCACTCTGAACGTGAATCGTACCACTTCGAACATGCATCGAACGTCAATCGTACCACTTCGAACGTGTATCGAACATGTATTGGACATGTAATGAAACACTTCGAACATCTAATGAACTACTTCGAACATGTAATGAACCACTTCGAAGATGTATCGAACGTCAATCGTTATAATCAAAAATTGATTATATTTAAAATATTGAATATTTAAAATATTTAAAAATCAGTGAAAATGACATCATCACATGCAGATGTCCCGGAAGTTACACGATACGCCGCGACGTTAAATCGGAACGCTTTAGAATACTGTTAGCTTTAGAATAAAATGTGTTTGTATCGCTATGTAGGGCCGACTCTTTCCCTCTCTCGAATTTAGCTTTTAGAATAATGCTCTCTCTTTCCCTCCTCCGAAGACGCGGTGTGTAAAAAACGCCGATCTTTCCCGAGATCGTCCCAAACAATTTCCAATAAAAAATAAATTATTATTTTTCTGCGCTGGAAAAAATTCTGCTGATGCTACATATTGGTTTAGAAAAAATATTCTGGCCCGGTCTAAAAAAAGTTGGAGGTGGGCCAAGGTCATTCCCTCCTTCGGTTAGTTATAAAAAAAATTTTTGGGGTTGGGCCAAGGTCATTCCCTCCCTTGATTAGGTATAAAAAATTTTCGGGGATGGGCCATATCTGGAGAGGTCTCCGTGGTTGGCTAATGAAAGAAGAAAGGGTTTGTAAGAAACAGGAAGAAACAGTGAAACACGTGATTGAAGCATGTGAAGTAAGTGGAGAGAGTGGCAGCAATTGGAAAGAGGTAATTAGAGGAGAAGGGACAAACTTGGTTATTCTATAGGAGATAATAGTGAGAAGGAAAAGATGGGAAGAACAGGGAAGTGATAAAAGAAGATTATGCAACATAAAATAGATTAGGAAACACTTGTAAAATAGAAAAATTTGTTGAGACACAGCAGGATACATTAGAAGGGTAGGACTTACACTGACACAATTATGGGAATGAAATGGAAAGAGTATATCGTTAAATATAAGGAGATCGTTAAATAGTAACACAAAAGTGGGCAATAAATTAAATTATTATTATTATTATTATTATATTTTTTCTTTTTATAATGTATTTTTATGTTACGTCCTAAAGGGACTTTTGCGAATCGCCCTGAGCGGCTAGGATGATTCACAGGGTTCTTGCTCTTTTAAGGTGCTAAAGCACGCCTTGACTATACTTACCATGGAAGGATAAGGAGAAAAGGGGTCAAATCAATGGTTACCCGGAATTCATGAGAAAACAACGAAATGAAATATATATTCTCTAAGAAAAGATTAAAGTAACGGTTTGGACATACCCTAGGGACGGCGCCCCGTCCCTGTTATCGCTGTGCGCTCGGGTGTCGGCACGTTTGCCGTTTCTCGTTTCGTGCGCTCTCTAGGTCGCTCAACCTAGCGCAGGTCGTGGTCGGTCGCTGTGCTCTTTGGTAACACACGGAAGTCGGCGAAATCGAAGTCCGTCGCTTGTCTCTATCTCGTTCCGTCGCGCGTCTTCGCGGAGTCAACGGCGGTTCGTATCGCGCTCAAGGGCTCTCCCGGCTAGGTTGTTCTCGGTATATCGGAAGGAGTTACCCAGGGCTGATCTCGACCGTCCGGACGGGTTTACGCGGTATCTACGTGGAGGCGAGGTCGCGAATCTAGACGGCCCGCTGGCTCGTCGCAACTTCCTAGCACGAGCTCTCGAAAACGAATTGCTGAGACGAGATCTTGGAGTCTCTACCGCGCGTACGCATGTCATCAAGACGAACTCCAGAACCCGAATGCTCATTGAGTGTCCGCTTGTTGCGGGCCGAGCCTCGAACAGTCCCTAAAAATGGGGGGAACTGCCCCGTCGACACCTGTCGATCGCTCCTTATTAGGAAGTATCGAGACCCGGGCCGTCAACGGTCACGTTGTGCTGCGACAACGGTAAGTCAGTCAGCTGTCAGCTGTTATGGTGTACGGACGTGTGTTCTGATCGCTCGCGTGGTTGTTGTGTACCTCGCGTTATCGTATGGTTTTCATATTCGTTGAAACGCTGCTTCGCTTGTTAATTTGAATTATCTGGGATTGGTGCATCATGATTGCTACGGGCAAAAAGGTGTGTAAAGGGTGCAAGTCTTCAGTAGTGAATCCTCTTTCGTGCCCAAGCTGTGGGGTTTTGTCGCACCCTGGCTGCCTCAGTCGCACTGGTCACCCGTGGAGGGCCGGTATGCTGTTGGATTGTAAGGAAGGCAAAGGATATCTGTCTCCCTCGTCAGGGTCCTCAAGGACTGTGGCCTCCCAAGAAGACGGACCTTATGATCCTTCCGTCGCTAATGAAGTCTTACTAAGCTCTATGCGGCAGCTCATGAGCGCTGAGTTGGGCAAGTTTCGTGATCAGCTCATGAGGGAATATCAAGAGGAGTTCACGAACTGTCGTTGCGAGATTCTGCGTGAGGTCAAGGCGGAGTGCAATAAGCTCGGTTCTTCGATCGTTGCTTTGTCTGGACGGGTGGACGTTATGGAAGCCAGGCTCAACGATTTGGCGTTGGAGAATTCAGTATCTACAGCAAGGGACACGGATGTAATTGAGACGGCGGTAGCTGAAGTATATGATAGGAAGAGCAGGGAGAATAATTTGATGATTTTTAAATTGGAGGAAGCCGTTTCATCTGGTTCAAGCGGGGCTGTTACGTCAACCGCTAGCATTGACCGTGAAAAGGTAGCGGGCATTTTGAATAAGGTGGCTCCGAACTGTTATGATAATATAGCTGTTAGGAGGATTGGGAAAAGGAGCCCGGGCAAAGTACGGCCCATTAAAGTCACGTTGCCGTTAGATTCATCAGCGCGTTCGATCATTCGCCTGAAGAATAACCACAAGGGCATTGAGAGAATTGCAATGGACTATACGGAACAGCAGAGGAAACATCTTCGGTGCCTGCAAGAGCGGATCCGCCTCGCTGAGGACCCTGCGCTGACCATCAGATTCAGGAACGGTACTCCGATGATCGCTCGAAGAGGATCGGCTTCTGCTCCAAAAAACCGCGAGTAGCCCCTCTGGTTTATTACCAGAATGTTAGAGGGTTGCGTACTAAATTGCAAGTTTTAAGCGATTCTGTCTTGGCGCATCACGTAGTATATGATATCCTAATTTTTACTGAAACATGGCTAACTGAGGATATTGCTTCCGCAGAACTGGGGTTGCCTAATTATAGTATTTTTCGTAAAGATAGGTGCGCTGCGACTAGCATGCTCTCCCGCGGAGGCGGCGTCCTTATTGCTGTTAATAAAAACTGGAGTGCGGTGGAGCTCATTCCTTCAGTCGATAATATAGAGCAGGTTTTTGTCAAAGTTATCATGGGGGATTCGGTTTACATCTTCGGTAGTGTTTACTTTCCGCCTGGTTCACCGCCAGCGTCCTATGCAATGTATTGTAATTGTATAGACGAGTTACTAGTTGATGTGGAAGATATAAATTTATGTGTTACGGGCGACTTTAATCTGCCACGTGTCACTTGGCACTGGGATTCCGCCTTAGCGCTGCTCCCAATATTGCAGTCGGGCTGTGCGGATGATATTTTGGCGTCGTCAGCGATGGCGGAGTGTTTGAATTTCCATAATGTGTCGCAATTTAATCTCGTGGGTAACTGTGATGGTCGAATGCTTGACTGGATATTTGCTAACTTTACAGTGATGAATATTTCTAGTCCTGTCGTAGCTATCGTTCCAGTTGACTCATATCATCCGCCCCTATCGTTTTCGATTATGGCCACTTGTGGAGGACCTCAGTCTGGGACTGGGCTCAAGTCTAATTTTCGTGGAGCTGATTATGTCTCCATTAATTCGGCGCTTATTAGCATTGATTGGGACAGTGCATTGTTGGATTTGTCTACTGATGAGTGTGTCCGTGACCTAAATTCGCACTTAAGTTATTTAATAGAGTCGTATGTACCTAAATACCGTACTTTTAAGTCGTCTTTCCCGAGTTGGTTCTCGCGTGAACTAAGGCAGGTTATCAGAAATAAGAAGATAGCGCATGGTATCTGGAAGAGCTCAAACTTACAGTGTAATTTCCATAGTTTCTCGTTTCTCCGCGCGCGGTGTAAAGAGTTAATTAAAAGGGACCATGCGTCCTACTTAGCTAGACTGGAAGGTAACATATCGTGTAATATTAAGGCTTTCTGGGGGCATGTCAATTCCAAAAGGGGGGATGCTTCCTTGCCTGCAAGCATGCATCTTGGCGGCAGGGTCTCGAATGTGGATGAGGGAATTGCGAACCTTTTTGCAGAACAATTTAAATCGGTATTTATCCCGCCCTCACGTACATCTTTGGACGCGGTCCCTGTTTCCGCTTCGATGGTACATATTTGTGACATAGATATTAGTCTCGCAGAGGTGTTCGAGGCTATTAATGATCTTGATCCGAATAAGTCTGCTGGTGAGGATGGTTTACCTCCGATATTTGTTAAATCCTGTGCGTACGGTCTTGCCAGAGCGTTATGGATTATCTTTAATAGATCACTAAATTCTGGGTCCTTCCCGGAGTCCTGGAAATTGAGTGTCGTGACGCCGGTATTTAAGTCGGGCCTGAAGAGTGAGGTTGGGAACTACAGGCCAATTTCACTTCTTAGTTGCTTCCCTAAGATATTCGAGAAGCTAGTCACCAGCAAGCTCTCGGGTCTGATCAGAGGTAGTTTGTCTGATGCCCAACATGGCTTTTTCCCGGGAAGATCTACGGTGACAAACCTGTCAGTTTTTGCAAATTTTGTGTCCTCTGCTTTGGACTCGCGTCAACAGGTGGATGTGGTCTACACTGATTTCAGAAAGGCTTTCGATACAGTGGATCACGACATTCTGCTGAGAAAATTGAATATGTGTGGGATTCATGGAGTGTTATTACAGTGGCTCAGTAGTTACTTATCGGGCCGTTCCCAGATTATTAAGGTGCGCGATTGCCGATCTCAACAGATACAGGTCTCATCTGGGGTGCCCCAGGGTTCACATCTGGGGCCCTTGCTTTTTTGTATTTTCATAAACGACCTCGCGGACTTGTTTCGGTTCGGTACTCCGTTATTGTTTGCAGACGACCTTAAGTTATTCGCTACTGTTAACTGTTTAGACGATGCCGTAATGCTCCAGGGCGACCTGGATAGATTATATAATTGGTGCGTGATAAATAGACTGCCGTTGAACCTGACGAAGTGTCAAGTCCTTAGGATTACTCGTGCTCGTAGTACATGTATTTGCGCGTATTCGTTAGGCCCGATGGTATTATCCACCATTGAGAAAGTGCGGGACTTGGGGGTGACCTATAATGCTGCCTTTTCTTTTGTTGACCATATTAATGGTGCTATAAATTTCGCATCTAAACAACTAGGTTTTATTATGAGGCATTCGCGGGGATTTAAGAACATGAGGACCTTCAAGCTTTTGTATGATGCGTTGGTAAGGCCTCACCTTGAATATGCGTCGGTTATTTGGGCTCCGCACCAGGCTTACCTTATTGAGGCTATTGAAAGAGTACAACACAGGTTTCTACGGTTTGCGTCCTTTCGTCTTGGGCAACCTCTCAATGTTTACGATCATGACTATGGGCCTGCGCAGCGTAGATTCAAGTTTTTAACGATGCAGCAGAGATTGGTGTTGGCGGATCTGTGTTTTCTGTTTAGAATTATTAATGGTGACATAAATTGTCCACGGCTATTGGAGTTAATTAATTTCAGTGCTTTGTCCAGACCGCTACGCTTTACTCCTCTGTTTCGTGTTAGATTCTTCCGAACCAACATGCGGCTGAGTGATCCTATCACTAGGGTTTGTGTGCGGGGAAGCGAGGTAGCCGACCGGATTAACTTTTTTGGTTCATCGCTTGAAGCTTTCAGACGGTCGGTAATCTTGCAGTTTGGAGCAGCTTTGGCATAGGCTTTCCTGTTATATTGTAACTGTCTGTATACTATTGTATTTAGTACACTAGTGGTACTTTCTTGTGTTATTATTGGGCTGGTCCCGTGAAATATATATAAATAAATAAATAAATATTAAAAAAAGTCCCGGGTACGGCGACCGGACTGTCGTTCGCGGTGCGATTCCGCTGAATCGCCGATGTCGAAAGAAAGCGACGCGTGGACAGCGAGCACGGGATGGACCTGAAGGGCCCATGTAACATTTATATTGAATTTTTATATTTCTATTTTTTATTTCATATTTTATATTCATTTATATATATATTTTTTTTATTTTCTTATTTAATTGTATTTTATTTTCTTTTATATTTTTATTGATTTTTATATTGTATTGTATTTTTATATTTTTATTTTCATTTATATTCATTTATATTTATTTTTTTATATATTGTATTGTGTTTTATCTTATATTTTTATTGTATTTTTATATTTTTTCTTTTTTTTATATTCTTGTATATTCTATTTTATGTTTTTTCTTTTTTATATTATATTCTTTTAAAATTAATTTTTTTATTTTTTCTTTTTATATTATATTTATTATTTTATTGTATTTTCTTTTATTTTCTTTTATTTTATTATATTCTTTTTTATTATATTTCTTATTTAATTGTACTTTCTCTCCTTTTATTGTTTTATTTTAGTTTCTTTTATATTTATATTTATATTGTTTTTTATATTGTATTGTATTTTCTTTTCTTTTATTATTTTATTTTATTTTATTTTCTTATACAATTGTATTTTCTTTTCTTTTTTATTTTCTTTTCTTTTATTTCATTATTATATTCTTTTTATTATTTTTCTTATTTAATTGTAGTTTCTTTTATTTTATTACTTTATTTTATTTTCTTTTATATTTATATTGTTTTTTATATTGTATTGTATTTTATTTTCTTGTTTAATTGTATTTTCTTTTATTTTATTATTTTATTCTCTTTTATATTTATATTGTTTTTTTTATATTGTATTGTACTGTATTTTATTTTCGTATGTCACGTCCTGGGTGGCGGGGGGTTTAGGACAGTGATATTGTGGGGAATTACGGGAGTCAAACGCGAAATCCTGTTCCGCTGCTCTAAGAGGTGGCAAGGGCTTAGGCATGGAAGCTTGTTCGCTGCTCTAAGCGGTTGCAAAGGTTTGGGCACGGAACTCTGTTTCGCAGTCCCAAGCGGTTGCAAAAGTTAGGCACGGAACTTTGTTTCGGTGCTCTAAAGGGTTGGAAGGGTTTAGGCACGGAACCTTGTTCGTTGCTCTAAGCGGTTACAAAGGCATGGGCACGGAACCCTGTTTCGCAGTCCCAAGCGGTTGCAAAAGTAAGGCACGGAACTTTATTTCGCAGCTCTAATCGACCAGGGAAGGTTGGGGAATAATCGCGCACCCGAGTGACACCCGTTAGAGTGTTTGCGGTTAGTTCTTCTAACTAGATAATTGGTTTAACTACTGCAATGGGGAAATAAAGGCGCGGATGGCAGTTCTTCAAAATAGACGTACTAATGGCCATACGGGACCCTGGGTGAAAGAAAAGTTGTAAACACAGATAAGAACTCCCGAGGTTCGCGAAGGAAGAACAGCTGCGGCAAGGCCGTAAGGATTCTGAGTATTCGATGAATAATTCCGAGAATTCAAACGTTTAAGTAACTGAACCGCTATTTATTGGGCAGCGAGTGATTAAACAATGCACTTCTGGTGCTATAGCAATTTACATTAATGCATGGACATAAAGCATTGGCACAAGAATTTATATAACGGTGATTTGTAATATAATATAACCATAAGATGAATTAGTGATAATAATAAACAAATTAATATAGGCAATAGAATTAAACAATGGTATAATTAGGCGGTTAGCATAAGCAATTGAAACTATATAAAGTAAGCGAATAAGCAAGGATAAATGATATAAATGCGGTTGAACGATATGCATATAAAGTAATAAGCGAAATCACAGAAAGTAATGTAAAGCAATAAGCAAAGCGATATAAGTTGAAAATATAAAGATCGAAGCAAATAAGTAAAAGAAAATAATATAAACTAAATTAGAATAATAAGCGCTTACAGTGGTGTCGACGATTTGAGGTCCTTTTATGAAATGATGCACTGACTCTAAGTAACACTACTTAACAATTAGAAATAGAAGATAAAGATTTAGTAAGTATGATAAAGGCTGTTGCCGAACTGGTACTAAGTGTCGCGGTCCACGCGGCGCCGGTATTTATACAAAACAATGGAATGTCAGGTATGCGGGGAATTTGCGGTATGCGTGATGACTCATGCTTTAAATATGTGTTATGTAATCGGAATGTCGAGATGAGTCCTGCGCGAAATATGTGTCGTTATTGCGTATTTCGGCGGTTCCTTCGGGGTTTTGAAAAGGGGGTACTCCACCCGTTGGATGGGTTTGGAGGGTTTGATTGGGGTTTGAAAGTGGAGGTTTGAATACGTTTTCCGTAAAAGGAGGGTAGGGGGAGTGAGACATTGTCTCGAGATGAGCGAGTTTTAGTGAGGGACTTGTCTAAGGTTTAAACGTGGAAGGAGTTCGCGCCTCTAAGGCCGAAGAGGGGAAAGGGTTTGAAATTTGGTCATCTGGATATGGGGACCGCTAAGGTACATCGTCTAAACAACCCGGAGGTTGGGGAAAGGGTTAAGCATTGAGGTTTCTTAAATAGTTGTGTAGTTGTGGGGGGAATTTATATGGAGGATGCTACTTAAGACCGGGCGAAAAATAATGGGACGTCACACGTATTTAATTGTATTTTCTTATATTTTATTATTATTTTATTTTATTTTCTTTTATATTTATATTGTGTTTTTACATTGTGTTTTATTTAGAAATTCGAAAGAGGTAATTAGAGGAGAAGGGAAAAACTTGGCTATTCTATGGGAGATAATAGGGAGAAGGAAAAGATGGGAAGAACAGGAAAGTGATAAAAGAATATTATGCAACATAAAATAGATAAAGATGTAAAATAGAAAAAAATTGTTATGACACAGCTGGATACATTAGAAGGGTAGGAGTTACACTGACACAATCGCGGGAATTAAATGAAAAGAGTATATGATCGTTAAATTGTAACACAAAGGTGGACAATAAATTAAATTATTATATCTTTTATTCTTATATTGTATTTTTATATTTTTATATTTTTATTTGTATACTGAATTTTTATATTCTATTTATATTCTATTTTTATATATTTTCTTTTTTATATTATATTCTTTTATAATGAATTTTTATATTTTTTTATTTTATACTTTTATATTCTTTTTTATTTTTTATTTTTATATTATATTTATTATTTTATTGTATTTTCTTTTATTTTATTTTCTATTATTTTATTATATTCTTTTTTATGGCGCTCGTCGACACTAAGTCGCGATACCGTGGTGGGGCCCGGACGTCACATTTATTATATTTCTTATTTAATTGTATTTTCTTTTCTTTTATTATTTTATTTTATTTTATTTTCTATTTGAATTGTATTTTTATATTTTTATTGGAGGAGAAATGTGGATAAAAAGAATAAAGCAGATAAGTAAAAGACATCCAAGAACAAGAAAGACAGATGAAAGTAAAAGAATCAAAGTTCCTAAGAGAATTAAAAGAGGTGGCAAGGAAACCAGGAGATAAGCCGAAATGCTTATGGGGGGAAAATGATAAAAGGAGAGGAGAATTAGAAAGGATTCGAAGATTCATACAGGGTAGTGAAACAAGGGCATGCAAATATTGGCTAATGAAAGAAGAAAGGGTATGTAAGAAAGTGGTAGAAACAGTGAAACAGGCGATTGAAACATATGAAGTAAGTGGGGAGAATGGCGGGAATTGGGCAGAGGTAATTAGAGGAGAAGGGGAAACTTGGCTATTCTATGGGAGATAATAGGGAGAAGGAAAAGATGGGAAGAACAGGAAAGTGATAAAAGAAAATTATGTAACATATAATAGATTAGGAAACACTTGTAAAATAGAAAAAATTGTTAAGACACAGCAGGATACATTAGAAGGGTGGGACTTACACTGACACAATCATGAGAATGAAATGGAAAGATTATTTCATCGTTAAATTGTAACAGGAAAGTGGGTAATAAATTAAATTATTGTTTTTATTATTATTATTATATTTTTTCTTTTTATATTGTATTTTTATATTCTATTTGTATGGAGAGAACTCGAAGATGTTGAGAATTGTGCGGTTTATTTAGAGATAAAGAATTGAGGCGATACAATAGATACGTAACACTTTCGGCGAATGTTGTTGAGATATTACTGTTCTGTGTAACTGAGCACTCGGGTCGATCACGAGAGCGTGAGTGCGTATGAATGTAGACGAGGTGTTGTGTGGAAGAGTATGTATGTATGATGTCGTGAAAAGTAAATAGGAAGTCCATCAGCTGTTCGAAAATGTTCAAGTTGTCTTGCGATTGATGCGAAGAAGAGAAAAAGAGAAGGAGAAAGAAAGAGAGATTAAGAGAGAGGGAAAAAGAGAGAGAGAGAGAGATGGTTCTGCCGATACACTATTTATATTCTATTTTTATATTTCTATTGTTTAATTAATTGAACAATATGTAATCATTTTACAAATATTGCAATCTATTTGCTTGTCTGTCTCCCTCCTTCACTTGTCATCAATTTCTATCGACTCTGCATAATTCTTTCTATGATTCTCGCCTCCAATTCTAAAGACGATACTACGTAATAAGTCGCTGTATTTCAAACTGAATACAGTATCATTTTTATTTAATCTTGAGTCATGTGTAAGCTATGTGTATCCGCGGCTGTATCAAACTACAGAAGATGTGAGGACAAACTTTAAAACTTTTGTTACTGTGTTGTAACAGAGCGATGCTGCCTACGAAACATTACATACGCGTCGTGCTGTTAAAATAATATGTGATAGCGAATACTACGACGAGGATTATCTTGTAGATTGCGAACTGGTAGCATCTGTCATCAATGATATTTTAGCGAATAATTTAACAAAAAAGGTTAAATTATATTCCATTTCTGTTTATATTTTTATATTCTTTTAATTGTAATTAAATTTCTTAAACATATTATTTCTTTATATACTTATCCGTCTTCCTCCTTCTCACCTCACCAATTTCTGCTGACACCACATAATTCTTTCTATGATTCGTGCGTTCGTTACGCCACCAAATGATGTAATCTTGCACGGCGGTCCCATCACAGGGGATTCAAATTACACGTGATCGCGCGATACGCTGCGATGTTAAGATTGCAAAACATTTTTAAAAATTGTTAGCTTTAGAGTGTGTGTTTGCTACATATTGGTTCGGTAGATCGGTGAGGGATGGGATTAAAATTATTATTTCTCTGCGTTGGGAAAAAATGTCTGTTGATATGGAAAAGATTTTTTTTGCTGATGCCGCATAATTTTAAGATTCGACGTTTCTACATGTATTGTATTTTGTTCTTCACGCTGCCAAATGACGTCATCTAGCGCGGCTGCTCCTGAAGAGTCAGATTTCGCGAAATCTCGCGATACGCCGCGACGTTAAATCGGAACGCTTTGAAATACTGTGCTTTAAAATCTCTAGAATGCTTGATACATATCTGTTTGAAATAATATTTCTACATAATGGTTCGGTGGATCGTTGATTAAAAAATTATTATTTCTCTGCGCTGGGGAAAAAAATTTCTGCTGCATATTGGTTTTCTAAATCGGTGCGGGGGTGAGTCAAAGTTGTCCCCTCCCTCGGAAAAAATTTCCGGTGGTGGATCGGGGTCTGAAAAAGTTTTCGGGGGTTTCGCCACCAAATTCTAAGATTCGGCGTTTATTTCGTTCGAGCGTTCTTCGCGCCGTGAAAATGACATCATCGTATGCGGGTGTCTCAGAGGAGTCAAATTACGCGTAATCGCTTGTTAATTCCCCGACGTTGAGATGGACTCGTTCAGGGTTTGTTGTTTTTGCAAATCTATTTGCCGACTATGACTTGAAGGACCACCCTCAAATAGGGACAAGGTTGTTTGATTTAAACACTATTTATTTAACAAAAAACTTAACTTCACTAAGTTCACAGTGAGACTCCGACGGAATTATGGAATTGTCCGAATTATCTAAGTGTACTCGTTGTCCCGAATGGCCTATGTGCCACAAGATTTAGCGAGTTCAAAAAATGAGATCTAACTCGTTGCAAGTTCTGTTGCGATCTAATGGTGGTCGAGTTTCTTCGGAGTCTTGTCGCCCCTCTTCCCGGTCTGGAAAATGGGCCTTGCCCAATCAGCGTCCCGCGACGTCGCAACACCCTTACATTTCGCCCTTAGCGTGTTTTCCTGGAGTGGGATGTGCTGGCGCTGGACTCCCCCGCTTGATGACATCGGCGTGGCAATGCGTGGGTAAAACTCCAGGCCCTGACGTCACCAGCGGCCCACTAGCTGGCAAAAACCGTTGAACGGTCGGACCCATGGTGAGCCTTCAAGAGCCCGGTCCTCGTGGTCTGGGATGCATCAAAACTCGGCGTTTCCGAGGACGATAGCGCGAGTCTAGGACTCCTTAGAGTATACTGATTTATGTTTCCACATCTCTCTTGGAAGTGCGGATGGGAACGAAATTTTCCTTACACAAATGATACGACCAAGGTGGTCTGCTTAATGTACGACTAAACATCGCGCGATACGCTGCGATGTTAAATCGGAATGCTTTGAAATACTGTTAGCTTTAGAATGCTTGCTTACATAATGGTTCGGAAAAATATGTCTGTTTGCTACAATAACAGTTTGCTATATCGGTGATTAAAAAATTATTATTATTTCTCCGTGTTGGGGAAAACTTTCCATCACATATTGGTATGGAAAAAAGTTTCTGCTGACGCCGCATAATTCTTTCTATGATTCGCGCTGCCAAATGTCGCCATCCTGTACGACTGCTCCAGGAGATTCAAATTACATACGATATGCCGCGACGTTAAATCGTAACGCTTTGAAATACTGTTAGCTTTAGAATAAAATGTGTTTGTATCACTATGTAGCGCTGTCTCTTTCCCTCTCCCAGATTTTAGCTTTAAAGTAATGTTCTATCTCTTTCCCACCCTCCGAAGACGCGGTGCGAAAACGCCGATCTTTCCCGAGATCGTCCGAAACAATTCCCAATAAAAATAAATTATTATTTCTCTGCGTTGGAAATGTCTGTATGTCGCATATTGGTTTGGAAAACAATATTTGGGGGTGGGTCAAGGTCATTCTCTCGCTCGGAAAAAATTTCCGGTGGTGGATCGGGGTTTGAAAAAGTTCTCGGGGGTCATTCACTCCCTCCGGTTAGGTCTAAAAAGTTTTCGGCGGTGGGCCCGGTCTCCGCGGCGGCTCGGCCTGGAGTGATCCCCTCCACGATTGTGGCTTCCCCCACACCGCGGCTCGTGCGCGCGCAACGGGTCTTCCTCTCCCCGCAGGTCCCGCGCCAATGTTTCCCTCCGCCGCGCTCCCCCGTGCGCCCTCACTTCCCCCGCCCCCGCGCTCCCCTCAGAGGACCTCGGTTAGAACTCTCATAGCCTTACTACTGAACGGTAAACGGTTTATGATACCGTTCACGAGACCCGATCCAGTCTTTTTCTTATTCTTCATTCGCAAAAACATCGCCGACGTCATCGACAAAAATGAACGAAACATCGAAAAGGGGTGAAACGCCAGAGCGTGGACTCAAAGGTGGAAATCGTCATAGTCAGCGACGTTATACGTAAAAAGTGCTTGGCCTTGAAAATTGGTAAAATAGCTACGGAAGCGGCTGTAGAGGCGAGCACGCGACCCATCGTCGAACCGCTGAAACGATTGATCGAGAACGCTGTAACCGTAGAACGCGGGGTTACCGGTGGGACGGTGGAGGACCGTATTGCCAGCTCAGGACGGTGGTCCAGGGCTGCCGATCGAATGATTAGACGCAGAGGTAGAGTGGAGTATGACAGTTTATTCGGCGTTAATGTTACATACAATGTATCCCGGCCAGGTCTATGCTGGCAAACAGTGTGAGTACGGCTTAACCTAGGCCTTAAACTAGCGCGGCGCGTCTCGGTGTGAACGGCGGTGTGTATCGCGGCGCGTATATCGGTGTGTATCGCGGCGCGTAGCTCGGTGTGTATCGCGGCGTGCGAGTCGGTGTGTGTCCGGCGAATATCGGTGACGAGGCGGCGAAGTGGGAGGGGATAGACGGTTTGACCGTTCGGTGCCTTGGCGGGCCAACCCTGCCGTTAGACCCTGTTCGGAGAGTCTGTATTCCGGTCACCCAGTGGGCACAACCCACGGGTGAATCGGCGACGGTAAGGACGCTCTCGAGAACGGAGATGAATCCGTTCGGGAGATCGATAAAGGGTAACGGCCTGCGTCCAGAGGATGGCTCACGCTGTCCTTCTGGGAACCGTGGAGGGGGTGTATTCAAAAAGACGCAGAGACTCAGTCTGGCTTCGCACTAGAACTGGTGGTAACACGGGCGCTTGTCTTTCGCAAGAACGAGTGTCGGCACAAGAACGTGGGTTTGCACAGGAGGTCTCTGGGAGAGGTGTACGTCGTACGGTCGCTCTAGGCGGTCTCTGCCAAATAGGCCTATGCCCCCGGCTTATATGTCCTCGTCCGCGGATTTTCGGCAGCGAGAGAGCCAATTAGCCGGCCACCCTCTCGCGCCAGTTCTTGGAAACCGCGGACGAGTGGTGGGGGGCAAGACCGTTGGCAGAGCGCGTTGCGTGATGACGCGGTCGGGTGCGCGGTGGGGGGCAAGATCGTCGTCCTACCGACAATAACTCGTTACAACGCATCCGTGTTGAAAACGCGCTCAACACCTCGATCGCGACCAATGAAGAGGAAACATGAATACGATCAACAACAATCTTCGAAGAGACTTCGGCCCGTTACTCCGTCGACAACCAAGGAATGTTCGAATAACCTTCCAAATTCTAGCGACGACGACGACGGCGACAACGGCAACGACAACAACGATGTTGATGATGTTGATGATGTCACAAATGAAGACGGTGAAAAAATTCAGGATGATGAGTCGTCAGCAAGCGTTCACGATTTAGATTCGCAACGCAACCCCATCGGTGATATCGAAGTGTATCTATGGAACGCCAAAGGATCGTTGTCGCGAGAATACCTGTGACTGTTTTTCACCGATACCAAGAAACGAATCGATAACGTGTACGGCGTATACTTGGGGTCCGACGAAGATCTAATGATCGGCGATTACGTACTCTCCATCGATAACGATGGCGATGACGTTCTCGTCAACGGAACGCGACACGCGGGGATACGGGGTTTGTACGAACTGCTGTTCATGCGAATACCCAACGATCGCATGTGCACGGACGCGGATATTCACGCATACCGACGCATCTTATTATCAACGAACGCGCATAAGCGAAACTATTTGCCGAGCAAGCGCACGCTAGGTAACAAGGGGTACAAATATAAGAAAAATATATCCGCGATAATCGGCGGGGTGCGGACATCGGGTATCAGACGCGTTAGGGACAGGGATAGAGGTGGTGGTGGTTGTGGCGCGGGCGGCGCGGGCGACGCGTACGGCGTGGGCACGCGACAAGGTCGAGGATTGCCCACCGACGAATCGATGACGGTCACCGATAACGCGATCGAATATGTGTACTGGGACGATCCAAACGAATTGGTCGAGAGGCTTGGATTGCTCACAGCATCGCGCGCGGCAGGTCACACGGGTCATGATAACGAGATCGCATCCATCGTGGAAGAACTTCGAGAGGACGAAAGAAACTTAAATTGAACGATCCTTTGATCGCCGCGTCAGTAGTGTTCGCGCGCACGCATCGTTATGTCGGTGAACAAATTTGTCACCTCGTTACGTAATAACAACATCAACAACAACAACAATAACAACGAAGCGACGATGACAATGACGAGACTATTGTCCTCGGTGGACGAACGCTTTACCCAAAAAATCGAAACGGCTATCGCGACCGCGCGACTGGACGTTGAGTATCAACGTTCTCAACTTGAGATGCGAGTACAACGAACGATGTCGGTTATCGTTAACGCGCAATTATCCCGACTAGAGGATGATTTAAATAACGCGTTGGAACAACGCTTCGTTCACTTGAAAGACAGACTTGACGAGATCGCGACGTCGCACAGTGGTTACAAATCGCAAAAAAGCGGCAAAACCCTTAAACGTACTACAATTTTGTCAGAAATTGGTGGTCTGGGGTTTTCGGGGTCGCTGATTACGAATCTGAACTTCAAAATTTTGAAAACAAAATGGCGAATCCAATATGGCCGACATGTATATTAAAAAATTGATAGATCTGCACGAAAATTGGTATCCTATTGTTTTTCGGGTCGCTGATTACGAATCTGAACTTCAAAATTTTGAAAACAAAATGGCGAATCCAATATGGCCGACATGTATATTAAAAAATGGATAGATCTGCACGAAAATTGGTATCCTATTGTTTTTCGGGTCGCTGCTTACGAATCTGAACTTCAAAATTTTGAAAACAAAATGGCGAATCCAATATGGCCGACATGTATATTAAAAAATGGATAGATCTGCACGAAAATTGGTATCCTATTTTTTTCGGGTCGCTGATTACGAATCTGAACTTCAAAATTTTGAAAACAAAATGGCCAATCCAATATGGCGGACATGTATATTAAAAAATTGATACAGTATTGTCTCCGTATGTACCCGCTGATCGGGACCGGTGTTGGGCACTCAGAGAGGACAGATCCCTAATTCCGAGTGTTCGTTTCTCACTTCTTTCTGGCCGAAGGGGGAGCGAGATGGAACGCTTTGCATGCGCGGCGGACGTACGCGAACGTGTCTCGCTCGCTTTCGTTCCATCTCCCTCTCGCCTTCGCCGGACAAGAGTGAGACAGAAGTGGTGGGGATAGCGACAAGTTCACAACGCGTACACCAAATCGGGCACATAGGGAGACAATACTGTACATCTAATATTATTGTCTATATCTATGTACATTTATTCTGATTCAGATGAATCTGATATTATACTTGTGCTCTCTGAGCTTCCATTTTCATTTTCTTGTTGACATACTACCATTTCGAGTACTTTCAGTGGAATCTTTTTTTTGCGGTTTGGAATAGCATCGGAAAGGGTAATATAAGTTGAGGTAATATAAGGTAATAATATGAGGTAATATAAGGGTAATACAGTTTCAACTGTATTTATCATTGTATTCGTGGTACTACATGCCACCCACGGTACATAAGGTTTTAATCCATGGTCCTTCTGTGGTCAAAAACTGCGTTCTCCCAATAAGGTGGTTTACAGAAGAGGTCCTGGAATCATGTCACAAACTGTGTAAGCTGTACAGGAAGGGTTACAGTCTTAAGACATCCCGAAAAAGGACGAATCAGGATATTTTCCAACGATTATTGCTGCACTCTGACCCTTATATTACTCTTACCGATGCTATTCCAAACCGCAAAAAAAAATTCCTCTGCCCCTACAGCACACTTTATTGCAGGAATGTTTCATTTAAATTGCGGTTTAATTTTTGAAATATTGCACTGAATGTTGCTGAAAAGTTACAAGTAAATTGCTATGTCCGCCCCTTTGCAACATTGCAGGATATATTTCTGCAACATTGTTTCGGAATTTTACAGCAATTGTCTCGCAACATTTCTGAGATTTTACAGCAATTTTCACGCAACATTTCTGAGATTTTATAGCAATTGTCGCGCAACATTTCTGAGATTTTACAGGAATGGTCCCACAAGGTTTCGGGCAGTAGGGCCAAAAAAAAATAACGGTATTTTATACACATATATTCCGCATGTGTCCGTGAGGGGGACCCGATGACATGAATGTGTGCAGAATCGTAGTAGCATAACGTCCGTGTGTCTTTTATAAATAGAAAATACTTTACCCCAGGGAAGATTCGAACCCGCGACCTGTAGCACCGTAGACGAACACTTTACCGCTGCAGCTATAATCCTTGATTAGGAAAATTGCTTCCGTATTCGAACTTATAATTCTACCATGCAACACATTAAACCCAAATTATTCAAAAACGAACATTTGTTTTGACAAACCCCACTACATCTCCCTAATTGTGGAGCGGATATTTCACAACAAATTCATTTCGACACTTGATGTTGTATTAAGTTGATTCATATTCTGTTATGAAATATCCTGCGTTGTACAAAAAAATAATGTTTTTTTAGTTTGTAACGCATTTTTAATACAATCGTTTAACATAAACTTTGTTTATATATTTTTTCTATTTTCTAGTTTTTAGTGTTTGTGGATTTACATTTCACAGATCAGAGTTCTTTACAAATATCTTTTATTGTTGTATGCAGTTTAACAGTTTGCTTAAACATTATAGTCCTCGCTTCTATCTATCCTATCATAAAACGGTCGCGTCGTCTTCAGCCGCGTATTCGGCGAGTCAAGGGTGGCTCGCCAAACCGATCACACGGTCACCAGGCGTAGGGAAAAACCCCAGGCCCGGTGTTAGCTTTCCAGGCTCGCGGCTTACAATTGCAAGTACAGTGTAAGACTGTATTCTATTTGTTGACATATCTGATATAAATAATTAATACAATTATTTAATTAACACTACATATACACTCAATAACACTATATAACACTCATTAACACTATATAACACTCAATAAACAAACTCATAAACTATATAGGTACAGCAAGAAAAGAGTTTTGCAAATAAGAGTTACACGTACCAATTATTGACAGTGTCCCTACCATTCACATTTAATTTATTATGCGTAATGAAAAAGTTCCGTATCGTCGAGTGAAAATATATAAGTCCGTATTCAGAGCGAATTAATTGCTGGAATCTTGCTCAAATTTTACGAGAGAAATATTGCGCTCGTAAGATTGGAGCAAGATTCCAGCAATTAATTTGCTCTGAATACGGACTTATATATTTTCACTCGACAATACTGAACTTTCTTATTATCCGTAATCAATTAAATGGCAATAGTAGGGACTCTGGGACTTATTGGCACATGTTACACTTTTTTACAAATATCTTTTGTTGTTGTATATACTTTATGAATTTGTTTAAACCATATGTGTTAGTTAAGAAATTTATATAAAATATTGTCCAATAAGTACCAGAGTCCCTACTATTGCCATTGAATTGATTACGGATAATAAGAAAGTTCAGTATTGTCGAGTGAAAATATATAAGTCCGTATTCAGAGCAAATTAATTGCTGGAATCTTGCTCCAATCTTACGAGCGCAATATTTCTCTCGTAATATTTGCGCAAGATTCCAGCAATTAATTCGCTCTGAATACGGACTTATAAATTTTCACTCGACAATACGGAACTTTTTTATTATCTACGATCAATTAAATGGCATTAGTAGGGACACTGGCACTTATTGGAACATGTTATAATTTATAAGTCCGTATTCAGAGCGAATTAATTGCTGGAATCTTGCTCAAATTTTACGTAAGAAATATTGCGCTCGTAAAATTGGAGCAAGATTCCAGCAATTAATTCGCACTAAATACAGAATTACGCGGAGCGATCCTGAAATCTCCGCACGCGTACTAGTCTAAGATTCCACTGGCTTCCTCCGAGGGAATGTATGCGAACGTGGACAATATTTTATATAAATTTCTTAACTAACACATATGGTTTAAACAAATTCATAAAGTATATACAACAACAAAAGATATTTGTAAAAAAGTGTAACATGTGCCAATAAGTCCCAGAGTCCCTACTATTGCCATTGAATTGATTACGGATAATAAGAAAGTTCAGTATTGTCGAGTGAAAATATATAAGTCCGTATTCAGAGCAAATTAATTGCTGGAATCTTGCTCCAATCTTTGAGCGCAATATTTCTCTCGTAATATTTGAGCAAGATTCCAGCAATTAATTCGCTCTGAATACGGACTTAGAAATTTTCACTCGACAACACGGAACTTTTTTATTATCTACGATCAATTAAATGGCAATAGTAGGGACACTGGCACTTATTGGAACATGTTATACTTTATAAGTCCGTATTCAGAGCGAATTAATTGCTGGAATCTTGCTCAAATTTTACGAAAGAAATGTTGCGCTCGTAAAATTGGAGCAAGATTCCAGCAATTATTTCGTTCTGAATGCGGACTTATATATTTTCACTCGACAATACTGAACTTTCTTATTATCCGTAATCAATTAAATGGCAATAGTAGGGACTCTGGTACTTATTGGCACATGTTACACTTTTTTACAAATATCTTTTGTTGTTGTATATACTTTATGAATTTGTTTACACCATATGTGTTAGTTAAGAAATTTTTATAAAATATTGTCCACGTTCGCATACATTCCCTGGGAGGTAGCCCGTGGAATCTTAGACTAGTACGCGTGCCGAGATTTCAGGATCGCTCCGCGTAATTCTGTATTTAGTGCGAATTAATTGCTGGAATCTTGCTCAAATTTTACGAGCGCAATGTGGCACCGTATTTTGTGGTCGATGTTGCATGAACTTTCCACCTGTGTTGTACCGCAATATTGCACGACTATGTTTGCTCAATATTCCCGAAACATTGCCCAAACTGGGCCATTGCAATGTTGCAAGGCAATGTTTGCTCAATATTCCCGAAACATTGGCCAAACTGGGCCATTGCAATATTGCAAGGCAATGTTTGCTCAATATTCCCTAAACATTGCACAAACGTAGGCATTGCAATATTGCACGGCAATGTGTGCACAATATTCCATGAATATTGCACAAACATGTCCATTGCAATATTCCTCGGCAATGTTTCCACAATTTTGCAATAATATTGCAATGCAACCTGCAACACACCGGCAACATTGCAATGTACTGCAACATTTGTGCAACTTTCCTGCAATGAAGTGTGCTGTAGGGGTGAAGGTACTTGAAATGGTAGTATGTCACCAAGAAAATGTAAATGAAAGCTCAGAGAGCACAAGTAATATCAATTTTATAATATGCATGTCCGCCATATTGGATTCGCCATTTTGTTTTCAAAAATTTGAAGTTCAGATTTAAACTCTTATTATTAATAATTGTCTATGAAAAAAATTCCCACAAACCAAAAAGTGCAAACCTGAAAGAGTTCGTTCACGGAGAGCGTAGATAGATACTAATAGGCACTTTAAATGCAGATATCTTAAAAAGTCGCAAATATGCGCAAGATTTTGCAATTGGATATCATACTTCACATATTACTTTACGTCAAGAAACCTTTAACTGAGTGAAGTTCGGTGAATAAAGTAATTATTTTCCTTCCGTTGTACTAAAATATGAGTAGGATTTAGGACATCTTGAGAAGGAAAGTACAAGAGTAACTTCAAAGATATTTTGCATTACTCATATGCAAAATGTATGTTTATATCACGTATCTTGATGGTAAAATGTGTTACATATGAATTTTTTAAAAATAAACTTTGCCTGATACATTAAACGTGCGAGCGTTTTCAAGCCATCTAAAAAGTACGAAATTTCGTCAACTTTGATAGTGTTGCAGCCGAAAGCTAACGATCAGCTGTCGCGCGGATTTAAATGTGCGTGCGAGAGCGTGTAAACAGTATGACACACCGTCCGGTAAGACGGTTACCGACGTCACGCGTTTTTGCCCGGATTTCAGCGTTGCGCGCTTCTAGGAATCCGGCCGTTAGTTCTTCGAACACCGCTTTGTTATCAACACGCTCTCGCACGCACATATTGCAACCGTTTTGTCGCCCAGCGACTCCCACGTTTTTTGAACTTCTTCAAGACGGCCCTTCGAGCCCTCGCGCCCAGCGCCCGTGTACATAGCTTGTACATATCACTGTTCAGTGTAACTGTGTGTTTTGTGAGTCGTGTCTATTCGTGCTATATTTTGTGGAGTGTTCGTCCTCATTGAGAAACGACGCCCACGTGCCGAATAAAAGGTGTTAGTACCACTCGTTGGAGTGCATTCCTTCCCTGGCCCTACCAGTGGCGATCCACACCGCCTTCCACGGCAACGTTTAAACACTTGGTCCTTCGAGCCGGATTGTCGTGAAGAATGGCTCCAACGAACCGGGATGGAGACGACGAGGACACCACGACGTCACCTCCAAGATGGCAGTCGCTGGTGAAGGAAATTCGCCTGCTCCTCCAAGGGTCTGTTCGCCTCCTCGCTAATTTCAAAAAGATGGGGAGGGCGAAGTTCACGGAGGAGAATGCAGAGGACCGTCTGGCCAAGCTGACCGAGACGTGGGCCCGGTGCGAGGCCCTCAACCTGGAGCTGGAGCTCCTACTTCCGGACGCCGAGAGGTCGGCGTGCCCGTTCGTCGCACAGGAGGAGTTCGCCCGTGCTGAGGACGAATATTGGGCGGCGCGGGATTTCTTGCGGGAAACCGTCAGGGCTCTCCAGTCGCCGCCCACGTCGGGATCATCGGAGGCATCGAGCGTTGGATCCAGCAGAGGCCTTGCGCGCCTTCCGAGCATCAATTTGCCGAAATTCTCCGGTGAGTACCAGGAGTGGCCGAGTTTTCGCGACATGTTCACGTCGTTGGTCATCGGCAACCCGATCCTCAGCAACACCACGCGGTTACAGTATCTGCACTCGGCGGTGGAGGGTCAAGCGAGATTACCGAGGGCGTCTGTACGACCCGCTCGGCTGGATATCGCCCGCGGTGGTGGTCGCAAAAATCTTATTGCAGGACCTATGGATGCGAGGTGCGGACTGGGATGCTCCGCTTCCACTGGACGTGCTGCAGGGATGGCAGGACCACGTCTCGTCCCTTCCCCTCTTGGAGTCGTTGCGCGTCCCGCGCTGGTGCGGACACGACGCCTCTATTGCAGTCTGCGAGCTACACGGCTTCGCCGACGCGTCTTCCAGGGCCTACGGCGCGGTCGTCTACTCCAGGATCGTTCGCCGCCACGGGGAAGCAGCACACGTCACCCTCCTTGCTGCCAAAACGAAGGTCGCGCCGGTGCAAACGATGAGCATTCCCCGGCTGGAGCTGAGCGCCGCCGTCCTCCTCGCGCGTCTTCTACGACGAATAACTTCGGAAGCCCCCTGGCCTCCCGCGACGGTGCACGCCTGGACAGACTCTCGCGTGGTGCTGGCGTCGCTTCAGCGTCATCCCTCCCACTGGAACGTATTCGTCGCAAACCGCGTGTCGGAAATCCAGTCCTCACTGCCGGCGGCCGCGTGGCGTCACGTTCCTACGCAGGACAACCCGGCCGATTGCGCTTCGAGAGGCATGCACCCGCGCGAACTAATACACCACGAGCTCTGGTGGAAGGGACCGGCGTGGCTTCCGCTGGCACCATCGGCGTGGCCAGCGTGTTCGGTGTCGGAGGACTCGCGATCGGTCGAAGAGGAGGCGCGACGGATGGTGACCCATGTCACCACGTCGCCCCCTCCCTGCCAGTTGGCCCCCTTGCCGGCCAACGTCTCCTCTTGGCCGCGACTCCTTCGAATTACGGCTCGCGTCTTGGCTTTCGCGCGGTTGTGCCGTCGCGGGACTGCGGGGAGTGGGGGGCCGCGATTGTCGGAGGTGCAGCGAGCGCGTATTTGGTGGCTACGATGGCTCCAGGGCACGACCTTCGCGGACGACTTTGCCGCGATTCGGAACGGGAATCCAGTTCGACGGGCCAGCCCGCTCCGCCAGCTGGCCCCGTACGTGGACGAGGACGGTTTGATTCGTGTGGGGGGAAAGTTACAGCACGCGCCCCTCCCGTACGACGCGCGGCACCCGATTGTCCTCCCGGCCCACCACGTCGCGGATTTGATAATCAGGCACGCGCACCTCAGGGCACTGCATGGTGGGCCCCAGCTCACCCTCAATGTCCTGAGGAATAATTATTGGGTGGTGCGTGCCAGGGAGTCGGTTCGCGCGATCGTGCACCGATGCACAGTCTGCGCCCGGTTTCGGGCCGCTGCCGGGACGCAAATTATGGCCGACCTTCCGGCCGCGCGTGTCTCGCCGTCCCGTCCCTTCGAGCAGACCGGCGTGGACTACGCGGGACCAATAATGGCACGATCAGCGAAGGGTCGCGGGTATAAGGCCCATAAGGCCTACATCGCTCTCTTCGTGTGCCTGTCGACGCGGGCTGTGCACCTGGAGCTGGTGTCGGATTACACCACCGCGACCTTTCTCGCCGCGTTTCAGCGGTTCGTCTCCCGCCGCGGACGGCCCCAACACGTGTACAGCGATAATGGCACGAACTTCCGATGAGCCTCGCGGGATCTCGGCGCCGCGATCCGAGGCGCGGTTGCCTCGCCGGATCTCGCTGCATTTTCCGACACCGAAAACATCGCGTGGAGTTTTATTCCCCCGGCCGCGCCGCATTTCGGGGGATTGTGGGAAGCGGGCGTGAAAAGCGCGAAATACCACCTACACAGAGTCGTGCGAGACCACACCCTGTCGCACGAGGAGCTGGCGACGGTGCTCTGCATGGTCGAGGCATGCCTCAACTCGCGCCCTCTCGTCCCCGCGCCGGGCAATGACGACGACGACCTCGCTCTCACCCCAGCTCATTTCGTGACCGGCGCGCCTCCGTTGGCGCTGCCCCCGGTAACGTCGGCGACCGGTCCTGCGTCGCTTCGGACTCGATGGGAGCTCGTCCAGCGGATGCGTGACCACTTTTGGAGGCGATGGCGCGCGGACTATCTCCACTCCCTGCAGCCGCGGCGTAGGTGGACCAGCCCTGAGAGGAGCCTCTGTGTCGGCGACGTTGTCGTTCTTAAGGGCGACGACACTCCGCCGGCGTAATTTTAATAATTTGTAACGCGCCACTCCGGTCCACCTTGTAGCGGCACTGCGTGTCATGGCGGGCGGACGCCCTGCGTCGGCGTCCGCCAAGGTCGGTTCGGTCCTCCGGACCGAGGCGGGCGGAATGTTGCAGCCGAAAGCTAACGATCAGCTGTCGCGCGGATTTAAATGTGCGTGCGAGAGCGTGTAAACAGTATGACACACCGTCCGGTAAGACGGTTACCGACGTCACGCGTTTTTGCCCGGATTTCAGCGTTGCGCGCTTCTAGGAATCCGGCCGTTAGTTCTTCGAACACCGCTTTGTTATCAACACGCTCTCGCACGCACATATTGCAACCGTTTTGTCGCCCAGCGACTCCCACGTTTTTTGAACTTCTTCAAGGCGGCCCTTCGAGCCCTCGCGCCCAGCGCCCGTGTACATAGCTTGTACATATCACTGTTCAGTGTAACTGTGTGTTTTGTGAGTCGTGTCTATTCGTGCTATATTTTGTGGAGTGTTCGTCCTCATTGAGAAACGACGCCCACGTGCCGAATAAAAGGTGTTAGTACCACTCGTTGGAGTGCATTCCTTCCCTGGCCCTACCAGTGGCGATCCACACCGCCTTCCACGGCAACGTTTAAACAGATAGCCTATATCTCATTAACCGACCACTGTATTTTAAATTTTCAAACGGCATTTGTTGCACTGATGTATATATATTAAATGTACCATACTATCAACAAGCTGCTATTCACTTCTGAAATTGACTTTTGGCCAGCTTTTCGGGAAAAGGCACCACTGTGCGTCGTCGTCGACTGCGATAACAACCACGAATCTAAACAACCGAATGGAACCGCGAAAAGTGAACGAAGGTCTACGACGACGACATGAACACTGACGGTGGCAATAGCGGCTACGACTCCGAAACGTCTAATAACGAACGATCGCGGAATACGTGTACCGATTGCATTTTACGAACGCTCGAGAAAGTGATACTAATTCTAACGTCTTTGGAACGTCGCGACCATCCCCGCCCACCCGCGAAGCATGAACAAGGAGCGAGTACAATTGGTGAATGAATTACACGCACCCGCGAGACGAAATTTCCCGCGTCGACACGTCGTGATTCGCGACTACGATGATTTGTAGCAGGCCGATTTGGTGGAGATGCGTCCGTACGCGAAGCAAAATCGAGGATATCACTACATACTAACGATCATCGATGCGTTCAGTAAATTCGCGTGGGCCATACCCGTGAAAACGAAAAGTGGACGCGACGTGGCCGTTGCGTTCGCGACCGTATTGCGGCAGAGCGATAGATGCCCGCGAAATTTACAAACCGATATGGGTAAGGAGTTTTACAACGCGGAATTTCAACGATGTATAAAGACCCGGTGGGATCAACCACTACTCCACGTAGAGCGTGATGGAAGCGTCGATCTTTGAACGTTTCTATCGTACGCTGAAAAACCTCATGTGGAAACAATTCTCCTGGAACGCGTCCTATCGTTGGATCGACATGTTACCTACGCTGGTACGCACCTACAATCATCGCAAGCATCGAATGATCAACGCCCGACCCGTTGACGTGACCTCCGCGAGGCGTTTGTCGTTAGCCGCGAATGAGCCCACCCCCCTATCTGTCTCAAAAGGTATACGACATCGCGCAAAATTCAACGTCGGTGACAAGGTATGCGTGAGCAAGTTCAAGACCCTTTCGGATAAGGGGTACACTCCGAACTAGTCGACCGACGTGTTTGAAATCACAACCGTACAAAGAACGTACCCGTTGACGTACATTCTGTGCGATTCCGCGGGAGAGCCGCTCTCGGGTGATTTCTACGAGTACGAACTACATTCGGTCGCGAATCGTAATATCTATCTGGTTGAGAAGATTATTCGTCGCAAGGGGAATCAGGTGTACGTTAAATGGCTTGGATTCTACGCGTCGCGGAACTCGTGAATACGCGACACGGATATTCTCTGATTCGTTATCATTAGCGCGTTTGATGTTACTCGAATAAATAAATGAATAAATACATATAAATATATATAAATATACATTGTACGTTTATTCACATTCTCCACCTCCTCCTCCTCATTCTCATTCTTCTTCGTCACATATATGTGTACAATTAATCTTAATAAAGAAGGAAAATATATATATATACACTATATATATATATATATTAGATATTCATAAATAAATAAATGATATGAACAAAAGAAAGGAACGCAACGTATATACATTAGAGCTCTTACTACCCGCCCGCCCGGGTACTCGAGTACCCGGTGAGACCCCGGGTAGAAAAAAATTACTCGGGTACCCGGGTACCCGTAGGATACCCGACTACCCAAGTACCCGTGCGATACCCGGGTACCCGGGTAGACAAAAATTACCCGAGTACCCGGGTAGACAAAAATTACCCGGGTACCCGGGTAGACAAAAATTACCCGAGTATCCATGAGATACCCGAGTAACTGAAGTGTGATGAGATAGTTGAAAATTTCGATTTGACAGTCGATAGTCCTTTGGCCTTTCGATCATTTTCGGCTAACCTCAGAAATGAACGGAATAAACTTCAAGCAATTAAATGTGGTATTGTCCGCAGAACACATTCTGCAGAATGTGAAAATTGCGAACTGTCAACGTCCTTTGCACTTACAATAGGGTAGTTCGCCCTATTGCAGTGCCTGTCCCTATTAGTGTGTCTTTATATTTAAATAAACCATGCTATTACTGTAGAAGCCCGAATCTGACGTAACTTCTATCATTCAATGTTGTTAAAAGCTCGATATAACGTTTCCCACTGGGGAGTATGATACACCATTGGAAAGCTTAAGAGTAGAGGAGTCACGGGTACCGTAAGCGTCCCATTCGAAAAATATAGATTAAAATATGTAGACATGGCATTGATGCACTCTTATCGAATCACAACCAACTCCCTCAGTCGATGCAAAGTAAAACTCGGAAAATCCTAGGAAAATGCAGTGGTTTTGGGTTTTCGTTCACATCACTTGTCGGAGTTTGTTGCGGCTAGATCTGTTTAGCGGGCCTTCCGCCGTCTTTAGTAAGATTTAAGATAAAAAAATTCATTTCAGAAATAAATAAAACAGCACGTTTATTAGTTTGAAATGAGGATTCCAATTTTTTATATTTTATTGTTAAATACATTAAATTCATTTGTTTGTATTTAAACCAACAACAAATCTCATTCTCATGGTTCATATTTACAAATATTTAATTTCATTGTTTTATATACAATTTCTATCCTCTACTAGGGCGCATACTCCAGGTATCGAGAGAAAAAATTATACAGTTTGCACACAGTTCATGGAAGATCGTCTTTCGGGGGGAGAATTTAGCCATCATATAATAGAGAATGGAATATTAGCAGTAGAGTGAACGCCATGGTCCATGACAATGCATCTAATGTATGTATGGCTGCAAATACAGCATTTCTTATGCTGCACATAATGTATAATTGAGTGAGAAAGAAGGTGCCGTGTGCCCACGAAAGGTTAATCATTCCAATTTGTCTACAAGTGCTTTAACAAAAAGCAGAAGCTAGGTTTAAGCTTTAATCTTTAAGGGGGTAGGCCACCTTGGAGGCATGAAAATCAGATGTATGTTTCAGATTTTTTTGGGGCAAAATTATAATGTAAGTGAAGAAACTGTTTTAAGGGCTCTATGCTACCTGCCTTATAGTAGATAAAAAACTTTAGCTACTTTTTTAAACAAAACGTTGTTGTTGGTGCTTTATTCATGTAGAATAAAACCTTTAAAAACCAAACAATTCTCATATGTACACCTCATTTCCATACCTCCAAGGTGCCCTAACTTCGTAAGTAAACAGAAATTAATTCAAAATTGTCCTACAAGGTGGAATTCCTATTCACTTAACTCAGTAGCTGAGGACGCGCACGCGAGAACAGATGCTTTTCTTGGTCTCTTTCAGATAATCGCCTCGACATTTGTCCTTTGGGTCAGGGGATAATGACGCAGATATCCTAAGCAAGGTGCTGTTAGCTGTTACATCCAAAACCCAATTTCTTCTGTAGGACAGTGACTCACTCGGTCATTTTATCTGTTCTCGTGCACGCGTTCTGAGTTAAGTGGATATTCCTGTATGTGTGAGCGACTTGTGAATAATAGAAATTAGAAACGCAATTACTATTGCCCGATGAGAAGAAAGGACACTAACCATAAGCTGAAATGTCACAGGGGCAAGGGGAATCGCCCGCTCGCTCCACCTTACCCCCTCCAAGAAGTCCTTCTTTTCGGTTCTAAGCGGCTGTCCATATCCCCCGATTGTCGCGATTGGTTTCGTTCGCGTCTACGTCACGGGACGAACCGTGTTGGAGAGGATAAGTTTACGCAAGTGAACGATTTCCCTTGCCCCTGTGACATTTCAGCTTGTGGGTAGTCTCCTTTCTTCTCATTGGGCAATAGTACAAAATTTTGTGTTGCCTTAAAGCTTGAATGGTCAAAATATCATTGGTTAATAATGAGTGATATTATCACTTTGTTAAAACTTTTACAAGTAGCAACTGCTGCATTATGCTCCGAAAATACTATAACTATTTCTTTTGTACTGCCTATTATCCATGGCATTGTTAATATTAATAACCATTTGACAGGTATTAATACGGGCAGAGCTGAGACTCAGTAATTTAAAAATGTTTTAGTAACGTCCTTTGTGAATAGATTTAATTTACATTCACATGTTGAAACTATACATCGTTTTACTTCGTTTCTCGATTTAAGAAGCAAACAGATGTCGTTTGAAATCAATTATATGAAAAAGATTACTACAATTTCCACTGGTAATATGATAAATTCCATAAACGAAACTATAGAAATTGATAATTCTATGCCAAGTGCACTAATGAGATTTTATATTCAAAATTTCACAATCTAACAACGATATTAGTTCCGAACTGCAAATGTATTTATAAAAGGCACAAATAAACCGTAATTTATGTTCATTAGTGGAGAAGAACGCGTGGACGCAAATTCCCTAGACTTTCAGAAATGGCTAAGATATTTAAAATGTATACCTACTTGCGACTTCTGTGAGTTCAAAACGAGTATTTTCAACAGCTGGAAATAATGTTAGCACAAACCCTACTACCTGAGAATGTTGATTTGTTGGTATTTCTTACATCTGTACACGTTTCTATTTTGATGTAAAAATACTAATAAGTCTACATTTTCAGGTAGTAAAGCTGTGCGTTTTGTTGTAACAATATTTCCAGCAGATGAAAATGTGCGCTCCGAACTGGCAGACGTAGCCGGAATACTTAAATACATTCTAGCCAATTCTGCCAGTCTTTTATATTTATCCGCGTGACTCTTCCACCACGATAATGGATTTGAATTATGATCTATTTGTGGTTCTAATAAATACATATCCATTTCTGAATCACTATCGTTAGACTTTTGCTTTTTTTTTATATATAATATCCAAAGCACTTCGAATTGATTTACCATTATCACTAGTATTTTCATTTATAGTATTTAAATTTCTAATCCTATTCCGAATAGAATTTATAATTATATTTTTTAACTCAATGTTTTCAAATGTCAAATCTTTGCTTCTCGGATCGAGAAAACAAGCAATGTGATGAACACTCTCAATATATGGATGTATATCGAATCTACGAGCAAGGGATGTTCTTAAAATGTTCTTAAATTCCTTAGCTTCTACAGTGTCCGTATTAATGTCGTTTAAATGATTATTAATTAAGCCGTGAATGATTGGCAGAACTAAGGAAATAGTTACCTTAGTTTCGGAACATAATACTTCGGTCGCTAAATTGAATGGTTCTAAAATTTCGATAATTTCACCCAGAACTTGCCAATCAGATAATGCCATGTCAAGCTTCAAGGCTACGTTTAATTTTGTTATTTTTGTATTACTTAAAACAGCATGAATTGGTTCCCGATTACGTACAAGACGGTCACGCATACTGTACGTTGAATTCCACCGGGTTGGGCAGGATTGAATTAACTTCAGTTCCGGTAATTTGTATTGCTTCTGAGCGTCTTGCAATGCAGAAGTCGCCAAATTGGAATGATTAACCTCTAGAGGGCCGGGATTTTTTCATTAAAATTGTAAATTTTATTTTCTTAAAATTTATGCATATATACCACCAAAATGACCGGCAAAGTATTCAAATTCTTAGGTGGCCACTATAGTGGCCAGCCCGGCCCTCTAAAGGTTAAAATGTTGCACTATTTTACTCCCTTTCTTTATCATATCTGAAAATTTGTCAACTATATCAAGGGCGTCTTTTATAACTAACTGTAAAGTATGTGCAGCACACGAAACGCTGTATTTTAAATTATCTAATAAATTTGCTGATGCTAGCATGTTACTTGCATTATCATGCACTACAGCAAATAATTTTTCTGCTATCTTCCATTCGTCCTGCATTGATATTGTGACAGCTGCGATGTTTTCTGCCGTATGTCTTCCCTCTATATCCTGGGTGCAAAGTGTATAACTTTTCATCTCCCAATCGCCTGTAATGAAATGCGCTGTTAATGAAAGATATGAGTCTTGTTTGCGCGACGACCATCCATCGATGGTCACCGATATCGATGACGCGTCCTCAATTTGTCTTTCAATTTTCTCCCTCTTTTATTTATATATTAATTGCAGTCGCTTTAAAATTGTGGTCGGGCAAGGGCAGTCATATTGCGGTTCAACTACAGCCATGAATTTTACAAATCCGGCGCTGTCCGCAAATGATATTGGCAACATATTTGTACTTATCATCCGCGCCAGTGCCTGCGTTATATCTTCTTGGCGTTTAGCCGAAAATGGTCCTTTACGAAATATCTTGCTGGGTGTCGGCTCACAATGAGCAACTACAATATCTTCGGTGCTACCTTCGCCTCTCTCAGATTCAAGTGCTGGTTCATTACTTGATGCACCAGGGCACTCTTCAATGTGCTTCGGACGCAAATGTCGTGCACTGGCCGATGTCGAGCCACCATATGACAATTGCACACGGCACAGGTCACAAATTACGTGACATTTATCGTCCGATAGAGTTACAAAACTCCATACCCAGCTTTTGCGTTGAGCCATAATTAAACAACGAAATTAATCTGTAAATAATTGCCAATACTTAGTAACTGACAAACTAATTACTCTATATACAATACACAATTAATAAGATTCACACCAAAAATATGATTCACCACTGCAAATAGTCCAAATCTTCAAATTAAATACAAATAGTTTATTATTAAAGATTAAAGTAATAATAATTCCAATTCACTTCAGGACAACAATAACAACTAAATTAACTAAATTAACTAAATTATATATAATATATAGTAAGTAACACAACGAACAATTAGCGAGAATAATATAAATAAAGAAATAAACATACAACAAAACAAACAAAAGGAAGAATTTAAGTTAATTAGACGATTATAACTTGAAAACGGAATTAAAATTAAACTTTAATATTGAACAAAACTATTTTAAGTATGGATTTATGGAAATTTCGCTAACACGTTCGTAGACTTTGGTTTGCGGATGCAGAATGGACGCTTTACAAAACCGATTGTGTAAAACATGTTTTGTTAATTCCACAATGTCCTTAGATACCAAGAGCCAATTATAGATTTATTAATATTAATATATAAATTCCCATTCGTCGATACATTTCCTCTCGATAAGTGTTTAACTTCTCGGCACAGAAGAGACTTCAAATTTTAAAACAATTCTTTTATTAACACTATCTAATTAAGGACATTTTGTAATAAACAAAATATGTTTTAAACATTTAAACGATCGATTTTGTAAAGCGTTCATTCTGCAACCGTAAACCAAAGAGTGTACGGACGTGTTATCGAAATCTACGAAATCGCATACATTAGTACATACTCATATCTGAAAATAGTTTTGTTCAAAATTAAAGTTTAATTTTAATTCCGTGTTCCAAGCTCTCAATTAAGTTAAATTGTTTCTTTTGTTTGATTTGTTGTACGTTTGTTTATATTATTCTCGTTAATTGTATACTACTAAGTATAATAGATATTAGTTAATTTAGTTGTTCAGTGAACATGAATTACTGTTACTTTAATAATAACCATTGTACTATTTGCAGTGATGTAATCATATTTCGGATCTGTATCTTGTTAATTGTGTACGTACTCTATATAAAGTAATTAGTTTTTCAGTTAATAAGTATTGACAATTATTTATAGATTAATTTCTTTGATGTAAAATCTGGGTATGGTCCTTCGTATTAACGCTGTCCGAACTCCGAAGATAAGAATCATGTGGTTAATGACCTGTGCCAGATTAAACTGTCGTGATTAATCTGTGAGAGGTGGTAATAGTGATTGCGTACCCAATAAGGTACAGACAAAACGCTCATTTTCGGCAAAACAAGAGGAGGAGATAACTCAGGCATTGGCAAGGGTCGTTGCGGCAAACATGCTGCCTATTTCATTTGGTAATAGTGCGGGTTTGAAAGATTTTATGACCGTGATGGATGCCAAATTATCGATGTCCGTGCCCCAAAACTCTTCTGAAACGCTTGGAAATTCCAAGCTATACGGGGGAATCGAGAGGAAATTGAACAGGAGCTTGCTAAAGCGTCCTCGATGCCTGTGGCCTGCATCGATGAATGGTCATCCCAATCGTAAGATTCCTATTTATCCCCAACGACGCATTTTATAACTGATAATTTGGAGATAAAAAACTTCACATTGTCCTCGCATGATATAGAGGCCAGAGGGACGACATACCGCCGAAAATGTCACACCCGTTATAATAGGAAATGGGAATGCAGGAAGATTGTAACACTACAATATTACAAATAAATTAACTGCTTTAGAACATGACAATTCGACTAACATGCATGCATCAGCAAATTTATTAGATAATTTAAAATACAGCGTTTCGTGTGCTGCACATACTTTACAGTTAGCTACAAAAGACGCCCCTGATACAGTTGAAAAATTGTCAGTTATGATAAAGAAAGGCAGTAAAATAGTGCAACATTTTAATCATTCCAATTTGGCGACTTCTGCACTGCAAGACGCCCAGAAGGAACTGAATGTACCAGAACAGAAGTTAATTCAATCCTGTCCGACCCGATGGAATTCAACGTGCAGTATGTGTGACGGTCCTGTAAAAAACCGAAACGTAACAAATTAAATATTAACAATAGAAACGGAACCAAATTAAATATTAATTTTAAAACGATTCAATTTAGCGACCATAGAATTATGTTCTGAAACTAAGGTAACTATTTCCTTAGTTCTGCTAATCACCCATGGCTTAATTAATAATCATTTAAAAGACAATAATTGGGACACTGTATAAGCTAAAGAATTTAAGGACATTTTAAAAAAATTCAAAAAATTTAAAAAACCCAACTGCTTAAAAAGCGAACTAAAATGATAAAAATAATAATAAGATGACAATTTAAATTAACTCAGTTGTCTGCAGCCGGAGGCCTTAAATCCTTTGATGCTAATGATTTGATGTAATTACATTCGAACATGCAACTTTTGAACGTAACAATTTCGTAACGTCACATCCCCTGCTCGTAGATTCGATATACATTCATATAGTGACAGTGCCCATCAAATTGCTTGTTTTCTTGACTCTAGAAGCAAAGATTTAACATTAGAAGATAGCGCATTAAAAATATAATTATAGATTCTATTCTTAACAAGATTGGAAATATATCAATTAATGAAAATAATGCAGATAATGATAATACCATTTCAAGTTCTTCAGAAATTGATATGTATATGGACAAATATAAAAACCTGGCAGAATTGACAAAAATGTATTTGAGTATTCCGATTACATCTGCCAGGACGGAACACACATTTTGCTCAGCTTGGTTACTACCTGGAAATATAGATTTAATAGTATTTTTACATCAAAACAGAAATGTGTAGAGGTTAAGTTGCGAACAAAATCGTGATTCGAAGTCACACACTATTTCTTGTATAGAATTTATTATTCTACTTACCGTTGCGCACTATCCTACGGTGCGGTGCGACAGTAACCTAGTGCCACCGACACCGACGACTCACCGATCCCTCGCAGCAAAAGACATTATATCATAATACATATTAATAATCGTAACGCGCACACAATACTACATCCAATTGCTTGAAGTTTATTCCGTTCATTACTGAGGTTAGCCGAAAATGATCGAAAGACCAAAGGACTATCTACTGTCAAATCGAAATTCTCAACTCTCTCATCACACTTCAGTTACTCGGGTATCTCATGGATACTCGGGTAATTTTTGTCTACCCGGGTGGCCGGGTAATTTTTGTCTACCCGGGTACCCGGGTATCGCACGGTATCCTACGGGTACCCGGATACCCGGGTCAAAACAATAGCTCTAATATACATTTGCACATGCAAATATACGAACATGCAAACATACTATGCAATGGGATTCTCGAGGAGCTCGTCGTGTTCAAGCTCGAGGCGCTCGGGAATTCGATAATGCCCCCACGGAAGAGTGCTGACCCGATCGACTAAAATATACCGCTTGTCATCGAAAGGACTGAGAGCGTTCTTTTCCCCACTCACGGAAAACACCTCGTGCTCGATGGAACGAATATTGTTTTGCCGAATCGCTTTCTCGGTGAGATTGTGAAGGCAACGAATGTAATCATCGAAATGTATATCATTCGCGACTACATGTCTCCCTACACCCTTCACTTTTTTCGTCTGACTCGTAGACCCCACTGCAGCGTTAAATGTTCTAGTCGCATACATTTTAGACCTCAATCCGACGAACTCGGTCATCAAGGCGCCATTATTCTCATCTTTCATGAGTCCCGGTACCTTTCTGTTTACGCGAGGTATACCGTACGGATTGTCCACCACGTAATCAGTTGTATCGAATCGGGTAATGTCACATTTCATCGTTTCATATATATCCACGCATTCCAGACTATACATTAAACTATCGGTGTCGGTGTACAGAACCTTACACCGATCACCGAACTTCGCACGCATATATGCATAGTGAAATTCATACAAACATTCTTTCGATACGTCGAGCACACTCATACCCAAGTATATCGGTTTGTCGAACTTCACTTTCAGTTTATGCATTTCGATGGCCACCATCTCCTCGGAGAAAATAGTCCGACTGTGAAAGTTCGGTTTCACGATCAGCGCTTCCGCGCCGTAACGACCGTCCCACCGCGTCACCAGTCTTCCCGTACACCGCGTTGTTCATTAATTTATAAAGAGTCTTCTGAAATTCACTGGTGGCTCGCATCCTCAAATCGGTGTTCAGTTGGATGTAGTCGCGCAACCAATGCGACTGATGGAATCGCAACACCCGATGAATTCGCGTCACGCGTAAACCGTATCGCACGCACTGTTTCAGGTAGCGATAGTGGATGACGTATCGCTCCTTACCGTCGAGCGTGGCAAGCAGCTTGGTCTGTTTACCGTGTGGTGCGTGCTCGCGCACCGGACAGAATGTAAGGTCGGCGTGCGCGTCGTGTATGTCCTTGGGGTATTCGATGTCCACTTCCAGCAGGTATCCCTCGGATTCTTCTTTTTCTGTGTCCTCGCCGTCGGACAGGGATGACACGTCAAGCGCGGCCACTGTCCCATCGTCCAGCCACCGACACCCTCCTTTCGGCATAGCCTGAGACATCGCCCATCCGTACAAGTTGTTGACGTTGAAGTACATCAGATACGTTGATGCCTTTGACTCGTCGTACATCCCTGCAGGCAGATACTTGTTGTTGGCGACCGCGTACCTGTGCGAGCACTGGCTCAGGCCTCCGCGTATGCCACGCTCCACGAACAGTAACATTTCCACGTCCGTCATAAGTTCTAATTGTACGCCGGTGTACTTGAGCATCGCGTCCCACGTGAAACTCGGTAGTGTAAAATAATGCGCGGGATCCAGATAGTAACTCGCAACACAGTCGGTGCGGAAACTCTCGAATACGTCGGCGAGTAACAGCACATCTGTTTTTAAATATAAATCACTGTACTCGCCCAATGTCTATACGTGGAAAGTGTTCCACACGTTCACGGCGTGCGCGTAACCAGGCTCCGACGCGGCGGTATCGTTCAGTCGGTTATAAAACGCTTCGCGGGACGGTAAACTCGTATCGTTCAGTTTGAAGTACGACGATACATAGTCGTACGGGAAGACGCCCTTCCTGGTTAGAAGATTGAAGTGTTCGTCCGACAAGGATTGAAACTCGCGTCGTAGAATCGCGAGTCGTTCTTTACCAAGGTCCGAAGCGAGTTTCTCCAGACTAGCGGCCAAGAACTTCAACGAATCTATGAATCGAAACTTCAATCCCCTCTTCCAATCGTTGTTCTCGGCGTCGATTCCCTTGATGTGTTTCGTAAACGATATGTATCGCTCCTTCTTCACCGGCAGCAGGTCGATCTGCCCCTCGAACGCGGACGCCAACTCCTTAATCACGAAATGCGCGTCGTAGCCTAGATAGATTATGAAACACTACCCGTATCGTGTACGATCATTGAAATTGTAAGTTACACGACACGTGGGCCGAGCCTCGATACTCGCCCGTCGAGTGGCAATGGTCGTGCAGTTTTGTATCTTCGTCGACGAAGGGTTGTCCGCACATGTGACACACGATCGCGTTTTTAAAACTGAGACATTGTTGTGTCGTCAACGAGTTCATCGGTTTAGCGTTCCGCAACCACGAAAACGCAATGTCTGCAAAGTCACGTAGTTCCTGCACGAACCATTTCACGCACTCGGTTTCGTGTCGATACGCGCGATAACGGCACAGAGACGCGTCGGTGGAACAATGAATGTAGTATCCTACGCTGTACATTCTGTGATGCTGGTACGTGTGACTCCGCTCCGCAGGCACGACGTGCTCCAGCATACACACGATGTCCGCGTACACGATGAATGGCGCTCGTTCCTTATTTTTAAAATTCTTGAAATGCAGCCATTTATCCTTCGCGGACGGTAATTCAGCTGCACACTCGTTCAGGCGCTGACAGTCCATGGTGTGTTTTGTCAATCGCTCGGACGAATGGAAGAAGCTGAGACATCTGCAACGATAATAGCATTAATAATAAATAATATATCGGTCGAAATTTCTTTTTGTTACTCACCTATCGCAAACGGATACTCGGCCATTGCGATTGCCGAGTTGCTTTGAAATGAGTCTCGACATGTTCCGAATGCACGCGAAATGGTATTGTTGAGGGTCCTTGGAGTCCTGTATCAGTAACACGTTCGCGTGTTTCTCCCGCTTATCCTCGGTCAAACGCAGGGGCATGCAGATTCCGTCGGACCACGTGTACACGTTCACCGACACGTTGTTCATCCTCTCGAACTTCGTCAGCTGATTTAAAGATACAGGGAAACTCATACCGTCCGTGCGGAGTACCGTCTAGTAATGAAGATACGACGAGTCCTTGTATACGTTCCTAGAAGCTGGATACAAACTTGCGACGATGGACCATAAGAAACACGCACTGTCTCTGCTCTGTACTTTGACCACTGCCTTTTTAAGAATTACCTCGTGTGGAAGTGGTACGTTGCAGCCGGCGCGAAGAGGGTTATGCTTATTAATGTTTATTATGAGGTTTAGTACAGCCCTCAGGGCCAATCCACTATCGCGATCTTGAAACTCCTCGATCGCCACTAACGTGGGAGCGACCACGTACTTTGAATACCACTCGCGCACGCTCGATGTACTGAACAGTACACGATTTCGCGTCCCGAAACTTTTCATGTCCGTATTCTCGTTTAACATAAAGTCTGCGGTCAGAATCGTATTCACGGACACACCAGAATGTTCCCTGATAGCGTCTGTCACGCGCGATAGCACCATTTATCGGGCACCCTAAAAAAATTGACGTTGATCGATGTAACCCACGTTAATGACAGCACCAGTCGAAATACGATTCCGAAACGCAGTTTCCACATCCTCCCATTCAACCTTAGGTGCCGTCGATCGACCCGACACCCCGAGCCCTACTCGCGAAAACCGTGCCCGCACGATCGTACGTAATGTCTTTATACGCGCGATTAGCGATGCCAGACGCTGCTTCGATGTCACCGACACTCTTTCACCCCACTGATACTCGACGATGAGTCGCAAGCACGCGTCGTACCGATCCATCCAGTCCCTGAATTCCGTAATCGTGCGTAAAAGCGTTTCCATTTGGTAAAGGACATTGAACGTATTCGTGAATACCTCCATGTTTACTTCTTCTTCGATATTCAATATTCAATATTCAATTAAAAGGCGCGTACGATCAGGCACGAGTGGTTGATGCGACTCTTCCACGTGATGCGGTCCTGATTCGGATATCGAAAACTCAGAGGAAGAATAAGGCGTGAAAGTGTCGTCGCACAATAGAAATTGGATGCTCGTCCAAAAATCGCGATAATTCGCGATACAAGAATGTATCCACGGTGATCGTTAATATTTGAGGCCGAAATACTTCGTATACTACGACCGTCCCATTCTCGATGTCGTGTAGGAGTGTTAATGGTGTACACACGATCGCGGTAAAATACTTTATCCGTTATCGATACACATCCCTGTCACCGACGATGCAATATAATGTACATTTACGTACAGTACTATATTGCACGATATGGCGTAGTAGTTGACGTTGCTCAGGTGAGAATCGCATAAATCCAGCTTGAAAGATCCTACTCCACGATGACTCATCATATAATGAGGGCACGCTTAACAAGCCGCGGATTTTATGTCTCTCGATGTCAAATGTTTGATCGTTCAACTGTGACACCGTGGATGAAGGGTACGCGTTTCCATCATCGTCGGAAGATGATGACGCAAGCAATGCGTCTCGCGCGTCCAATTCGTCGAGTATCCGCGCTATTATATTCCGAACGTGTGTTGGAGCCATTTCGATGGTATTTTTAAATAACGATAAACGTTGATACGTGTTTTGCGATATTCGTTGGGTGTTTAAGTACTCGTTGAGGTAGATTAAGTAGTCACTACACGCTATTAGCCACTCACTGCACTGCTCTTCGGTAGTCAGTACTGGAATCCACTCCGTCAACAACTCGTACGAATTTACGAAAATATTCATGTCTCGCGATACTTTTTGCACGTAACGATTATTGAGATCCTTACCGAAGGACTGCGCGGCTCTGATTGAATATACTAACCATCTACCCTAGACGAGATTCATTAGTCGTTATCGCTTCAAATTCTTTTCTTCACACTCTTTCTCCCTCTCTCACCCTCAACGTCTCAATCAGGCGGCGTGATGTCATACTTGCTCGATGCATTACCGCGCGTATTGAATTACAGCGTTCATGATAAGGGTGTTTACACCCGTCACGGCGGTGTCGATCCTCAAAATACGTTGGCGATGCTCGAATAATTATCGCCGTATACTTTCGTATGCGTGCTCATGGATCAGCATCCTTAAAATCAGTTCTCAAATGCTACTACAGCGATCAAGACATACGTTACCGCGAGAAACGTTTTGAGAATTTATCGCATCTAAGTCGACTGCAATTGCATCAAATTGTTGTAAGTGAAAGTGCTTTGAAGTAGATCGCTTTTGAGGGAAACTGCCTTTAAAGGAGATTGCTTGTGGAGGATATCATCAGTCATTCGACGCACGAAAAATACAATCGAATAATACCGTAAGTTTCCATTACCATACTTTAGTGAGTCGTTGTGTCAGCAACTTTGAGAATTATAAGAAAAATTGGTTTCAGATTATGTCATTGCCCGCGGAATTGAATCGTCCAGCTATCGCTACAATCTCCGACTCCGCTGTGCTGCCTATACATGACTCCAACCCCAAAATATATATTGCGTGTCGGAATGTCGCGGTTCAAACCGAAGAAATTTGTGGTGAAAAACTTCATGAGGCGGAAGTTGTTCACGATGGCGACATCTTTTTAAAAGTGTTTTACAATGGTACTGGTATATACGGCGGCGAGATACCGGCTGACAACTACGGGAGCGAGCGATATTGGTTAAATAGGCATGCGCGGCAAAAAACATTCTTTTTAGATGTAAGTGATGATGATGATGATTATGAAAACAATGATTATAATAATATACAGGGTGTCCCACGGTAGACTGGACAGTGCCGTAGCTCCTAAAGTATTGGAGATAAAAATTTTTTAAAAATAGGGAATTGCATGGTTCGAAGGGGCTACTAAATTAGCCCGAACGAATTTCTTTTTCGATTATTATTTTAAAAAATACGATGGTCAAGATCGGTTTTTCAAATGGAACTATTTTTTTTGAAGTCCTGAGTTGATAGTGCGTTCCAAGACAAATTCAATAAGCATCAATGTATACACTTTATTGTCACTGGTTTTTGAGATATTGCGCTTGCAAATTTACTGATTTTCACTGCAAGAAACTCCTCTGGAATAGCAAGGACCGGGGTCGGTCTTACTGGCGCCACGGGTGGCACTGCCTGTTGAAATAGATACCTACCTGCGAAAGGTCTACGCCAGGCCCAAAGGCTGGACAATTCTTTTCCGCCAGAAATGCTACTTAGGTAGGTAAATCTGCGGTATCGAGAAGCGCATCGTTACTTTTATTTCGCACTTGCTTCTACACTCGGATGGCCGGTTCTTTTGGGAGGGATGCAAGTTGGATTGGTTAGGTTCGGAGGAGTGAAAGTTGCTAGACCAAATTTCAACTATAGGGAGCAGATTGTATCAGAACCAATCGGATTTGCATCCCTCACAAACGGCTGCTAGAGAGCAAGAGGCCCTCTTCACAGCAATACCTTCTCCCCAATGCCCACCATCTTTCGCACGGAATACGTCAACGCATGGTTTTGTTTTGATATCGAAGCTCATGTTTATACTCGAGAGGACCACGCGTCGACAGCGGGCTACCCCTTTTCTTACCGTGTCTCTCCACGAGGAGTATTGCCGATGGATTGTAGAAGCGCAGATGTCTGGATGCCAGTTGTTGAATTCAGGAGACGATAGAAACACTTTGTTACAAAACACACATGTACTATAATTAAAGTAAATCGTATTCCTCTCGGGCAGGAGTCGCCCGACGTTCGTCAAGAAGATGCGGCCTGGTACCCCGTGGCGAGGACAACCCTTCGCAGTGTCTCGCTCAATTTTTATGACTTTTACCGGAAAAAGGTACGAATCCTGGGCCGAACGTAACGAATTGAGGTCGAGCCCCCGCAGTCGAGGGTGAAATATCCATTACAGCGTATTAAGAAATTCTTTTCTTCATCGTATCGAGAGGGAAGTGACGCGAATGGATTTCTTATGTTTTTCTGACGAAAATCATACCAAATATCATGCAAATCGGACTACTTTGATACAAGCTATTTGTATTCCCTATGTAAAAGTTGTCCGATTTACACGATATTTGTAATGATTTTCATCAGAAAACCCCAAGGAATCCATCGGCGACACATTCATATCCATACGATAAAGAATAAAGAATTATTTTATTTCCTAAACAAATACAGGGTAATTCTGGAGGTACGCCCGTCGCCTCGTGGCGAGGACAACACCCCGCAGTGCCCATCGAATTTTATGGCTTTCGACCCTCGAAGGGTTTGGAATATCATTAAGACGTGAGAAATGTTTAGGATTTCAAATGTTTGCTTCTTTTCTTCGTCGTATCGAAGGAGAAAGTGATGCCAATGGATTCCAGGCGTTTCGTCGATTAAAATTATAACAAATTTCATGTAAATCGGACAACTTTTACATAGCGAATACAAATAGCTTGTGTCAAAGTAGTCCGATTTGCATGATATTTGGTATGATTTTCATCAGAAAAACATAAGGAATCCATTGACGTCACTTCCCTTTCGATACGATGAAGAAAAGAATTTCTTAATACGCTGTAATGGATATTTCACCCTCGACTGCGGGGGCTCGACCTCAATTCGTTACGTTCGGCCCGGATTCGTACCTTTTTCCGGTAAAAGTCATAAAAATTGAGCGAGACACTGCGAAGGGTTGTCCTCGCCACGGGGTACCAGGCCGCATCTTCTTGACGAGCGTACCTCCATAATTACCCTGTATCTGTTTCAGAAATAAAATAATTCTTTATTCTTTATCGTATGGATATGGAAGTGTCGCCGTTGGATTCCTTGTGGTTTCCCGATGAAAATCATGCCAAATATCGTGTAAATCGGACAACTTTTACATAGGGAATACAAATAGCTCGTATCAAAGTAATCCGATTTGCATGATATTTGGTATGATTTTCGTCAGAAAAACATAAGGAATCCATTCGCGTCACTTCCCTCTCGATACGATGACGAAAAGAATATCTTAATAAGTTGTAATGGATATTTCACCCTCGACTGCGGGGGCTCGACCTCAATTCGTTACGTTCGGCCCAGGATTCGTACCTTTTTCCGGTAAAAGTCATAAAAATTGAGCGAGACCCTGCGAAGGGTTGTCCTCGCCACGGGGTACCAGGCCGCATCTTCTTGACGAACGTCGGGCGACTCCTGCCCGAGAGGAATACGATTTACTTTAATTATAGTACATGTGTGTTTTGTAACAAAGTGTTTCTATCGTCTCCTGAATTCAACAACTGGCATCCAGACATCTGCGCTTCTACAATCCATCGGCAATACTCCTCGTGGAGAGACACGGTAAGAAAAGGGGTCGCCCGCTGTCGACGCGTGGTCCTCTCGAGTATAAACATGAGCTTCGATATCAAAACAAAACCATGCGTTGAGGTATTCCGTGCGAAAGAAGGTGGGCATTGGGGAGAAGGTATTGCTGTGAAGAGGGCCTCTTGCTCTCTAGCAGCCGTTTGTGAGGGATGCAAATCCGACTGGTTCTGATACAATCTGCTCCCTATAGTTGAAATTTGGTCTAGCAACTTTCACTCCTCCGAACCTAACCAATCCAACTTGCATCCCTCCCAAAAGAACCGGCCATCCGAGCGTAGAAGCAAGTGCGAAATAAAAGTAACGATGCGCTTCTCGATACCGCAGATGTACCTACCTAAGTAGCATTTCTGGCAGAAAAGAATTGTCCAGCCTTTGGGCCTGGCGTAGACCTTTCGCAGGTAGGTATCTATTTCAACAGGCAGTGCCACCCGTGGCGCCAGTAAGACCGACCCCGGTCCTTGCTATTCCAGAGGAGTTTCTTGCAGTGAAAATCAGTAAATTTGCAAGCGCAATATCTCAAAAACCAGTGACAACAAAGTGTATACATTGATACTTATTGAATTTGTCTTGGAACGCACTATCAACTCAGGACTTCAAAAAAAATAGTTCCATTTGAAAAACCGATCTTGACCATAGAATTTTTTAAAATAATAATCGAAAAAAAAATTCGTTCGGGCTAATTTATTAGCCCCTTCGAACCATGCAATTCCCTTTTTTTTTTTAAATTTTTATCTCCAATACTTTAGGAGCTACGGCGCTGTCCAGTCTACCGTGGGACACCCTGTATACAGGGTTTGTCCGGAAAGTAATGAGCCTCATTTTTTTACAAAGTTTATTGATCGGACAGGTACAACAACTTAATATTCCTCAAAATAGGACCCTCGCGCATCAATACACTTTTGCCAGCGCGATTTCCATGCTGCATAAGCTCCCTGGAACTCCTCGGCCCGAATGCTGTTCAGTTAGGTCGTCGTAGTAGCTTGGACGTTCTCCAGGGTACCCAGATGATGTCCTTTGAGCTCCCTTTTCAGCCGAGGAAACAAAAAGAAGTCCGCCGGAGCTAGGTCGGGACTGTAGGGTGGCTGGGGAATCGTTGCAACACTGATCCGGGTCAGGTAGGAGGTGACAAGAAAGGCGGTGTGAGACGGCGCATTGTCATGGCGCAGTTTCCATGACGCTCGGATCTCTTTTCGGACGCGGGTGACCCTGTGATAGTTCCGATATCATACGAACACTTATTCGTCGGTCTGTGTTGAGCAATTCGCGAACACGGGTGAGAAGTTCGTCTGTTCGCGATATTGGTGGGCGTCCAGAACGGGCCTCGTCGGTGACCTCTTTCCAACCTTCCCTGAACGACTTGTGCCATTTCTATGCCTGCGATTAGGACATGCAGGCATCCCCGAAGGCTTCTTTAAGCATGTCCCATGTTTCGTTCGGCGTCTTGTTGACCTTAACACAAAACTTCACCGCATAACGTTGTTCTAATGTTTTTTCCATCGTAACTACGACGATATCACTGCACAGAGGTTCACGTCGAAGCACGTCCTAACCCTCCAAGAGCTCGGAGGCGACTCATCGTGGCATAGCTCGATAGCTTAAGGTCCCTCCCATTCTTCCCAACCAGTCGCACCGCTCCGCGTTGTATGGTCGCGTCACAAAAAAATGAGGCTCATTACTTTCCGGACAAACCCTGTATCAACTGCATAGTGTGATGGATCAAAAAATGTAGTTTGGCGGAATTGTGTCACTGCGAAACGGATTGACTTTGGTGCTGTTTTTGCGAATGCGGTATCGGGACTTCAGGCTCGCGATATTGGAATTCAGATAATCCCCGAGCAAGTTTGCGAAGATTTGTTCTATACCGACGAGGATCTATTCAATGAAATCGTCGATAATGCTATTTTTACCGAAGACGATAGTGCTCTATTCGCTGACGATGTAGTCGAGTGGGAAAATTAAGTTTAATAAATTACTAAATCTTAAGTATCTTAATATTAATATGTCAGGTTTATTCACCAATCTTCCACTTTCCCTGTAAAATCTTTCGGCGGCGGCGGGTGTTTATACGCGATGTTGCATTCTTTCATGAGGTGGTTGGGCTACTTAGATTAATTAATCTCGAATAGGTATCAGTGTCGAATTACAGCATCCGCGTTACATCATTTCGCGTCTTATCTTTCGCGCCTGCGCACCGATCCCCGCGCGTGTACGGAGATTCTGCGGCAACGACACGTGTTCAAAGTACCTGAAACATTCGGCAGGTGGCGTCAATATCGGATCTGTGGGAATTTTTCATCGATCGGCGGTGTCACTGAATCAAATCTACGGAATTTTCATCGATCGCCGGTGTCACTAAATCAAATCTAGGGAATTTTCGCTCCAACAGTTGATCAATTACCCCCAGCACCGTCGACGGCTGCGCGCGCGACGCCGTCTTGAAATCCCCTCCCCTGTGACGTCATCACTCTCGCCCTAGGTACGATACCCCCTCCATACCTCACCCCCGCGCCCTAGGTGCGGTACCCCCGCCCCGCCTCACCCCCTCGCCATTCGTATCCAGAACACTCATTGCCTACCTACTCCTTCGGATCTGTGAAACATCTCACTAATTCCGTCCATTTCCATTTTGCTCGCACTTCCTTCATGATTTACAGAGCAGTTATGGGTTTCTTTCCACTCTTCATATTCCACAGTATTAATCATCCCTTTCATGGTTTCGCAGCCTTTGCAAAAACTTGATTTAATTATAACATCCAGAACTTTTCCTGAAAAATGTCCAACCAAAGCTGTAATGCCGTATAACGAGGAGGAACTTTTTTTTGTCAGGTTTCATCCCCAGAAACAGTTAGGCCTGCAGGTTCTTCAACTTTGTTATATTTCGCAGTAAGACATTTTTCTTCCGTCGCCGCACAGAGGATTGAATTTCTACACACAGCTGCCGCGGTGCAATGAATGTTCTTTACGTTGTAAATTCATTTGTCTTACGAATGTTCTTTATGTTGATTGAATGACAGGTTTCCATTAGTCCATAAAACTTTCTAATTCCTGCTGCTCCAATTCCTAAGATCCGCGTTACAAAAACTAATCGTTTATTTGTTTCGTATCCGTGATTATCAGTAATCGGACAGAAATTTATAAGTTTAGAAGGACACGAACAACACTCTATTTCCACTTTGAAACCAAGTCCACGGATATTTGATTTTGAAAATTCTACGTTGCTATCACAATCTTTGCACTTCACGTAATCACCAATTGCAGAAACCACAGAAATAAAATTTCAAATTCTGTACTCAAATGAAGAATCCACGGTCACGTCTTGATATTCATCCATTTTTAATTTCTTAGCTGACGCACTTGTGTTCGCTTCCCTTTTCTCATAATAAGGATAACGTGATGGGTGCCTTTTTATAGCCTTACTGGACCGTCGATGAGATTTTCGGCTACCTTTTCTGTCACATTTTGCAGTCGAATTCATGACTTCGGATATATTTTTCCATTTCAAAACACTGAGAACCGATGCGCACTGTTACTTGCTATGCACATCATTGACTGCTATGTTCACATTTTAGACGTCTAAAGTTTCATGGCTAATACTCTTTTCTACCTACTGATTGTATAAATTTATTACTAACTCCCCCTCCCCTTGGGGGATTCCGGGACCATTTAGACCCAAAAATCGCCCTGCATGGCATACGTTGTTAAAACATCCGCTGAAGGTTAAGTGCTATAAATGTAGAAGAATGGGCTGGTTTCCTAATCAGGGGTAATTAGCAGTAGGTATAAGTACCCGCGACGCGAATGACTGAACCGTTGCGATCGGTCGAGCCGCCGCGCCGCCCATGCTACCTGGGTTGTTTCATTCAAACGCCTATAACTTCATCAATTTTCCGAATTTTTACATCGGACTTGTTTTATAATATTTCTAAAACATCAATCTATGAAAATATGTAAAAAAATAATCTGATTTTTGACACTTTCAAACGGTTATACCCCCCTAACACTGTACCTGAAGTTTGATCCCCGCGGCGACCGGCCGCAATTGACCGCCGCGATCCGCCGAGGGAACGCCGCTCAGTGCGCGGTCTTGTCGCGGACACGCTCGGTAGCTGCGGTACACGGTGAACGCGAGTGGTGGGGGAAAGATCGCCGTCCTACCGATATAACTCGTTACAAAATATTTACCCTAAAATTTAATTTTCTTTAAATGAATATTATTTAGCGCTATTTTATATTAATTTCGTTTTTACACTTTTTTCGGAAGAAAGAATATTTGCGGTGGCATGTGTGTATAATAATAGCAAATGCATCGTATTACTCCGAAAAGAAGTATCGAGTTTATAATACTTTGTATAATTGCACAAATATACAATCATATACAACGGCAAACGATGTAAAAAATACATGATTTGCATCTTCTTCTCTTCTCTATATATATAAAGCGGAAAGTATTATTGTGTCTGCAACGGGTAAACTCGGAAACTACTGAACCAATTCTCCTGCGGTTTTCACATATGTGTAGAGACAACATTTGCGAAGATTTTAGGCTATCTATCATCTCCATATTACTAAATGGGACTGAGTAATAAGCGAAATAGTGAAGCGAGGCAGATAAATCTTACGTGGCGTCCACCGCGGTGTGCGCAAGAGATGCGCGTACGGTTTCCCGCACGGGTGGTTATCAATTCAGACACATAGCGCTTCGCGAGCAGTGGGGGGGGGGGTGAGTCGGAATATATATGAGCAACCCAGACAACGCCGGGTACTTTAAGCTAGTATCATATAAAGCATATAATGTTACTTAAATTCGCATTAGACATTGAAAACAATGATGAAACTTTTTATATTGGAAATACATGAAACTATTATAGCCGTTTGTACCTGTGTAATTTATTCTTTGGCTTTATTTTCAGAGATACGTAGAAATTTCCGTTTTGGAAACTGGAAATACTGCAGACGCAGAAGATTCTTCTTACGATAGCGATTATGAAACTGAGGATTTAATTACAGCTACGAGTGTGCATTCACAAGTGGACCCACAGGTAACGATTTTTATTCAATACAATGCTTCTTCGAAAAGAATCCGCGCTTTCTATTCCGATGAAAAGCTGTCGGTATCCCCCGCTATGTCTTTTGTGAGACATATTCTTCCTACACTTTTTTTAATAGACGACGTCACGGCAATGGGGACTGTAATTTATGACTTGTCGCTGCCGCGGGCCCTCTCATTCGTTCTCAGCCTCTCTCACCAGCCGCGGCAGAGAGCAAAAGCCAGCCGAATAGACTACCCGTCTTGGAAAGACCTTGAGCTCGGTTCAGGAGTGTGGCTTCTGTTCAATATAAGACTATACATGTATTAAAGTAACATTTTTTAGAATACAAAATCAATCATTTAACTTGACGACCTAAAATTGCTCATAAATTCTGTGAAAAGGCGTTCCAAAAAAATAGTTAATGGTATTTAGAGGAACATGTAATACAATAGTTATTTTTTATGTTATCTCGTTTCTTACCGAGATACGAGTTTAAGTTCTGTTTACTAAATGGAGCATTTAATGTTTACTATACCGTTAACTTAAATCTGTATTAAGAAGTAAAACAATAATAGTTATTTATGGTTAGGTACAGTGGAATATAAAGTAACCACGGTGTTGCACCGTGACAGAAACCGAATTTGTTTAGTTTTCATCGTATTGTTGCGCCGGAGTGTTTCCATCGCCGACCACCCCGACGCAAAGGAGTATAGAATGATAGACACGGGTGCACGACATGACTATACAGGGTCATCGTTTAATCCTGCAACCCGCGCGCGCGCGAACTTGTAAAATGGCAACACCGCCTCACGGACGCATTCCACTACAACCATGCACCGGCCCAGCGCAGAGCTGCCTGCTACCGTTGGACAAGAGTGATGCCCGAGCTTCGAAAATTTTAGCGTCGCAAAGAGCTAGGTATTGGGAATTACCCGACCCAGGTAATCGAGCCGCGCGCTCCGCTTTTATGATCGGTCTAACACTCGCACCCCAGATTACTGTAATGAGGTTTGAAAATAATGTCAACAGATCTCGTACCCGTCTCAATTTCAAAAATTTCAGATACGACAGGGTTGACGGTTCCTTGTACGGAGAGATTTTTCGCCACCTGCTTGTAAAAACCACAGTAATGGCACATCGTTCCAAAAAATGACATTAACGGAAGCCGGTATAGGCGTGGCGTTGAGTAGCTAAAACATTCTAACCCAAAAATTCTAGAAAAAAAATTCAAACACCGCTACAATCAAAGACACGTCGCATTAGTTACCCCTTACGTCTGATCTAGGTATGCACCGCATTAAGGATAAAATCATAAAAAAGAAAACCAGAACAATACATTCTGAGGTCTGCAGAACTAACAAATAATTGAATAAAAATTTAATATCTCAATCCATGAATGTAATGATACGGAGACAACTAGCCTATTGTTTATTAACTCCACGAATTTTATAAACAGCGTTAAATACATTATCAAATAAACAGTTTTAAACATCTTTTTAAACAATTATGGTTAAAAAATTGATAAAAGAAAAATTAAGTAAACGTAATATATGTTAAATTATCCATCATTAAGAGGGAATAATTTTTCCTCATTTTGCGGCGCAAATTGCATTCCGATATCTCTTACAGTTCAAAAGTTATACGAAAAAGGCCCCAAATTTTTCAACCGGGGCCGGGAAATGCTGAATAGTTCTTTGCAACGTTAATTTGAAAGAAACCAGCCCAAAATTCTCGAAGCTCGGGCATCACTGCTGTCCAGCGGTCGCTAGCAGCTCTCCGAACGCCGGGACGGTGCATGGTTGTAGTGAAATGCGTCCGTGAGGCGGTGTTGCCATTTTACAAGTTCGCGCGCGCGCGGGTTGCAGGATTAAGTGATGACCCTGTATTTGGATGTATAGAGTAAAACGGTACAACCCGCACGTCCGAGCGCTATGGCGTTCGGTAGAAGACAGTCTCCTCGCCGTTGTTCTCGAAGGGGGTTGACCCTCTTCTGTCTTCGGCTACGAGCACCAGCAAGCTATGCACGGGCCTATACCCGGTGCTCGCAACAGTATCAATATGAAAGTGACACCAATGGATTGTCCCGCATTCTCCCGATTATATTGACAGAAAATAATTTAAATTGGACTAAATGAATATTGTGAGGATCTAAATCTAATAAGTTTATTAAATGATACTGCGATATACACTTGGAATGTCTCGTCGATCTTTCGACCACCTGAACACGAATGTCCGCCGCTCTCGTTAGCGATCCGCCCGCTCACGGTTACACATTCGCCGCGTATTCGGGGCACCCCCTCCCGTTCACCAATGCCGTCAAATTCGATCACTTTAAAAATTTGAAAAATAAAAATATTTTTTATATTTCTTCGAAATTTCTTCGAAATGCGGTTGTCGCACGAGAAAAAGTAATAGAACACTGAAGATGCTGCTTGTCTGGATCTACCACTTTTGTTTGACATATTTTGTTATGTAATCATTAACTTGGACGATATTATATAAAATCGACTTTAAATAAATTCGCTATTAAATAAATATTTAAATGTTCAAGGTCCCAGGGGCACCTTTTCTCGTTATCCGATCAAGCTTAAACTTTACACAGATTTTTTTTTATTATTTGGAACTATTCTGGAGGGGGGGGGCGAGGAGTAAATAAGAGCCACCCTAATAAACATCTGTAAAATTACATAGGAATATAATCATATCTGTACTACTACTCTATAGGAGTCAGAAAAAAGGGAAAGTCGCCTCAATGGGACTCGAACCCGCGATCTCTAGATCCGTAGCGCGCTGGCCAGCCGCCTTAGCCACCTCGGCTACCGCCGACTCCCCCGGTTCCTTAGTTCCCCGAACTCCTATTTAACCAACGCTACCTATGGGCCACTCTCGCACCATAGGCCGCTTATCTCCGAGCGCCAAAGCGCCTACAACTCATAACCAGTTTTTGGTAAACTACTTCTTCATTTTCCCGAAAAATGGACCCTCAGGACGTTTGCCACCAGATCCTTTTTCCTTAAGGGCATCCGCCGGTCAAATGGCGTGAAAACATAAGTGACCTTTACGATATTTTCTAGAAAAAAGTATACAATGTATGGGTCTAAAACCTATTGTACTTTATTCTGCTACAAATGTAGAGTATAAAACCATTTTTTTATTTCATTTTTGGCCACCCTCGCCTCTGATATGGCATAGATTGTGTAACAGATATAATAGACAAAAATGAAAGAATTGTCTTGTAATCCTTACTTCCTTATCCTTTCTAATATATAAAAATGAAACGGTATTTGTTTGTTTCTTCTTTCACGCCTATACGACTGAACGGATTTCAATAAAATTTTGAATATACATTATATACGTTCTAGATTAGATTATAGGCTATTTATAAATATGCTATCTAAAATATTAAATAATAATAATAATAATTCCCGAGTGAAACCGGGTAACGGGTCAGTTAGTTAATAATACATTTATTGATGTAAAGAAGAATCAATTTTTTTTAATCCAATAAACGCCTGGAAAATTGGGCGTTCACGGGCATGACCCCGTCACTATAGACGAACACGCTCGGCGTCAAACGTTAAGTATGCTTTTTTCGAAACAATTTTTCACGCACTGTCGCCACGATAAAAAATGCAATTCTTGACCGAATCTACAAATTGAAACGGGATTCTACCCGTAATTACACTGGCTTCCGCGCAACCCTCTATTAAAAATTTTCAGACACTCAATTTTTTTTACGAAACATTTTTGTGCGAAAAAACCCATGTTTCGGGAACCCTATCGTTTAAACATTTGGCAATCATTGCTCAGTTGTTTCTTAACACCGCCTGAGGGTAGCGCGATAACGATACATGTGTACATAATTAAGGAATATCTTTGGTTTTTTTATTTTGGATGATCCTGTCTAATGTTATCGTGGCGCCAGTGCAGGCCAGCTTTTGTTTACAACGATGCAGCACGCAATTCATATCGGAGGCAGGGGTGAGAAAAATTAAATAAAAAAATTGTTTTATACTCTACATTTGTAGTAGAATACAGTGCAAAAAGTTTCAGACCCATACATTGTGTACTTTTTTCTAGAAAAAAATCATAAATGTCACTTATGTTTTCACGCCATTTGACCGGCGGATGTCCTTAAAGGCCGTCATACTGGTGACCCCCCTGAACTGCCTATAAAATCTGTACCGTTAGGAACTTCGATCCAAAATTTTAACTGAACATTTTTGAGATGTTGAAGGAAAATATGCAAACAAATTTTTTCGATCTTTTGACCGACGGATGTCTCTAACCTTTACAGAACCAACTTTTTGGAAAAATAGTGGTTTTCTGTTTCCAAAAATATATATATAAACCAATATATATTAAATCACTATTTTATTTAGTTAGCGACGAAAAAAGACCAACCATGGCAAGTTATTCCACAATCGAATCTCGATCTGCCACAATCGTTTGAGCTGTGTGTACACTGGGCATTCCCGCCTCACTTTCTTCGCCGTCCAAAAGACCTCTCCTCTCCCCTCCCCCCCCCCCCCCGATTATCTACGTTGCTTATAGTTTCTTCATATGCTTCCTTAACTCGTCCCTCCTGCCCCTACTCCTCTTCGCCTCAACACCCCCCACAGTATTCTTCTGTCCAACGAATCAAAGGTCCCCTTCAGATCTATGAATAATGCCACTAGCTTGTCCTTCTCCTTCTTCGTCTGCCTTCCTAATATGTAATTCAATACATAAATATTGTGCATCATCCCTTCCCTGCTCCAGACTCCCTGAGTAGGTATAGTATGCCGATTCTGGGACCGGGTGGTGAGAAGGTGTGGCGGGGCGGGGGGTACCGCGCTCTTCGGCGAGTTGGGTGCGGGGGTGAGGCGGGGAGGGGGGTACCGAGTTCGTTGGTGAGGGGGATGACGTCACAGGGGAGGGGGTGGATTTTCAAAATTTTAAAATGGCGTCGCGCGCATTTCGTATTGGCGCCACCTATTGGATGTTTAAGGTACTTTGGGTCCGCGTCGGTATTTGGGCCCGCCTTGGTAAATTTTTCAGATTTTTTATACATTTCGTATTGGCGCCACATGCTGGATGTTTAAGGTACTTTGGGCACGTGTCGCCGCCGCGCAATCTCCGTACGCGTGCGGGGATCGGTGCGCAGGCGCGACCGCGACCGATTCGTGGAAATTCAAATCGCGTCTTCGACGATGATTTCTGAGAAAGAGGGTGGACCAGGAGAAAAGATTTTTTTCTGAGGAAATATTTGAATCGTGGGACCGATACAGCGCACGTGCAATGATATAAGCATAGAAAGATAATTATTGTAAATCAATCATCGCGATACCCCATGGAATAAACACGACATTGCATTCCATGATGATTTCTAAGAAAAAGGGTGGTACATAATTTCTGAGAAATCATAGAGCGAACCGCACTATGCCGTGTGTTTATATTTTAACCGTGGGGCCGATACAGCGCACGTGCAATGATGTATACATATAGCGAGAATTATTCGGGGAAGAGTTCCGAGTATTTTCACGATCGAGGAGGCTGTAAGTCAATCGTTGCGATAACCCATGGAGTAAACACAACATTGCACCGCGTCGTACCGTGTGTTTATATCTGAGCAGGATTGAACGCGTTTTGATATTTGAACCGTGGGACCGATACGGCGCACGTGTAATGAAGAAATGAACTATGCGGTACGTTCGCGTAAGCAACCATTGTAAACATAGAGCGATAATTATTCGGGGTAGAGTTCCAAGCATTTTCACGATCGAGAGTGACGTCTCAAGCCGATCTTTCTCGAGGAGCTGTAAGTCAAGCGTCGTGGGAGCGTGTAAGGGCGAAAAAGAATTCGTACATAGATTTTCATGATTTTGGTAATTTATCTTAGTTATCCCACTCGACAACATCATCGTTGAATATAGCATCGTCGATATCGTTCGTAAAGAATGCATTATCGGTGATTTCAGTAAATATCGTCGCCGTAGCCCATGGAGTAAGTATGACACTATACCACGTGATGCAATATACTTCCACACATTGACATGTACGTGTGCGTGAATCAGTATAAAATGACGTGGGTCAGTCATGGGGACTTCATTACACCACGTACGCTCGAGTGCTAACAAGTATCGCTCGCATCATTTTTTCCGCCGATGAGAATCATACATAGTGCATATAAAAATGTACAAGCGCAGCTTAAACGACTCATCTTGCGCGTCCGACAACAATGGTGGGTTTCCAAATAAACGTCAACAACAACATCATCAGCAGTCCAGTATGAGGTATGTACCTATACGTTACTATACAGTATTCACTTACTTTATTCGCTTACTTCTTTCACTGTAAACGGAAACGATCGAAGTATTAATTTCGTGTACATGTTTCTTACAGTTCTGGATCCACAACGTCAAAAACGTTGAGAACACCAAAACCATCAATCGTACGGATCCTGGGGCGTGATTACCCACTGACCGTAACAGCTTATAAACGGCTAACTATTGGAATTCGCATTGGTATGGATTCGTGCCACGTCGAGATCGCCATAGCCGACAATAAAGGCTGTGAGGTATGCTTTTCAATGTCAACGTGGAAGCTCCTACTGCAGAACGAGGCAGACATACTCCAACGATTACGCTGCAACGCAACATCGCCCCAAACCCACATCGTAATTGATCATTTGCGACTCGATTTCACGCGTATGCATGATGATCAACTTATTAAAATCACTGATAATCGCGCTGCCATATATATGACTGAAGCCACGATACGTAAACTATTCCCGTATAAACATTGCATTGAACATATGTTCACCTGGCTAACTGAAAATATGTACTCTGTAAGTAGTAAATATACCACCTTCGTGGAAGTTCTACGTACCGCTTCCGTACCAACGAATTATGTGAAATTAATTTCCGAAAGCGAGCACTTTGAGCAGCATTCATTGATTGTGAATTGTTAGCGTTAGGATTACAATCTATGCTACGTGATGTAAACCATGTACCACTATAGTACGTGCATATATATATGTTTAATAATAAATGTACAACAATTTTTTAAATAAATGTATATATATATATATTTTTCAAAAAAAGTAGTGTATGTGTTTATTCATGTACAATGTAAAGCTATCCATGCGTACTTAAATTATAAAATCAGTATTTGCGTAAAAGTAACATTCGTATGGGAGGGATATTCATGCTCGTGGGTAGAGGAATCAGTCGCCGTTGTCATTGTTCTCATCACCGCCGCCGTTGTGTTCACTATAGAAAACAAAAAAAATATAACTGTTACATATTCGTTTCTCTGCATATGACGCGTAAAGTAGATGCAATGCGTGTGTGGGACTTACATTAGGTGACGCTACGTATATAATTCCATATTTTCTCGACATTCTCTAGCGCGCAAACACCGTCGTTTTTGTGAAATGCACATCGAATAGCATTCGTTGAAGACATAGACTTCAGATTAGGGACGTCAGGCATGATCCCGCAATAATCATCGTCAACGTCGTAGCCGCCGTCGTCTTCGACAGTTCGAGCGTTGTCATTGCTGTTGTTGGTGTTGATCTTTCGCGCCGTCAGTTCGTACAAATTGCATACATCCTCCACGATTATGTTAGGTAGTAGTTGCAGCATCCACGTTTTCTTTTCCGCACCTTTCACGATGACGAAGTCAATGTTCGCGAGTACGCTGGTGAGGAGCCCCGGAAGTTTGGAGTATGGAACATAGCCGTCAGATCAGCGAAGTCCGTGCTGATGCTTCGCCAGCCAGGACGCTTGACGGTTATCCCACGAATTCAGATGTTTCAAGAAGTATGGTGGTTCGAAGATCCAATGGCTGATTATCTCTTTGGCGACGAACTCACGTTCGATATTGAAACCTTGCAGATCGACAATGGCGAACATTATTATTCGTTTAGGTAGCACCGGCGGCGACGGTGTCGAAACAGTAACTGAGGTCTTCGACATCGACGTTTTAAAACAGTAGCAGTATCCGCAGTAGTAGTAGTAGTAGTAGGAGTAGTAATAATAATATGTGTACGCACGCTATATTAGTTTGCGTACCACGTTGGTTAAAGGGCCGTATTCGACTATACGATCGTGTATTATCAAACAGAAAGCGGTAGTATTAGCGGGGATATTTTCTTTACATTCGAAATCTATTCGCACATCCACCGTAGCACTCTTCAACGACTCGTTTTGCCTGGAACAATCTATGACCGCGATAGGTGCGTATTGTAAGAATTCGATCGCGTTCAGCAACGGTTCTCCGTGACCGTAGTACGATCTGCCGAATTTCGCGTACATATCGTATAGGAGCGCGTATTTATACTTATCAAAATCTAAGTTCAAGTCATCGTACGGATACGTCTCGGAATTTAGATACAGTCGAACGTTCGTAAGACGATTCGGGTCGAATACACCCGCGCATTTATCGGGACGATTCTTTCGATTAGTTTGCATGGCGAATATCACGAATCGAGGTTTCTCAATTTGCGACGTAGCTTTCACGGTCCACGTGTGTTTCGTTGTCTCTTGCAGTAACGGGTACTCATGCAGGCTCCACGAATGGAAACTCATCGCGATCGGCCGACCGCTTTCCAGGATACGTAACATCGATAACTTATTCACTTCCTCCAAAACAACGTGGGGCATACGCCACTGCACCTTGCGTATCTCTAGTTTCGGTATCGCAGTGGCGGAGGTGCAGTGCATCGCGTTCGAATCTACTCGCGATCGTATAAGTATTAGCTCGTGCCGCGCGTTCATCACGATGTGTTTGTAATCCTCGCAGAATCCTAATAACATGTTCAGGGGTACGCAGAATTTGAAAGCACCCGAATGAAAAATGTCTTTATTGTAATCGATGGCATAATTCCAACCGGCATTCGCAAGCACTTTGCTCCTCTCGACCGACAACGAAACGTAATTTTTTAATGTGGTAGTGATTCCTGGATTTCGGCAACGATCGATCTTGACACCGTTCAATTCGTATCGAATCTCATCGAACATGAACGCAACGCAATTATTGTCGAGAACAGCGGTCGCGGACGTTGCCGGACCTTTCGCATCCTGCGCCGTCAACGTGCCACGACCTTCGATGTAGAGAAAACTTTCGCATGGAAGCGTGTATAGATCTTGCTGCTGTATGGGGATTCTTATCTCGTCGCTGTTGTCGAACGTCGTGTTGGCGTACGGATTGTACATGTGTAACTCGATCTTCGTGATACGATTGTCGAAGGTTGGCGTATTCGCCACGTCCAGAATAATCGACATCGTGGTTGCGTGTCTAATAGGCGACGATGAAACCTAACGATCGTAAGAAACGTACGTTCGGACGAGTCAACGGCTTTCTCCTCGGCTGGATCCTCTTCTTATCGCTCCACCAACCTTTATTCTTCTACTTTCGCCTTCCGATAAAGGATTGCGCCGATGACGCGAGACACAGGCAGCAGGAGTAGCAGCGGCAGTGACGATTGATGATTCGTACGCGTGATCTAACACTAACATACTACACACCCGCGAATACGCGTGCAGTCACGCTAGCCTATCGCGCGGACGTCGTTGAACGTGCAAACGAATAGTTATTTCTTCTCCGCGGAAATCTATAGGACGATCGTGTTGATCGACGATGCACAACGTTAGATCGTGTATTGCTCGTGCGACGATCGGCAGGTAAATGACGTGTCGCGGAGTTTCCGATATCTTATATCCCGGTGGTACGCGAGGTGAAAATTCATGAATCGTGTGTACCAGTTTATCGTTGCTGTACGCGCCGGTAGTGACGTTGCACGTTACTCTAATCACGTTAACGTTTATAATATTCACGGGTACGTCGGACTCGTGCCAGATTCTCGGTAATAAGATGCGATTCGGAGAAAATCCTAGCAACGAGCCCACATTGTTCGGTTTCATAAAGTCTACAAAGAACGAGCAGTACAGCTCACTTTTCATGGTGTTGTTGTTAGCTCGTAGCATTAGAGGGTACTTGTCGTCGTTGCTATCGTTGTTTTCGCGTCTTCGAGGATATCGATCGAGTAATCGTTGCTTCAGATACTCGGCGATAGCGTCTAATTCGTAATAATTTTAAGGAGCCGTGGGGGATCGTAATGCATTCATGAATGGTGTCAGCGATGGTGTTGTTTTCGGTGTCAGCGATGGTGTTGTTTTCGATGTCATAATTCACGACGAAATAGAATTTATCGTTGCTCGAGTCGATGTTCGGTATCGTGTGAAACGTCTCCAAGTCCGCGAGTCCTAATTCGTATTGACCATCACTCAAATCTATCGGAGGGAAATAGTTTACAGTGAGCACGCTACTGCGACCCGTTAACGTAAGCGTGAACGACATATCATAGATTACACTCGCGAGACGGAGAGGGGGAAAGTGACGCGCGCGTGCGAATACTCGGCATTTTATCGATATTATGAGTCTTTATTATTATAGGTGGTGTGGATTGTCATTACGCATGGATCCATTGTAACATAATCTTAGTACACATACCGATATTATTAGTATATAGGCCATAATTCGATAGACTTTTGCTGTAAAAATTGCACGCACAAGCGACCACAATTCATCTAGTCGAAACGTTGAAAACGATTGTGATTATACGTGATTGTTGTACCATGTCCGAAATAGTAGATCAATTCCGCGGGAGGTCGCAGATTCCCAAAACTATCAAAGTACTGTACTCGCGGCCCGCGTTTCGCGTACGTGACCCAGTGCGTACCGACGCCTCGATTCTCGTCCAGATTCGCGATGCCACATTCGTTGCTTCGTACACGCGTGGGAAGTGTGTCGCGCATAAACACCCCTCGAAAGAACGGGATGCTGGCGCATTCGCGTTCTAATTGCAGGTTCGTCATAGGTTGTTGCGTTATCGGCGCCACCGTAGCCACGCGCCTACTCGATCGGCGTTTTTTTTTCTTTGATCTCAGTCGTCGTTGGCTTCGACGTCTAGGATTCAAGCCCGAACCTCGCTTGTACGGTGTCAGATGCATCCCTCGCCCTTCCATCGCCCGATTATGACGCAATGTCTCTTCCAGCTGTTTTCGCGAGGCCTTCGAATCGTTGACCGCTTTGGTTATACCAGCCGCTCCACCGGCCAATGCCCCGATAGCCTATAAAGCAGGTAGCACGAACGGAAGAAATTGAAGAAAGCCGCCGCGTTTCGCCACTCGTAGACTACGATGTCGTCGTCGCCGTTGAGGATGTTTCCTTCCAGACTTTCTCTGTTACGTTTCGTCCTTCTCATACCCATGCCGAGTTTAGTCTTAGCCTTCATCGTTGCCCACACTCCAGTCGCGGCTGCTTTTTCACCAAAGGTCGCGTCGTTCGCGAAAACTCGTTCTCGCGCTCGTTCGGCTAGCGCACGATCCGCCTCGTGTCGCCCCTCTAAATCCTTTCGACGAGAGTACGCGATATCGTGGTCGCGACACGCTGCGTCCAAGGGATTCACACCTTCGTCGCCACGAGCCAATCGCTTTAGCAAACGCGTCCCCGGTCCGCAGAACTGATAACCCGGAACGTGTAGTTCGAACGGTAGACGGTTTATGATACCGTTCACGAGACCTGATCCAGTCTTTCTCTTATTCTTCTTAAGATTCTTCTTCCTCTTCTGATTCTTGCCTAGTCCGTGAGACGTCGCAGTCGTTGATGCTACCATATAGGTTAGAATAGTCACAATAGCTACTGCAATAATAAACGCTTACGCGCGCTTAGCCGATCACAGTGATAGTGACCTGGGTGACGCGTGCCACGAATATAAATAGTCGTGCTTCGTCACACGCGCGCGAGTACCTGAGAAACACCGACAACATGCGATTCGCGAAACAGTCGAACGTTATTCGCGTGACCGCGAACAGAATGCTCGAGGATGATAGCGATGCGAGTCGATCGAACAGACACGGCCCGTTATTACCGAACAGCGTGCGAGGCGTGATTTGCGGCCCGTCCGGGTGTGGAAAAACGAACGTGCTTCTGAGCATGCTAGAGAGTCCGAACGGTTTACGCTTCGAGAACGTATACGTATACTCGAAATCGTTGCATCAGCCAAAGTATCGATATCTCGAGCAGATGTTCTCACTCGTCGATGGAATCGAATACTTTCCCTACTCGGACAACGCTGAGATCGTTCCACCTAGAGACGCTCGACCCGATTCGATCTTCGTGTTCGACGACGTGGCATGCGACGAACAGAACGCAATACGCGAATACTTCCCCATGGGTCGCCATGCGAACGTGGATTGCTTTTATTTGTGTCAGTCGTACGCTAGAATACCTAAACATTTAATCAGGGATAACACGAATTTTCTCATGCTGTTCAAACAAGACGGCATGAACTTGCGTCATGTGTACAACGATCACGTGAATACAGACATGACGTTCGAGTCGTTCAACGACTTGTGCGCGAGATGTTGGCGTCGACGATACGATTTCGTGGTGATCGATAAGGATAGTTCTATGTACGAAGGTCGATATCGAAGAGGATTTAACGAGTTCGTCGTAGCTCGCTGACATCAGTAAACCATAAGTCATTCATCGAGCAACACGAAATGTCCAGCGAACCAACGACAACGATGACGACTCCGATAACCTCGAGCAACGTCGACGCGAAGCATACGCGAAAACATCGTCGACTTCATCGACAAAAAGGGACGAAACATCAAAAAGGAACGAAACACCAAAAAAGAACGAAGCGTCAAGGTATGGACGCAAAGGTGCATGCAAAGGTGGAAATCGCTAAAGTCAGCGACGTTATACGTAAAAAGTGTTTAGCTTTGAAAATTGGTAAAATGACTACGGATGCAGCTGTGGAGGCGAGCACTCGTCCCATCGTCGAACCGTTGAACCGATTGATCGAAAATTCGTCCACGTTGAAAACGCACTCTACACCTCGATCGTGGTCAGTGAAGAGGAAACATGAATACGATCAGCAACAATCATCGAAGAGACTTCGACCCGTTACTCCGTATACATCCAAGGAACGTCTGAATAACCTTCCATATTATAACGATCACGACGATGAGGAGGAGGAGGACGACGACGACGACACCGACAACGACAACGACCACGACAACGACAAGGATAACTACAACGACAACAACAACGACAACGACAACGATAACGACACCGATAATGATAATGATAATGACAACGACAACGACAACAATAATAACGAAGTTGATGATGTTGTTGTTGATGATGTTGACGACGAAGACAGTGAAAAAATTCAGGATGATGAGTCGTCAGCAAAGGTTTACGATTTGGATACGCTACGCAACCCCGCGGATGATATCGAAGTGTATCTTCGAAACGCCAAAGGACCGTTGTCGCGAGAATATTTACGACTTTTATTCGCCGACACGAAGAAACGAATTGACAACGTGTACGGCGTATACTTGGGGTCCGACAAAGACCTAATGATCGGTGATTCCGTACTCTCCATCGACGAGGATGGTGACGACATCCGTGTCAACGGAACGCGACACGCGGGCACTCGGGGTTTGTACGAACTGTTGTTCATGCGAATACCAAACATTCGCACGTGCACGGACGCGGATTTTTACTCGTACCGACGTATCTTATTATCAACGAACGCGCATAAGCGAAACCATTCACCGAGCAAGCGCACGTTGGGTAACAAGGGATACAAGTACAAGAAAATTATATCCGCGATAATCGGCGGGGTGCGGACATCGGGTATCAGACGCGTTAGGGGCAGGGGTAACGGCGCGGGCGGTACGGGCACCGCTGGCACGCGACAAGGTTTAGGATTGCTCATCGACGAATCCATGACGGTCACCGATAACGCGATCGATTACGTGTACTGGGATAATCCGAATGAATTGGTCGATAGACTGAGATTGCTCATGGCATCGCGCGCGGCAGGTCACACGGGTCACGATAACGAAATCACATCCATCATGGAGGAACTTCGCGAGGCCGGACATATCTTAAATTGAACGATCCCTTAATCGCCGCGTCAGTAGTGTTCGCGCGCACGCGTCGTTATGTCGGTGAACAAGTTTGGCACCTCGTTACGCAATAACAACATCAACAACAATAACAACGAAGCGGTGATGACAATGACTAGACTATTGTCCGCGGCGGACGATCGCTTTACCCGAAAAATCGAAACGGCTATCGCGAACGCGCGACTGGACGCCGAGTATCAACGATCTCAATTCGAGACGCGAGTTAACGCGCAACTATCTCGGTTAGAGGACGATTTAAATAACGCGATGGAACGACGTTCGGATCACTTGAATGACAGACTCGAAGAGTTCACGACATCAACAGCGACGCCGACTGCGATAACGATCACGAATCTGCACAAACAAAAGGAGTCGCGAAAAGCTAATGAGGGTCGACGACGCCAATGATTATTGATCCTGACCCTTACGATAGCGGCTACGGCTCCGAATCGTCGAATGATGACGAACGATCGCGAAAAACGTGCACCGCTTGTATTTTACGAACACTCGAGGAACTCATACTACTTCTATCATCCTTGAATCGCCGCGATCATCCCCGCCAATCCGCGAAGCATGAACAAGGAGCGAGTACAATTAGTGAACGAATTACATGCACCCGCGAGACGAAATTTTCCGCGGCGACCCGTCGTGATTCGCGGCTACGATGATTTGTGGCAGGCCGATTTGGTGGAGATGCGTCCGTACGCGAAGCAAAATCGAGGATATCACTACATACTAACGATCATCGATGCGTTCAGCAAGTATGCATGGGCCGTACCCATGAAAACGAAAAGCGGACGCGACGTGACCGCGGCGTTCACGATCGTATTGCGACAGAGCGATAGATGCCCGCGAAATTTACAAACCGACATGGGTAAGGAGTTTTACAACGCGGAATTTCAACGATGTATGAAGACTCGCGGGATCAAACACTACTCCACGTACAGCGTGATGAAAGCGTCGATCGTTGAACGTTTCAATCGTACGCTGAAAAACCTCATTGTGGAAACAATTCTCCTTGAACGCGTCCTATCGTTGGATTGACCTGTTACCTACACTCGTACGCACCTACAATCATCGCAAGCATCGAACGATCAACGCCCGACCCGTTGACGTGACCCCCGCGACATGTTTGTCGTTGGCCGTGAATGAACCCACCCCCCTATCCACATCGAAAGGTTTTCGACGACGCGCGAAATTCAAAGTCGGTGACAAGGTACGCGTGAGCAAGTTCAAGACCCTCTTCGAGAAGGGGTACACTCCGAACTGGTCAACCGAGGTGTTCGAAATCGTAACCGTACAACGAACCTGTCCGGTGACGTACATTCTACGCGATTCCGCAGGAGAGCCGATCTCGGGTGGATTCTACGAATTCGAACTGCATTCGGTCGCGAATCCTGACATCTATCTGATCGAGAAGATTATTCGTCGCAAGGGAAACCAGGTGTACGTTAAATGGCTCGGATTTGATTCGTCGCGAAACTCGTGGATAAGCGACAAGGATATTCTATGATTCTCGATTATAAACGCACTATGTGTTACTGAAATAAATAAATAAATAAATAAATAAATAAATACATATAAATAAATGCATATAAATATATACATTGTCCGTTTATTAATTTATTTTCCTTCTTCTCGTATATGCGAACAATTAATCTTAATAAAATAAGAAAAAATATATATACATATATATACATATATCTATACATAAATCTATATATATATATACTAACACGTATAAAATACAATTTTGACTATCCTACGTTATATACAATTTTGACTATTCTACGCTATACATATATTAAATATCCATAGATAAATAAATAACATGAGCAAAAGAAAGAAACGTATATACATATGTACATGCAAGGATACTATACAATGGGATTCTCGAGGGACTCGTCGGACACAAGCTCGAGACGTTCGTGGGTCCTGTGCTCGGGGATTCGATAATGCCCCCACGGAAGGGTGTGGACTCGATCGGCTAAAATACACCGCTTGTCGTCGAAGGGACTGAGAGCATTCTTTGCTTCACTCACGGTATAGACATCATGCTCTTTGGAACGTATATTGTTCTGCCGAACCGATTTCAGGGTGAGATTGTGAAGACAACGAGTGTAATCGTTGAATTGTACATGATTCGCGACCACGTGTCTCCGCACACCCTTCACTTTTTTAGTCTCACTCGTGGACCCCACTGCAGCGTTAAACGTTCTAGTCGCGTACATTTTAGATCGTAGTCCGACGAACTCGGTCTTCAAGGCGCCGTTGTTCTCATCTTTCATGAGTCCCGGCACCTTTTTGTTTACGCGGGGCATACCGTACGGATTGTCCACCGCGTAATCACTCGTATCGAATCGTACGACGTCGCGCTTCATCTGTTCATACATATCATCGTTTTTCACACTATACATTAAACTATCGGTATCGGTGTACAGAACCTTACACCGATCACCGAACTTCGCACGCATATATGCGTAGTGAAATTCATATAAACATTCCTTCGATACGTCGAGCACACACATACCCACGTATATCGGTTTATCGAACTTCACTTTCAGTTTGCGCATCTCGATGGCCACCAACTCCTCGGAGAAAATCGTCCGACTGTGAAAGTTCGGTTTCGCGATCAGCGTTTCCGCGCCGTAACGACCGTCCCACCGCGTCACCAGTCGTACGTCTACGCGATTCCGCACATTCTCCATTGTTTTCCCGTACACCGCGTTGTTCATTAATTTATATAGAGTTTTCTGAAATTCACTCGTGGCTCGCGTCCTCAAATCGGTGTTCAATTGGATATAGTCGCGTAACCAATGCGACTGATCGAATCGCAACACCCGATGAATTCGCGTCACGCGTAAACCGTGTCGCACGCACTGTTTCAGGTAGCGATAATGGATGACGTATCGCTCCTTATCGTCGAGCGTGGCAAGCAGCTTGGTCTGTTTTCCTTCTGGCGCGTGCTCGCGCACCGGACAGAATGGAAGGTCGGCGTGCGCGTCGTGAATGGCCTTGGGATATTCAATGTCCACCTCCAACAGGTATCCCTCGGATTCTTCTTTTTCGGGGTCCTCGCCGTCGGGTAGGGATGACACGTTAAGCGTAGCCACTGTCGCATCGTCCAGCCATCGAAACCCTCCTTTCAGCATAGCCTGCGACATTGCCCATCCGTACAAGTTGTTGACGTCGAAGTACATCAGATACGTTGATGCCTTCGACTCGTCGTACACCCCTGCGGCAGGTACTTGTTGTTGGCGACCGCGTACCTGTGCGAGCACTGACTCAGACCGCCGCGTATGCCACGCTCCACGAACAGCAACATGTCCACGTCCGTCAAAAGTTCTAATCGTACGCCGGTGTACTTGAGCATCGCGTTCCACGTGAAACTCGGTAGCGTAAAATAATGCGCGGGATCCAGATCGTAACTCGCGATACTGTCGGTGCGGAAACTCTCGAATACATCGGCGAGTAACAGCACATCTGTTTTCAAGTACAAATCACTGTACTCGCCCAATGTCTGTGCGCGAAAAGTATTCCACACGTTCACGGCATGCGCGTAATCAGGCTCCGACGCGGCGCTATCGTTCAACCGGTTATAGAACGCTTCGCGGGACGGTAAACACGTATCATTTAGTTTGGTGTATGACGTCACGTAGTCGTAAGGGAAGACACCCTTACTGGTCAGGAGATTGAACTGATCGTCCGACAGGGATTGAAACTCGCGTCGTAGAATCGCGAATCGTTCTTTGCCAAGGTCCGAAGCGAGTTTCTCCAGACTAGCGGCCAAGAACTTCAACGAATCTATGAACCGAAACTTAAATCCCCTCTTCCAATCGTTGTTCTCGCCGTCAATTCCCTTGACGTGTTTTGTGAACGATATATACCGCTCCTTCGTTACCGGCAGCAGATTGATCTTCCCCTCGAACGCGGACGCCAACTCCTTAATCACGAAATGCGCGTCGTAGCCTGATAGATTATGAAATACTACCGGTATCGTGTACGATCGTTGACACGTGGGCCGCGCCTCGATACTCGCCCGTCGAGTGGCAATGGTCGCGCACTTTTGTATCCCCGTCGATGAAGGGTTTTCCGCACACGTGACACACGATCGCGTTTTCAAAACTGAGAGATTGTTGTCTCGTCAACGAGTTCATCGGTTTCGCATTCCGCAACCACGAATACGCAATGTTCGCAAAGTCACGTAGTTCCTGCACGAACCACTTCACGCACTCGGAGTCGTGACGATACGCGCGATAACGGCACAGTCGGTGGAACAATGAACGTAGTATCCTACGCTGTACGCTCTGTGCTGCTGGTACGTGTACGTACGACTCCGCTCCGCAGGCCCGACGTCCTCCAGCATACATTCAAAGTCCGCGTACACGATGAATGGCGCTCGTTCCTTATTTTTAAAGTTTTTGAACTGCAACCATTTATCATCCACGGACGGTAATTCGACGACACACTCGTTCAGACGCTTGCAGTCCACGTTGTGCTTGGTCAAACGCTCGGATGAATAGAAGAAGTTGAGACATCTGCAGTGATAACAATAGCATTAATAGAACATAAGAATAAATAATACAACGATCGAAATATTCCGTATTTTACTCACCTTTCGCAAACGAATGCTTGGTGTTCGTGATTGCCGAGCTGCTTCGAAATCAGTCTCGACATGCTGCGAATGCACGCGAAATGATAAAGTTGAGGGTCCTTGGTGTCCTGTATCAATAGCACGTTCGCGTGCCTCTCCCGCTTATCCTCAGTTAGACGCAGAGGCATGCAGCTTTTGTCGGTCCAGGTGTACACGTTCACCGACACGTCGTTCAACCTCTCGAACTTGGCCAGCTGGTCCAACGTCATGGGAAGCGTCACATCATTCGTGCGAAGCACCGTCGTGTAGTGTGGGTACGATGAGTCCCTACTCACATTCGTAGCAGCAGCAGCAGGATACAAACTTGCAACGACAGACCATAAAAAGCACGCGTTGTCCCCGCTCTTTACGTTTACAACTGCTTTTTCCAGCACGACGTCAAGCGGAAGCGATACGTTGCAACCCGCTCGTAGTGGATTATGCTTATTAATATTCACTAGAATATTTAGCACAGCCCTTAAGGTCCATCCACTGTCGCGATCTTGAAACTCTTCGATCGCCACTAACGTGGGAGCGACCACACACTTTGAGTACCACTCGCGCACGCTCGATGTCTCGAATAGTACGCGGTTTCGCGTACCGAAACTTTTCATATCAGTATTTTCACCCAATATAAACTCCACGTTTAAGTTCATATTGACGGCCACGCTCTTATGCGTCCTGATAGCGTCCGTAACGCGCGAGATTACAGTTCGTAGCGCACCCTCCAAAAATCGACGCGGATCGACGTGTCCCACGTTGATGACCGCACCGGTTGAAATACGGCCTATAAAGGCAGATTCCACGTCTTCCCATTCGACTTTACGTACGGTCGATCCACCCGACACCCCGAGCCCTACTCGCGAAAGCCGTGCCCGCACGATCGCGCGCAATGTCTTTATTCGCGCGATCAGCGACACCAGGCGTTGTTTCGCGGTCACGGACACTCCTCCGCTGCACTGGTACTCGACGATGAGCTGCAGGCACGTGTCACAATGATCGATCTAGTCTCGGAATTGCGCAATACAGCGTAAAAGATTAGACATCCGGGACAAAACCCTGTACGTGTTCATGAATCCCTCCATATTCACTTATTTACAAAGAGTTTTTTTATCTACCAGACACGCACGAGTAGTGCCGAATGAGTGATACGGCTCTTCCAGGTGACGTGGTCCGTGTTCGGATATCGGAAACCCAACGGTAAAATGATGCGCTTCGATTGTCGTCGCACAATCGGTGTCGGGTGCTCATCCAAAAATCTTGCTAATTCGCGAGACAAAAACGAGTCCACGGTAATAGTCAATGTTCGAGGACACAACACTTTGTACACTTCGCTCGTACCGTTCTCAATGTCCTGTAGAAGCGTTAACGTTGTACACTTAAGGTACGCGTCCTTATCACCAACGATGCAATATATTGTTCACTTGCTCGCAGTACTATATCGCGCGATATGGCGTAGCAATTGACGATGCTGTTGCGACAATTGCATAAATCCGTATCGGAAGATGCTAATCCACGACGTCTCGGATAATGACGGTGGACTTAAAGCGTCGCGGATCTTATGTCTCTCGATCGTCAGTGATTTTTCATCCAACTGCAGCGACGTCGATAAAGGGCTCGCCCCACCATCGGTATCGTCATCGGAAGACGATGACGCGAGCATCATGGACTGACATTGGTATATTAAAAATCAAATGCCCATGGGCCTATATCGAACTCTTTTCACACTTACACGGTCGCTGTCCCGCTTCCACTTACCTACTATAAACATACAGCATGGCGCGGTGCAATGTCGTGTTTACTCCATGGGCTATCACACGTGCGCTGTATCGGTCCCACGGTTAAAATATAAACACACGGCATAGTGCGGTTCGCTCTATGATTTCTCAGAAATTATGTACCACCCTTTTTCTTAGAAATCATCATGGAATGCAATGTCGTGTTTATTCCATGGGGTATCGCGATGATTGATTTACAATAATTATCGTTCTATGCTTATATCATTGCACGTGCGCTGTATCGGTCCCACGATTCAAATATTTCCTCAGAAAAAAATCTTTTCTCCTGGTCCACCCTCTTTCTCAGAAATTATCGTCGAAGACGCGATTTGAATTTCCACGAATCGGTCGCGGTCGCGCCTGCGCACCGATCCCCGCACGCGTACGGAGATTGCGCGGCGGCGACACGTGCCCAAAGTACCTTAAACATCCAGCATGTGGCGCCAATACGAAATGTATAAAAAATCTGAAAAATTTACCAAGGCGGGCCCAAATACCGACGCGGACCCAAAGTACCTTAAACATCCAATAGGTAGCGCCAATACGAAATGCGCGCGACGCCATTTTAAAATTTTGAAAATCCACCCCCTCCCCTGTGAAGTCAATCCCCTCGCCCACGAACACCACCTGCGCGCGCGGCGCCATTTTGAAAATTTTGAAATCCCCCTTCCCCTGTGACGTCATCCCCCTCTCACCTACGAACTCGGTCGACGCCCTTTTGGAATTCCCCTCCCCTGTGACGTCATCCCCCTCACCAACGAACTCGGTACCCCCCTCCCCGCCTCACCCCCGCACCCAACTCGCCGAAGAGCGCGGTACCCCCGCCCCGCCTCACCCCCTCACCACCCGGTCCCAGAATCGGCATACTATACCCACTTCCCTGTCAGTACCGTTGTGTATATTTTGTACACCGCCGGCATTAACGTCACTCCTCTGTATTCTTAGACTCTCGTTTCCTCCCTTTTGTTGGCCAGTCGCATTTATACCTTATTTCCAACACTGTGGCGCCATCCTTCTCCCTCCCACACCCTTCCACAAACTTCCGACGCCGCTCTCTATCATTGTGTCTCCTACATACTTCCAGGCCTCGTTCGGCACCTCGCCTCGCTGCATCGCTTTTCCTTCCTTCAACTTCCATACTACCTTTCTTATTTCTTCCTTTTCTATTTCCCTTTCTTGTCCTAATGTTTTGTTTCCTTTAAACCCAGCCCTAAACCTACTTTCCACTCCTCCGAGCAACCCCATAAAGTACTCTTTCCATTCTTCTTTGTTTATCCTTTCATTAATACTGCTCCTTTTCCCTCTTCCTCTATTTAGTATCTCTCACGCTTAAACTTCCGTTTTGGCTTTTGCGACTTCCTCTACCATCCTGACTCTCTCTTCCTCCTTTCTTTCATACATCTCTTTATATTCCGTTTTCCAATTCGTATATTCCTCCTGCTTGCTCTTGTTATGTGAGGGCGTTAATTTTTAAGCGACCGAGCGGTTGAGTCTAATTTTCTCACGCAACGCTTAAGGAATTTAAAGCGATTATTGTAATTTTGACATAATTAGATTATTACGCAAAAATCATGATTATTTTGGGCACAGCTTTTGTCTTCAACCTATACAGGATGCTCAATCAGGATGTGGTATTTTGGTAGAGACTGGTTCGAACAGAATGAGACAAGATTTAAGTAAATATTACCATGTATTACAAAAATATGCAAAGGAAACATTTTGAAAGATGGTACAAAAATGGGAATTTACACGGATTTATGCGAAGTCGTAGATGACAAACAAATATGAACGTTTTTGCGATAAACAAATATAAAAGCTCAAATGCGATATGTAAAATTCTACACCCGATTACAAAGAATTCGATTCGGTTTCAGAGGTCGCAATTAAAAGTTGATATGGATGTCAGACGATGAACAGTAGTTAACGGGCAAGAATTGATCGACAATAATTGACCGAGAGAAAACCCGTAACCTACTAAGCGATTAGATCAATTATCGCGTTTGTATTCGATTTTACACATTCACAGTGAATGATTTAGAAAGGTAATTAGGTCGGCGATTTATATTACATAAAATAAGAAATTTCAGAACGCGGTACACGCCGGAGGGAAGGTAACAGTTGTCTGAGGGAAATCCCGTAACCCACTAAGTGGTTGGATCAACCGTACAATATCATAAATACTTTGAATCACTCACCGACTCGGCACTAGAAGAGTGTTAAAATTTTGAACGGCTTACTCTCTGTCTCCCTCTCTCTCTCTCTCTCTCTCTCTCTCTCTGTCGCTTTCTCTGTTTGTCTGTCTGTCTGTCTCTCTCTCTCTCTCTCTCTCTCTCTCTCTCTCGCTTCCTCTGTGTGACCTGGAGGGGCCTGTGGTACGATGTCTAAGCGCAGGACACGTCGCATAGTACACTTGTGTTAATGTTTGTATAAAGGGTGGATTTAAAAATTAAACGCAAAATATATAAGATTTGAACAAGACGTGGTTAAAAATAGGTACGATTTATACAGTAGAATTTAAATGAGTCTCTACGGGGACTGAGTCTTTCCACGTTCACTATGACGCAATGGAACTCCAGCTCAAAGACTATTTTAAACAAATAGCAATGTCTCTCGGACAGAACAACCGCGCACTACGCGACTTGCTACCCGACTGCTCCGAGCGATCGCAGGGCAGGCCCGAGCACTCGGGACTTTGAACAAAGAGCGCCAAAATTGCTGACTCTGCACCTCATGCCCACGGGGTCCACACGTCGTCGCCTCGGACCGTTCTCAGCCTCTCAGTGCTTAGGCTTTCGAAATGCTTATCGTATCCGGTGTTCTAGGAACGTCGCGCAGCGTTGGAAGACTGTTGTCGACAAATCTTGAGTGAGAAAAATATCATGGCTTCAAGTCAGGCTTCAAGAAACTAAATAAAATTATTGTCGTAGGAATTCGGTTTGTAGATCATTGACAATTGATTGAGGGAAAACACGCAATGGTTGGATTAAATGTCAATGATGGCATAAAAGAAATTTAGGGGAAAATGTTCGGCACGTAACACTCTTACCTCCTCTTCATTTTCCCAGCTCTTTTCTTAGCTCATTTTTTCTGTCTGCATTCTTGATCCCACCCCGCCCCTCTGCCTCACCCCTTTTCCTCCTGTTTCTCCCCTCCCTTCATCTCTTTTATATTTCTTGTTACCTTCTTTCTATTGTATCCCTTTCCCCTCTTTGTTCACAACTTCCATTCCTTGTTTATATTCCTCTTTCATTATTCCTGTCCACCGCACTCCTACATTTCTTTCCCCTATCTTCTTATTTCTCCTTTCTGCTCGAAGGAATCGGTTGTATAGGCCTGGAATTCCAACAGGCCTCGAACTGAGTGAGTAACGTTGACACTTCCTCGAAAGTCAACAGCGAGTCTCCCACGACTCGTCGGAGGTGATGCTTGATCGCCTTGACTGCGGTCTCCCATAGGCCTCCAAAATGAGGAGCAGCAGCAGGATGAAATGTCCACTGCATGCTATCATTGGCGAAATAGCTAGCGAGAGCTCGTTGTTCATTGCTGACTGCAGCAAACATCCTGCACAGCTCTCGATCTGCTCCAACGAAATTGGTGCCACAGTCACTCGTATGGGCGGTACAAATTGCTTGCCTCGCTGGAAATCACTTGAAGACAGCTAGAAAGGCTACTGCGATGTAGTCTAAAACAAGTAGTAGTCTATGTGAACGCCGTGGACGGCACGAGTGGAGAAACAAAGATATTAAAGTAAGCCTTGTACGACTTGTACCCTTGTCACTTCGAGGTGCGAATGAATTACGGGCCTGTGTAATCAACACCTGAGTGATGAAAGGGGTGTGTGGGCATCAAACGTGTAGCTGATAGATCTCCCATCAGTTGAGATACGTTCTTCGCTCTCCATCTGATGCATGGAACACAGCGAAGAAAGACTGCTCGTACAGCTTTTCATGCTCCGATTATCCAAAAGCGACGTCGTAAGGACGACGTGACTAATTACACACCTCTGTGCCGAGTGCGCCGGCGTAAAAAGTTTTCTACGAGAAGGCGAGAAAGAAAGAAAGTGCTGCAACCTTCCACCGACTCGTAGCAGTCCTGTTTCGTTCATGAATGGGGCGAATCGAATAAATTTGCTTCTTTGAAGCCTCTTCGTGGAGTCTCAAACTACAATGTCCTGTGCAATGGCGCAACATTGCATTTGGCGTGTCCAACCTAGCAGCGCCTTGTCCAGCTCCTGACCTTGGCAACAAACCTCAGGCACCAGGCGGTTACTCGAAGGAGCTTAGACAGTGAGGAGTAACACTCCACGAGACCCTATGGCTGTTCTGCTGCAGTAATCAGAGAGTGGGTTCTTTTCTCAAGAGCCGTCTTCCTCTTACAAATGTCACTCAGCCATGTGGTCATGTCTGCACCTCGTTTTTGCAATTGCCAAGGATTTCTGATTGCCACCACCAGATGCTATTATGCGCATGTAAATCACCGCTGCATACGTATTTTCTGATGCGTCTCCATAGCCGTGAATTTCACACAACCGCGAGTGTGTGGACATGTCCAACCAGCGAGAAATCCTCACAAAGTGGCAAGTGGAAGTACTGAGTTGAATCTGATCCACAATGAAATTGTTCCTGCCGGTAGGGGGTCGTCCCATTTCACCTGCAAGAGCCAAAGCAACTCAATTAAGATTTTTGCAGTGATAATGTAAGGAGCAAACCAATCCAAAGGATTGTAGAATTTTGCTATATGCGACAGAATAGAGCGATTCGTTGGTTGCTCCGAAGTTTGGTCCAATTTATCCTGAACCAAGAACAAGTCTCAAGATTGTTGCCACGCAAGACCTAAGAGACTGTGCAGATCTGAGTTCCAAGAGACATCCGTGGAGGCTCCACACTTACGACTTGATTAAGCTAGTAATTCTCTTGAATTAGAAGTCCATCGACTCAAGGCGAATCCGCCCGCCTTGAGAAGATCTGTTAGTTGTTGTTGCTTGATTATTGCGTCCTCTTCGTTATATGCACCCGAAAGTATATCATCGACGTAGGAGTCATGCAGCAATGCCTCCGCACCGATGGGGTAATTCTTACCTTTTTCCTTGACCAATTGTTTCAAAGCACGAACTGCCAAAAAGGGGGTAAATGCGAGCCCATAAGTTACCGTGTTCAGAGAGTAAGCACGAACAGGGTGGTTCTCACTAGGTTTCGAGAGCAGAATTGACGATAGATCAGGCAGCAGATTTGGTCCGATCATGTAATTCCGACCAATGTAAACACTCATTCAATGAAACACCAGAATGTGTTGGTTGTGAACCATTAAAGACAACTCGAATTTTGGAGTTCTTTCCTGATTGCTTGAAGACTTCATGATGAGGGAGAAACACCTGCTGCTTTCATAACTTGTTGACAACAGGAGTCATGTGTTCCATTTTCAGATATTCTTGCATGAAGCACTTAAAGGCAGCGAAGAAGTGGTTCTCTCTCTTAAATCTGCGCTACTTCTTTTTCAACACCCAGGTTAGATACGTACGATTTGGTTGGTAGCTGATCAATGTACTTTTCTTCTTCGCTCCGAGAATGAGTTTGCAAAAAGTGCTCGTCACAATTTCTTCGTGCGTCCAAAAACACTGCAAAACATCACAAAGTGATAGATCAGTATTACAATAAATTGTTGTAACTTCGCTGTTAATTGGAGGTGAGCTTCCTTCTGGTCCAGTAAGGATCCAACCCAAGGCAGTTTCCTGAGCAATTGGTGCACCTAAAGGCCCACGGCACAACCCTGCACGTATGATGAGGGGATAAATGTCTGCTCCTAGTAGTAAATCTACAGGGTGTCCCACGGTAGGCTGGACAGCGCGATATCTCCTAAAGTATTGGAGATAAAAATATTTAAAAAATAGGGAATTGCATGGTTCGAGGGGGCCAATTAATTAGCGCGGACGAATTTTTTTTCGATTATTATTTTAAAAGATACAATGGTCAAGTTCGGTTTTTTAAATGGAAATATTTTATTTTTGAAGTCCTGACTTGATAGTGCGATCCAAGACAAATTCAATAAGCTTTAATGTATACACTTGATTTCCACTGGTTTCATTCACTGGTGGCAAGAAACCCCTCTGGAATAGCAAGGACCGGGGACGGTCTTACCGGCGCCACGGATGGCACTGCCTGTTGAAATAGATACCTGCGAAAGGTCTACGCCAGGCCCAAAGGCTGGACAATTCTTTTCCGTCAGAAATACTACTTAGGTAGGTACATCTGCGGTATCAAGAAGCGCATCGTTACTTTTGTTTCGCACTTGCTTCTACGCTCGAATGGCCGGTTCTTTTGGGAGGGATGTAAGTTGGATTGGTTAGGTTCGGAGGAGTGAAAGTTGCTAGACTAAATTTCAACCATAGGGAGCAGATTGTATCAGAACCAATCGGATTTGCATCCCTCACAAACGGCTGCTCTCTTGAAGAGGCCCTATTCATAGCAATACCTCCTCCCCAATGCCCACCTTCTCTCGCACGGAATACGTCAACGCATGGTTTTGTTTTGATACCGAAGCTCATGTTTATACTCGAGAGGACCACGCGTCGACAGCGGGCTACCCATTTTCTTCCTGTGTCTCTTTACTAGGAGTATTGCCGGTGGATTGTAGGAGCGTAGATGTCTGGATGCCATTTATTGAATTCAGGAGACGATAGAAACACTTTATTACAAAACACACATGTACTATAATTAAAGTAAATCGTATTCCTCTCGGGCAGGAGTCGCCCGACGCTCGTCAAGGAGATGCGGCCTGGTACCCCGTGGCGAGGACAGACCTTCGCAGTGCCTCACCCGATTTTTATGACTTTTTCCGGAAAAAGGTACGAATCCTGGGCCGAACGTAACGAATTGAGGTCGATCCCCCGCAGTCGAGGGTGAATTATCCATTACAGCGTATTAAGAAATTCTTTTCTTCATCGTGTCGAAAGGGAAGTGACGCCAATGGATTCCTTGTGTTTTTCTGATGAAAATCATACCAAACATCATAAAATTCGGACTACATTGACACAAGCTATTTGTATTCCTTATGTAAAAGTAATCTGATTTACACGACATTTGGCATGATTTTCACCGGAAAACCACAAGAAATCCATCGGCGACACTTCCATATCCATACGATAAAGGATAAAGAATTATTTTATTTCCTAAGCAGAAACAGGGTAATTCTGGAGCAACGCCCGTCAAGGAGATGAGAACTGGTACCCCGTGGCGAGGGCAGACCTTTGCAGTGCCTCGCCTGATTTTGAAGGGTGAGAAATGTTCAGGATTTCAAATGTTTGATTCTTTTCTTCATCGTATCGAAGGGGAAGTGGCGCCAATGGATTCCTGGCGTTCCGTCGATTAAAATCATACCAAATTTCATGTAAATCGGACTATTTTTAACCAAGTCAAGTCAGCTTGAAATGATAGAAATCGATTTTCCATGGAAGTTCCTTCATTATGGTCCGAATTACGTCATTCTTGGTGTCAGTTTCATCGGCGAAACATAAGGAATCGATGTGTGCGGTTTTCGCAAAGATCTGATGAAAAAATTCCGAGTCGAAGATTTCTCACTTCTTAATAGGCACTCAAACCCCTTCGAGGGTCGAATGCCCAGCAAGCATTGTGAGGCACTGCGAAGGTCTGTCCTCGCCACGGGGTACCAGGCCGCATCTCCTTGACGAGCGTCGGGCGACTCCTGCCCGAGAGGAATACGATTTACTTTAATTATAGTACATGTGTGTTTTGTAATAAAGTGTTTCTATCGTCTCCTGAATTCAATAAATGGCATCCAGACATCTACGCTCCTACAATCCACCGGCAATACTCCTAGTGAAGAGACACAGGAAGAAAATGGGTAGCCCGCTGTCGACGCGTGGTCCTCTCGAGTATAAACATGAGCTTCGATATCAAAACAAAACCATGCGTTGACGTATTCCGTGCGAGAGAAGGTGGGCATTGGGGAGGAGGTATTGCTATGAAGAGGGCCTCTTCAATAGAGCAGCCGTTTGTGAGGGATGCAAATCCGATTGGTTCTGATACAATCTGCTCCCTATGGTTGAAATTTAGTCTAGCAACTTTCACTCCTCCGAACCTAACCAATCCAACTTACATCCCTCCCAAAAGAACCGGCCATTCGAGCGTAGAAGCAAGTGCGAAACAAAAGTAATGATGCGCTTCTCGATACCGCAGATGTACCTATCTAAGTAGTATTTCTGACGGAAAAGAATTGTCCAGCCTTTGGGCCTGGCGTAGACCTTTCGCAGGTAGGTATCTATTTCAACAGGCAGTGCCATCCGTGGCGCCGGTAAAACCGTCCCCGGTCCTTGCTATTCCAGAGGGGTTTCTTGCCACCAGTGAATGAAACCAGTGGAAATCAAGTGTATACATTAAAGCTTATTGAATTTGTCTTGGATCGCACTATCAAGTCAGGACTTCAAAAATAAAATAGTTCCATTTAAAAAACCGAACTTGACCATCGTATCTTTTAAAATAATAATCGAAAAAAAATTCGTCCGCGCTAATTAATTGCCCCCCTCGAACCATGCAATTCCCTATTTTTTAAATATTTTTATCTCCAATACTTTAGGAGATATCGCGCTGTCCAGCCTACCGTGGGACACCCTGTATTGACTCAGCTACACTGAGGTGTGGATTGGCGAGCTGCAGGCCCACCAAGTGGTCCCAGCTGGTTATATTGCGTCCTTGGTGCGAATAAGTTGTAACCTTCGGCAGTTTGAAAGCAACTTTTTACAAGCGATAGTCGGATTTAAAATAAGGTGTTATCACTACGGTTGTCACACTTCGAGAGCGACTGCGAGTTTTGGCTCCAATTCTATCCCCTGGCACGTGAGCAGCTTTGCGTGAGAGACGCAGTGTTTGCATTTCCCGCTCTGAGATGAACGACATTTTCGAGTAAGGGTTCACCAGTGCCCGTACTGTTAAATAATCACCAGAGGCAGCGCATGCTCGTACCACATTGGTGGTAAGAATGCGACCTGCCGGTGACGTTTGTAGTACATGTGAGAGCTCACCTGACCTGCATGCTGCGACATTGGTAAAAATAGTAGTAATTTGTTGAGCATCGCTCTCACCAGCACAGCTGTTGTAAGTAATTGTTGGTGCTGCATTTATCTCTGCTACGTCATCATGAACTGACGAGTGATGCCTTTCACCGCGTATTTGGCACACCTTAAGTGACTTACAATCGCGCACAAAATGCGGCCGAGACAATTGCACAGATTGTGTATCATTGCTGCATCACCAACCTTTTCCTCTCTCGCGGGCTGCGCTCCTGATAGACGCTGCAATGCAAAATAAAATGATTGCGACGACACAATGAACAGCGAGTTTGTCTTGCTTCTTTCTTCGTCGTCACATGAGCTTTCACCCTGGAAGATGTTCCTGTAACTGGTAATTTCGCTGATTTATTAGATTTTACAGATCCAGTTTTGGATTGAAGCTCAAAAGAAGAGAAGGCCTTCTCGAGAGCCTGTAAAGCCGGGTCCAGACCTGAATGCGTATACGCTGAGCAGGCTGAACGCGTACGAATGACGCATACGGAGAGGTCGAAAGTGCCATGTGTCTTTCTTCACCAATTTCTGTGCTTAGCTTAGCCAGGGTTGCCAGATGAACTGGATAAATGATGGCGTGCGCTTCTCTTTGGTCATAGGGTCTAGGAGAAGGGGAACACTAATATTTACCAACACTAAGCCAATCCAAGCCAAGTGACGTCATATATACCAGTACGGCGTAAATAAATAGGTAACTATTGCACTATTAAACTGTTTAACATATAAAACTATTCAATTTTAAAGGGGAGGTTCAGCAAGCTAATTTGTAAACAAATTCCGTATATGCAAAAAATATGAAAAATATGCAGCATGTGCCTGCAGTATACCAGGTATGTAAATATGAAACCGGATTTTTTGTACTAAAAATACACGTTTATTGTATGAAAATGATACAAAATATTTTGTTCGAAGTATTGCCCATCGGTAGCTATACATTTTTTCCCATCTCTCTGACAATTTTGGATGCCATGCCAAAAAAACTGTTCCTCTTTTGAGGAAAACCAGTCATCGAGCCCTTTTCGTACATTTTCGTAAGATGTGAAGCGCTATTCAGCAAGTGCGTGTCCCATCGATGCAAATAAACAATAATCGGATGGAGCCAAGTTTGATGAGTAAGCCCCATGCGAAAGTATTTTCCAACTAAACGCCTCAATCGTTTCCTTTACCGTTTTTGCTCCGTGTGATGGTGCATTATCATGAAGCAGAATCACTTTGTGTTACCTTTTTGATATTCCGGTCGTTTTTCCTATCTTCTGGATCATTCCCATGACTTTCAAACGTATGGAGACGGCTTCTTGGGTTACATTTAATTGATCCGCGTGTTGTTGTTGCGTTTGAGCACCATCCTCATGCAACAATACTTGTAATTCGATGTCTTGAAACTTTTTCGGTGGTCTTCTACGTTCTTCGTTTCACACGTCAAAATGGCCACTCTTGAATTTCTTAAATCACTCAAAGCACTGTGATTTACTAAGAGCTCACCGTATGCTTCGACAAGCATTCGATGCGATTGTACAGCAGTTTTCTTCAAATGGTAACAGAAAATCAATGCTGTCCGCAAATTGTAGTTTCCAGGCACAAAATTCGATATGTTCAATGCTATTAAAAACTATGCAGTTGTATGAAACTTGTACGATTGTGAGTTGAAAATCTTTATCAGATGTCAAAACAAGAAAATGGCGTAAATGACACGGTTTGATGATAACTACATTGACAGCTGGCGCCACGTATGGGCAAATTCCGGTTTCATATTTACAGACCTGGGGCGGTATTCACAGTCGCGTCTTGAGATCAAGACCATCTCAAGCATTTGCTTAAGATGCCGCCTAGATTCATAGTTGCGTCTTGAGGTCGTGTCTTGAGCATTTGCTTGAGGAAAATCTTTTTCAAATAAGTAAATCCTTGTATGACGTCACATGTGTCAAAATAGACGGTAAAACGAGGTTATATTTTCAAGACGACGTTTTACATGTCTTGAGACCGTCTTGAGATTCCACCAGAAGAATGTCCGGAGTAGAGGGGGAACATCTACGGCAGTGGCCGTATGTGTGCGTGATGATTCCATCACCCATGTACCGTCACGTGATAGTCCCCCTCCACTCCAGAGATTCTATTCCCCGGCAACGCGTTGAATGTTTAAACTATCAAATACTTCCGCCATTACCTGCATAAAGGACGCGAAAAATGGATTTTGTAGACTATATCGACATTAATATTGATATTAACGATATTGACGAAGATGATTATATAGCGGACAATACAGTCGTTAGAAGGTATATTCGGGACGTGCAAAATCCATTTGAATATTACGATGAAGATGAATTTAAAAGGCGATTTCGATTTAATAAGGACTCTGTATTACATGGTACTTTACCGAGAATTATTGAAGGACTGGCGAAAATAAATAATCGTGGCCTGCCGATTGCCCTGCAATTGCAACTACTTGCATGCTTACGCATGGTATATGGGCCATCACGCATGTAACAGGGTGATCCTGGAGCAACTGGACTTTTGAGAAAAAATTGCGAAATTTCAAAATTGATCTTTGTTAAGTTTATGCTAAAAATGGGAATATTTTTCAATTTCGATTTTAAATTTTTAATTAAATTGGTACTACAAAACGTTAAAAAGCGAGAAGGGTATATATTTTTCTTTACCACCATCCCAAAATTGCCCCCCTTGATACCTGTTACATAAAAACAATATTCTTTATTCTATCGTATCGAAGTCCTGGAAGTCATCGTGAGGCACCACGGGGGGTATCCTCGCCATTCCGGAGACTCTCTGCTAAACTGTTCCCCCGGCATCGCTATAATATAACCTCGACGGTCATACGCATCACTCACTCACGTTCGAGTATCCTACTCTGTCGTCCACCAAGGAACGAACGGAATATCCTTCATCATTGGTTGTTCTAACAGAATTATTCCGAAAGTTTCCGAACGTGAATGAGCAAATGCTTGAGTAAATGCTTTATAAAGTAAATGGATACGTCATATAAGCAATCGCTTATTCCAAGCAAATGCTTCAGATCATCTTGACCAACGACTATGAATACCTGATGTCTTCAGGCAAACAAGATCGTCTTCTAGAAGATGATCTCAAGCATTCGCTCAAGACGCGACTGTGAATACCGCCCCTGGTATGAATACGTCAATGCGTGCTTTTGTTTTGATATTGGAGCGTGTGTATATACCGAAGCAATAAGGGATCCGTCTCCAATTTGAAGGGAAGACGACGTAGGCGAGGTCATTCACAGTTAGCGGACTACCCTTTTTCTTCCTGTGTCCCTCCACGTAGTGTATTGCCGCGCTCCGCGAGTAATCTCATGTTATTTTTTTAATACAGCAGCGATAACAAGAACGGCATTAACCTTATTGTTCAGACCTAACGCAGAACCCAATAATCCCTTTCTATGGAATATAATATAGTTTGACAGCGTTAATATAGTGTATTGTGGACCGAACATTGGGAATTTTATTGCATTAATAGTCGACCAAGCGCTCCCACTTACCTGAAACCAGGCGCATCGCTTGACGTTTGTCACCGTGCCCCAACTACATACAGAGAATGAGGACATATTTTTTCAAATTCTTTACACTTTAACCGGACATTAAACTTACAGAAGAAAAACTGTTAAGGAAAGAGTACTTATCGCGCCATCTCCCGAGTCCAAACGAACCCAGGCGTGACGAATTATTGTAAGACCCCCCACCGCGCTCATGTGGAGCATCGAGCCATCTCTCTTCCATCGATCGGAGATCGATGGAAGGGGGAGAGCACGCGGATTCGAGGAAATCGACGACGATTTCCTCGATCTACTAGTTGACGAGCCGTCTAAGAGGTAACACCAACTTTCTACACGCTGTAAACTGCTAACGCTTTCGCTTGCTTCGCTTTTGCTGGATTCGGGCCGAGTCCACGTGCTTTGCCACCGCTTTATAGAGATCGCCTACCGCGTAGGAACTAGTAATGTTAAAGCACTAGAACTACTTGCGATTATTAGAAACGTGTCGAACAAACCTTTAATATATAAATGTACAAAGTGTAAATATTTCAAACATAAGCGTTACCATTAAAGTCTCCTAAAATTAAACTAAAGAAACTTTTCGCGAGTGTCCCAATCCTGCGACGTGCGCTGTTACACAAAATCTTGCTAACATTTTTTGGTCCTTCGAGCCGGAGCGGCGCCGTTTGGATTCTGTGCTTCTGGAACGTTCGGGATTCCTCGCGTGTGTTGTGGGTAACGGTCGCGCGTGACCTCTGAAACAAAGAGCAATGAGTCACTTAATAGCTAGCCAACGCGACCTAAAGGGACGTATAATGCGCGCGTACGATAACTTAAAGAAGTTAGGAGCTAACAATTGGACGAAGGGTAACGTTTCAACTAGATTGGGAGCGCTACGAAAGAATTGGGCGAAATTCGAGGCGCAACACGATCAATTAATCGCCATGGCCGATGAGCCGGAAATCGTCGACGATAAGTATTTCAAGGAAGACGAGCCGGCAGATACGGAGGAGAAATTCCTCACGCAGGAAGCCCTGCTAGTCGACAAATTAGAGGAGCTCACTAGATTACAACAAGCCGTAGCGCGAAGCCTTGAACGTACAAGCAGGGACGATTCCCTACCCACTACTCGCTCCAAATCTTCGCTGCCGAAAATTCCGTTACCGAATTTCGACGGCCAGCACAAAGGGTGGCCATCTTTTCATGGACTTTTTCGCTCCCTCGTGATTGAGGATACATCGTTGTCGGATGCTGAACGCCTGCATTACCTAAGAGGGGCCCTTACCGGTGATGCTGCGAAACTTCTTCTTAATATGCCGGTACGTGAGGAGAATTTCGAGGCTGCGTGGAAGATGCTAGAAGAACGGTACGATAATCAACGGTTGGCGATAAAGGCATTGATGACGGCCATCTTTAACTTACCCACGCTTACCCGAGAGTCAGGGCCTGAACTCAAGGGATTATACTACACCTTGTGTGATTCAGTCCAGTCTCTCGCTGCATTAAAGAGACCCTTTGATGCCACTGGTGACTGGCTGGTACACTTGGTCGTAAATCGGCTGGACCCCCAGTCTCGGCGAGAATGGGAGACGCAGCTTGGGCAAACCAAAACTCCTTCGACCTATACGGAGTTGAAGCTATTTTTAGAGGGTCGAGTTAACACTGTTGAGGCCTTGGAGGAGCAGCCGACGGTTCCAGAAGGACGAGCCACGAAGTCTGCTGGAGCATCTAAAACCGTCAAGGTCAACCAGGTGAGCAAGGCGAAGCGACCATCGGATCCGTGTAGTCTTTGTGGGGCGGAACACTTTCTATTATTTTGCGCGGAGTATAAAGCAAAGAGTCCTCGGGAAAGAAAGGGGGTCCTGCTAGATAAACGACTTTGCTTTAACTGCTTGGGGAAACACCGCGCGGCGGATTGCAAGTGCGAAAAGAGATGCCAAGAGTGTAATCAAAAGCATCATACCTCAATACATCAGGGGACCGCCACCCCCGCCCTAGGTGGAGAAGCAGGAGTCTCAGTTAATTTGGGCCGGTCCGAGTCAAGGGAGGGCCTCCCTCACGACGCGACCCTCTCCCCGGTGTTGCTAGCTACAGCCAGGATAGTGATGCGCGCTCCGGACGGCGAGCCAAGGATAGTGCGGGCCCTCATCGACCAGGGTAGTGAAGTCTCCCTAGCAACAGAGGCACTCGTTCAATTGCTGCGACTTCCCAGAAAACCCTCCAATGTGCATGTGGTTGGTATTGGCAACCAACGGAGGGAACGAGTGCGTGGAAGCGTTCACCTGGAGTTCTCACCGCATGGAAGCGTTGATTCACGGCAGACGACCACGGCGCTGGTGCTGCCTCGGATCACGGCCTACACGCCTCAAATCAAGAGGAGAATGAACGCGTGGACTCACCTGCAGGGGCTACCATTGGCAGACCCTAACTTTACGGATGGTACCCAGATCGATGTTCTGCTGGGTGCCGACGTGTACTCACTTATCTTGGAGGACGGTTTCCGCAAGGGGCAAGAAGGTGAGCCCATTGCCCAGAAAACTACACTGGGCTGGATTGTATCAGGACTGGCGAGGGGTTCGCGCGGCGAAGACTCACGTGCGACCAGTGGACTCGTCACGCTTCAATGCACGTGGGAGGATGATCTTGCCCCGCTGGTCCAGCGCTTCTGGGAACAAGAGGAGGTGCAGACGGCCACAACCCTCAATGCCGAGGATCAGGAGTGTGAGGATTACTTCACCACCACACATCAACGCTTACCGTCTGGACGCTACATGGTTCGTCTCCCCTTCAGAGAGAGACAGGGACTGGGCGAGTCTCGAGCCGGGGCCGTCAGAATGCTTCATAGAATGGAGTCCAAATGCAATCGGGAGCCACACTTTAAGGAGGCCTACCAGTCGTTCCTACGTGAGTATGAACAACTAGTGCACATGACTAAAACTGACAAAATTTATCCAGAAGGCGAGTGCTACTACCTGCCACATCACGGAGTACTCAAGGAAAGTAGCACCACCACGAAGCTTCGGGTGGTGTTCAACGGCTCTCATGCTACCAGTTCAGGGAAGTCCCTGAACGACCTCCTGATGGTGGGACCCAACCTGCTACCAGGTCTTCAAGAAGTGCTGTTACGATGGCGCACGCATCGCATTTGCCTGACGGCAGATATCGAGAAGATGTTCCGTCAAATAATTGTACACCCGGAGGATCGACGCTTCCAACGGATACTTTGGCGAAATCGAGAGGAGGACGCCGTGAACAATTATGAATTAAACACTGTTACTTACGGTTTAGCCTGCGCCCCCTACTTGGCCATTCGCACGCTGCGACAACTGGCGCAGGATGAACGCTCCAACTTCCCACGAGCTGCAAGGATCCTGGACAGAGACGTATACATGGATGACGTGCTGACAGGAGCTGACTGTGAGACGGAGGCACGCACGCTTCAGCGTGAACTGCGTCTGCTCTGCAAGGCGGGCGGGTTCAATTTACGGAAGTGGGTATCGAACATACCCACCTTACTGGAGGGCCTCTCAGGCGAAGAGGCCACCTCGGCCGTCAACTGGGAGGAGGATACGCTTCACACGGCTCTAGGCGTCCAATGGAACGTACGAGAGGATGCATTCCGAGTCCGAGTCCCGGAGCATCCCGCTACCCAGATGGTCACCCGTCGTACAATCCTCTCACACATCGCTCGAATCTTCGACCCACTGGGCTTACTGGCCCCGGTAACTGTAACAGCCAAAATATTGCTGCAGTCGTTATGGTTGTTAAAAATAGGCTGGGACACCATGCTGCCACCTACCGTCGCACGGGAATGGAACCAGCTTCTGTCCGACCTACCGAGCCTGGAGGATGTCCGAGTGCCCCGCTGGTTAGGACTACACCCCAGGGTCAAGGAACTGGAGCTGCATGGCTTTGCGGACGCCTCGGAGAGAGCCTTCGCCGCAGTGGTATATATCCGAGTCGTGGACCATGATGACCTCGCGCAAGCTCAGTGGATCACTGCCAAGACTAAGGTGGCTCCGCTTCACCGAGTCACGCTTCCACGACTTGAGTTGTGCGCTGCCTCCCTACTGAGTCGGCTTGTGACTACCACGAAGAGGACTTTGGAGCTGGACAGTGTCCCGGTACATCTGTGGAGCGATTCCAGAATAGTGCTGGACTGGATTCGAGGGCATCCTTCGAGATGGAAGACTTATATCGCTAATCGAGTGGCGGACATACAGAGAGAAGTACCTGAGGCCCGTTGGCATCACGTGTCCGGGAGCGAGAATCCAGCTGACTGCGCTTCCAGGGGCCTGGCGCCCAATCAACTGCCGAGCTACGAACTATGGTGGAAGGGTCCACATTGGCTCACCGGACCCCCTCACTGGCGGACCGATACTGCATTCCAAGAGGAGAGCACAGATCTGGAGGCCCGAATCGTATCGAATCTGGTCACAAATGGTAACAAAGCAGCAACCACTTACTTGATAAACAATTACTCTTCTATCCAGCGTCTACTGAGAGTGACGGCATGGTGTCTACGCTGGTCACCACGGCAACCAAAGCGAGATGGAGGGACCCCCTACTTGTCTCCAGTTGAAGTCGAAGGAGCCCGCATTCACTGGATCAGAGTAATTCAACACCGGGAATTTCAGGAAGAGCTCCACCTACTACAAATGGGAGCTCCGCTTGCGAGCCGCAGTAAGTTGTTACGACTTACGCCTTTCATAGATGCCCAAGGGTTGCTGCGTGTTGGCGGTCGACTGAAGCATGCTGCATTGCCATCCTGGGAGAAGCATCCGATCATTCTACCAAGGAAGGGACATTTCACGGAATTATTGATCGACGATGCTCATCGGAGAACGCTTCACGGAGATACCCAACTTACCTTGGCCGTTTTACGCCAACGGTACTGGATTCTGGGGGGACGCCAGCAGGTCAAGACCCACATACACAACTGTGTCACCTGTCTACGCTGGAGGGCGACGCCTGGCCAGCAGCTGATGGGAGATCTACCGGCCTGTAGAGTTACACCAGCCAGGCCCTTCCAACAAGTGGGTCTGGATTATGCGGGGCCGTTTATCCTGCTAGCATCTCGAGGTCGAGGCCAGCGAACACACAAGGGTTATGTTGCCGTCTTCGTATGTCTAACCACGCGTGCCGTCCATTTAGAGGTTGTCTCTGATTACAGTACGGAGGCCTTCCTCGCTGCGTTGCGGCGTTTCACTTCCAGAAGGGGCCTCTGCACTACCATATACAGCGATCGAGGCACCAACTTCGTGGGCGCTGCACGAGAGCTGCGAAGCCTGGAACCTCTCTGCAGTCAAAGTGAGGTTATGCAGGCCCACTTGATGAGTGACGGTATCACGTGGAAGTTTAACCCACCTGCTGCCCCACACTTCGGGGGGGTTTGGGAGGCGGCCGTCAAATCTACAAAGCACCACCTACGCCGGGTGGTCGGAGATCAGCACCTGACCTTCGAAGAAATGACGACCCTCCTCACCCAAATTGAGGCCTGCCTCAACTCTCGACCACTTCAGCCACTCAGCGATGACCCAGGCGATGTCACGGCCCTCACACCGGGGCATTTCCTGATCGGCGACGCACTTCTCGCCGTTCCGGATCCACCTGTGCAGGACGTCCCCAGGTCACGGTTATCGAGGTGGCACTTACTACAGCAACTGAGGCTACAATTCTGGCGTACTTGGTCGAGGGAATACCTGCAGTCATTACAAGCTCGTAATAAGTGGATGCGACCTCACCCACAGCCCCGGGTTGGGGATTTGTGTATATTGCGTAACGAAACTTTACCACCCAATAAGTGGCCACTCGCGCGAATCACACAGTTGTTACCCGGACCGGACGGGTTAACGCGCGTAGTACACGTTAAAACTGCACTATCAGAATTTGTCCGACCAATTACAAAATTAATATACTTACCTTCTGTACAGAGCACTGAATCTACGGAGACCGCGTCCACTACCCCGCACTGATATCACTATTCAACCGAAAGACGATCTCCACATGGGCCGGTCAGCAGCGCGAACCGCGAGCCGCGACCGATCACGCCATTCTAATGGGGCCAATCAGCGTCACGCCTGCTGGAGCATTCATTCATCTTCCGACGAAGGCGGGCGGGAAATGTTAAGGAAAGAGTACTTATCGCGCCATCTCCCGAGTCCAAACGAACCCAGGCGTGACGAATTATTGTAAGACCCCCCACCGCGCTCATGTGGAGCATCGAGCCATCTCTCTTCCATCGATCGGAGATCGATGGAAGGGGGAGAGCACGCGGATTCGAGGAAATCGACGACGATTTCCTCGATCTACTAGTTGACGAGCCGTCTAAGAGGTAACACCAACTTTCTACACGCTGTAAACTGCTAACGCTTTCGCTTGCTTCGCTTTTGCTGGATTCGGGCCGAGTCCACGTGCTTTGCCACCGCTTTATAGAGATCGCCTACCGCGTAGGAACTAGTAATGTTAAAGCACTAGAACTACTTGCGATTATTAGAAACGTGTCGAACAAACCTTTAATATATAAATGTACAAAGTGTAAATATTTCAAACATAAGCGTTACCATTAAAGTCTCCTAAAATTAAACTAAAGAAACTTTTCGCGAGTGTCCCAATCCTGCGACGTGCGCTGTTACACAAAATCTTGCTAACAAAAACATTTCTATTATGTTTATGTTGCAAATACCTGTCTCGGAATACAAAAACAATTCATTCACACAGATGCATCCTTCGTGATTAAATGAAAAAGACACAAGTCCGTATCTTCAATAATTTAGGAGATTAAAATTAATTTCTAAAGCCGTTTCATAAAAATCATCGAAAGTAGAGAACTTTGATGATTTGTATTTTTTAAACAGTTTGGAGTCTGGAAAAATGAGGACTTAATCCTCTCTAATTTCATATGGGCTACAATATATTTATGCCAGACATCGAGGATTTCAGAAACGTATGTCATCTGCTTCTATCTTTCACGCTGAACACTCCAAACTCTCTTTGATGTGTGGAAGAAAACCGACAACGGGCGGCTCAGGCCATGTGCCTTCGCCGGCATTCGCAAGTCAGGTCGCATGCGTCGAGTCACCACGAATGACTGGTCCACACTAGCATATGCATTCACTCTCATCCTTTCTGACGCAGAAGCATACGGGTCTGGCTACCGCTTCACCCGTCCACATTAGGATATTCGTGCGTGCTCAACCTTACTCAACGTATATTCATTCAGGCCTGGACCCGGCTTAAGGCATGTATGCGACTTGACAAAAACGTCTTCAACTCCTTGAAGGTTCGAGGAACTGTAGATGTTCCGATGTAGTTTCCCAGTCTCGGTCTAGAACGTGCATCCAACCACTCCATCATGTTGTGCACAAACCAGTCGTCCCAATACTGTAGTACGATTTAGTGATTCAAAGTCTTGTGCTGTTTCAATGGTGTTGTTGAGGAGTTGTTTGATCGTTGATGATGATTCAACCTTGACTACTGGCGAAGAACCCAGTGCGCAAAGAACCCAGGTGCGCTTACTAAAAGGCGCTCATTTTCATAGAGCTCCGCAACGTGTCTCATGCTCTTGCGAAGTTTTCCATCGTGATTTCGACGGTATCCAAAAGTTGCAGCGGTCCACCACTGAAGCTCGTTTTAAGATAATGTAGACGGTCAACAGTGGAGATACATGAATTATTGATCGCCAATGATTTAAACAAATCTCTAATGCTCTGCCATTGAGCATAATCTCCAGGGGACCTTGGTAGTCTTATTTTAGGTAATGGATGAAAGTACATATTGAGAAGTCTGAGGAGTCATCTGATCTGACGGAGATCTCACCGTTTCCTTTGAGGTGGATGGCGAGAGTTTGTCAATGGCGTCTAGTAGCAGACCCCCCTGTCTCAGATATTCCTCCTCTGTCGCGGGAAACCGATGATCCGTAAAGTATGGAAGAGATTTATCCTTATCCTTCACGATGTCCGAGAGCTGAGAATATTGTTCTTGGAAATTGGAGTTGGTCTCTAGTGCACCCAGTCGTGCTTGAATAGCGCCTCTCGTGATTTTTGCAGCTCCCAATTTGCGGAGATTTTCTACAATTCGGCTAATGCGAGTAGCCAAGTCAATCTGTTGCTTTACACACTTTTCCATTTGGAGGCAGAAGTGAACACATCGTGATCACAGGTTCACGAAAACACTTCTAAAACACGTTTCAGTTTCTTCACATGATTTTACAGTTACGACTGCAGAGGCACTCACATCAGAAAATATCGCCGCCGAAATGTTTTAGAAGCTTCTAGCAAGTTCAGAGGACACAAATTTCCGCTGGGCAACAATCGCCTGTTGCCATGAAAAACACGGCACTTCGGTTTCACTATACACCTTTGTAGTTATTGCGCAGAGATAGATTTTTCTTTATATTAAATAAAAACCTAATATTCAATTGCTGCACTGATTCCCAACTTAATTCTTGAGAGAGCGTGATAATACTGACAAGGTGCACTTCGCTACCGTTAAGGAACAATTCTTGATCAGGCACTAATTTTTTATAAGTTCATGAAATAAATCGTTCTTTTCAGTTTATGTTGTGACGTCCTGGCCCCACCACCGTATCGCGACTTAGTGTCGACGAGCGCCACCAGAGGTCTCTAATCTTTCCCGCTAGTCCTAACTCTCAATATCATTCGTATATATACAAGTTCCAAATCATATCCTCTGTGTCCCCGTGTGTGTCTAGGGTAGGGGCCGGCAGCTATACCCCTACTGATGAGCCTGGCTGGCGGTCCCAAGACGAAACACACCTCTTCTTTTCCTCCTCGATCCTCCAACGCCGATCCACCCGCCCCGCACAGTTACTCCATAGTGGCGTTGCCGGGCCGGCCTTAGGGTTTACGGTGCGTCGGAGGCGACGGGGCAAGAACTCCCTTCTCGTCCTGAACGTTCCGGCAATTCAGGACGTGACAATGTCATTAAATAATTGTTTGAAATAATTACTAACATAAAAATTGATAATTCAAAAATATACGTGTTGTCTGTGAAAGCAGTTAGTATTGTTAGTTTTTGTAAAAATAAATGTGTAAGACAGCTCACTTGAAGGAAGCCTCTGTTGAACGTCATCTCTTACTGTTCGAACTAAGAGATCACTATCGACGCCACAGTCGATTTCTTTACTGGTTATTGCGGTATTACATTATTTCTAGACGGGAACCTGTGGCTTGGCAGTTCTCTCACCATGTTCATGAAATACTGTAGAATGAAATAAAGCCAACCCTGGTAAGCTCGGATGCAATCGAATCTCGATCAGCCACAATCGTTTGAGCCGTGTGTACACATACTGCGGTACAATACTCCTGGACTATTGCGCACACATTGCCGCGGAATATTGCGCACATACTGTGGTACAATACTCCCGGAATATTGCGCACCCATTGCCGTGGAATATTGCACACATTCTGCGGTACAAACTAGGTGGAGCGTTCCTGCAACGTCGACCACAGAATATGGTATTACGGTGCACTCGCAACCTATGCGGGTCGTTTCTGCAACGTCGATCACAGAATACGGACTTACATATTTTCACTCGCCACATACGCGGAACGTTCCTGAAATACGAACACACGGAATACAGTCTTAGATTCCACAGGCAACCTCCGAGGGAATATAAGCGAACGTGGACAATATTAGACATATGTAATTCATACAATTACTTAATTAACACTATAGCGTCTAAACAAATTCATAAACCATATACAGCAATAAAACATATTTGTAAAGAAGTCTGAGCTGTGAAATGTAAATCCACAAACACTAAAAACTAGAAAATAAAAAAATTATAAAAAAATTGATGTTTAACGATTGTAATAAAAAAATGCTAAAAAATAAAAAAAATATTTTCTGGTATTACGCAGAATATTTCATAACAGAATATTAATCAATTTAATACAACATCAAGCGTCGAAATGAATTTGTTGTGAGATATCCGCCTCCACAATTAATATTCTATTCGCATTAGTATCGCATTGGTGATCATTAATTTTTAAATGTAACACAGGCTATGGCTTATTTCCGACGATAATTCTCAAAATTCTCGTACGAAAATATTTATTCGATTTTTTTAAACAGACTTATTCATTTTCACGAACAGTGCTGGCCGTTATTGAATTTCGGATTTTTATTACAATAACGAACTACGATCACTTTTCCTTAATTTCCTGTTACATTACCTTTTCGTGGCTACGTTATTAACACAAGGAAATTAAAGGATCGGATGCAATAAGGGGACTACCGCTCGAAAATGCGAAAAAGTATTGTCCAAACACTAAGAAAAATTGGAAAATTAAATTCTGTTAAACTGGATTTTAAAAAATATTGTGTTGTAAAACTCGTCACGGCACACATTTTTTTTATTTACAGTTTTTTAATCGAATTATTAGTATTCGAGAGAAAAATTATAAACAAACAATATTTATTTGACCAAAGTCAATATGTTTTTAAACATAAATTGTGATATCTTGAGTAAATATTAACGGATCGTTATGAGACTTAAAACATAAAACTCAGAAAACTCTAGCGAAGCAGTAAAAAGTATGCACCAAACCCTTATGTTAAAAAATGAAATAATATTTAATTAAAAAGTAATACTGGACATAACCCATGTTTTTCAACGTTCGCCATTAAAACTTATCGAGGCAATTTTGAGGTACATATACCTGGCAGCGACGAAGTATTTCCTTAATATACAAGTTTTTTAAAATTTTCACACTGATTAATAAATAATTTTAGAAAATATGACGATATATATAAATCTCGCGCGCCACCAACAGTCAACAGCTGCGTATAATGCGCTATTTAGCAGATTCAGCACTCGCGTTGACAGTTGGCGCCGTGTGAGAATTATAATGTATCTTTATTATCGTTCCCCTAGGGGTTACAATCTCCCAAACCAAACCCCCTCCATACAAGCCTCTCCTTAAATCTATCTTATTCTATTTAGCCTATCTTAACCTACAGCTTAAAATTAAACCCCGCTCGCTCGGTCTCGCTCCCTTCCCCCATCGCACGCACGCACGCTCCCCCTCCTCCGCTTCTTAGACCTCCGCTTCCGCACACTTCCCCTTCCACTCACAATCCTCCATTCATTCCCTACTCTAACTCACCACCGCTCACACCAGCTTGTCAAAGAGCCACAGTCTTCTTCCCCAGTCCTTCCCACACTTCCTTTTTCCTATCCCCCACACCCGCCTCATCACTTCCGCCCCCTTTCTTACCCGCTCCTTTATATGCTCTTCCTGCCCTCCATTTCCTATCAGTGTGTATCCTAGGTATCTGAAGCTATGCACCTCCTCCAAGTCCTTTCCCTTCCATCTCCAAACCAGCTTCCCCCACCTGCCCCCTCCCCTTCTACACCTCATCACCTTTGTTTTTCCCACATTGACCTGTAACCCCTTCCCGTCCACATACTTTTCTAATTTCCCCATCAACCCCTTCATCCCTTCCACATCCTCCGCCAACACCGCCACAGCATCCGCGTAGGCCAGTGCGTAAATCCTACTCTCCCCCAGCTTCACTCCCCCCCACCCTCACATTCCCAACTCTTCATCCATATCCGCAATCAGGAGCGTGAACAGGATTGGGCTCAGGGGACACCCCTGTCCCACCCCCTGGCGGTCCAAAACCTCTCCCCCTCCTCTTCTCCCACCCTAACCCTTCCTATCGTTTCCCTAAGTGCCTCCTCACACCTTACCACCAACCCTTCTCTCACCCCCTGCCTCTCAACGTGTTTATTAAAACCTCCCTGTCCACCGAGTCAAAAGCTACCTTCATATCCACAAACAACACTACCAATTTCCTTCCTTTCCTCCTTATTTGCCTATTTATTAGGTAATTAAGGGTGTAGATGTGGTCGACACATCCTACCCCCCTCCTAAACCCCGCCTGACTCGGTGGCACCAACTTCTTTTCTTCCACCTCGATCCTCAATCTCTCCGCCAGCACCGACGCATATATCTTATATGCCGTCTGAGTCAGAGTAATCCCCCTATAGTCCTCTACCCTTTCCCCCGCCCCTTTCTTCACCACAGACACCACTACCCCTTTCTTCCAACCCTCCGGCCACCCTTCTCCCCTCCATACCCTGTTGCATATCGCCCCCAGCTACTTTTCCACTTCCCCCCCCCCCCGTATTTCCAAACCTCATTTTGTATCCCACCCCTCCTCCCGCCTTCCCGTCCTTTACACTCCTCACCACCCTTCCTATTTCGTCCCTCCCTATATCCCTCTCATCGTCCCTCATCCTCTCCCTCCCTCCACCCCACTTCACCCTCCACTCCACCCCTCCCATCAGTCCCCTGAAGTACTCGTCCCATTCCTCCATCTTTATTCTCTCGTTTACCCTACTCCCCCCTCTCTCTCTAGTCTCCACCTTCCATACCTGCGCTTCCGTCCTCACCCCCTCCAGTTCCTTTTCCCAACGCTCCACCTCCTTCTTTCTCTTTTCCTCACACATCCTTCCATACCCCCTTTTCCTCTCCCTGTACACCGTCCCATCCCCCCTCCCTTCTCACTTTCTCAATTCCCTCCTCACCTTACCCCCCTCTCCCCTCACCCAGACTACCAGTGGTAGATGGTCCGAATCTACCGTCTCTCCCACTTTTACCCTTTCCACCTTCTCCCACGTACCTTCGTTCCCAATAACATAGTCTATCACTGTATTCGCCCTCCCCCTGTAAATGTCCACTCCCCCTGCTCATCCCCTTCTACCCCCCCCCCCTTTAAAATACTCCATCTCCTTTCCTCCATGAACCCGCACAGCCTCCTCCCATCATAATTCGTCGCATGAGCCGCGGAGTGGGGGAAGCCACAATCGTGGAGGGGATCACTCCAGGCCGAGCCGCCGCGGAGACCGGGCCCACCGCCGAAAACTTTTTAGACCTAACCGGAGGAAGGGAATGACCCCCGAAAACTTTTTAGATCTAACCGGAGGGAGAGAATGCCCCTCTAAAAATTTTTCTGGGTGCGGATCCTGTCTGTAAAACCCCTTTTTCAGACTCGATCGGCTCCCAGAAATTTTTTCCCCCAAATATTTTTCCAAACCAATGTGTGATCGAATTTTCCCCCAACACAGAGAAATAATAATTTATTTTTATTGGGAACTGTTTCGGACGATCTCGGTTTTTTAATATACATGTGCGCCATATTGGATTGGCCATTTTGTTTTCAAAATTTTGAAGTTCAGATTCGTAATAAGCGACCCGAAAAACAATAGGATACCAATTTTCGTGCAGATCTATCAATTTTTTAATATACATGTCCGCCATACTGGATTCGCCATTTTGTTTTCAAAATTTTGAAGTTCAGATTCGTAATCAGCGACCCGAAAAACAATAGGATACCAATATTCGTGCAGATCTATCAACTTTTTAATATACATGTCCGCCATATTGGATTCGCCATTTTGTTTAAAAAAATTTGAAGTTCAGATTTAAACTCTTATTATAAATAATTGTCTATGAAAAAAATTCCCACAAACCAAAAAGTGCAGACCTGAAAGAGTTCGTTCACGGAGAGCGTAGATAGATACTAATAGGCACTTTAAATGCAGATATCTTAAAAAAGTCGCAAATATGCGCAAGATTTTGCAATTGGATATCATACTTCACATATTACTTTACGTCAAGAAACCTTTAACTGAGTGAAGTTCGGTGAATAAAGTAACTATTTTCCTTCCGTTGTACTAAAATATGAGTAGGATTTAGGACATCTTGAGAAGGAAAGTACAAGAGTAACTTCAAAGATATTTTGCATTACTCATGTGCAAAATGTATGTTTATATCACGTATCTTGATGGTAAAATGTGTTACATATGAATTTTTTAAAAATAAACTTTGCCTGATACATTAAACGTGCGAGCGTTTTCAAGCCATCTAAAAAGTACGAAATTTCGCCAACTTTGATAGCCTACATCTCATTAACCGACCACTATATTTTAAATTTTCAAACGGCATTTGTTGCACTGATGTATATATATTAAATGTACCATACTATCAACAAGCTGCTATTCACTTCAGAAATTGACTTTTGGCCAGCTTTTCGGGAAAAGGCACCACTGTGCGTCGTCGAACCCACCCTGACATCACTGGAAGAGTTCCAGGAACGCGACAGCGGGTGGGCATTGACGAGAATCATGAATCTGACCGTCAATGTCAACAAGTACAATCCGCTGCGCGCGTGGTGTCACATCCAGTTGCCGCAGGAATTGTCATTGAAGAAGGCAACGATCAATGTGCAATCCCCGGACAATGCGTGTTTCGAGTGGGCAGTGGTCGCTGCTCTCCATCCTGCGGAAAGACATCCCGATCGCCCAAGTTCATACCCGTACTATACGTCTGTGCTAAATCTCCGGGGCATTGAGTTCCCAATGTCCCTGGGACAAATTGGAAAATTTGAGCGGTTGAATGAAATCTCCATCAACATCTACACCTTCGAGATGGAGAAGACGAAGACGGTCCTTCCGTTGCGCCTCACCAGCCAAAAGAGAGTCAACACGTCAACCTGCTCTACACGCCGAATCACGAACACGGCGATGTAGGGCACTTTGTGCTGATCAAGAATTTGTGCCGGCTGGTGGGTATGCAGCTGAGCAGGCACAAGGCAAAGAAATTCATCTGCGATCGGTATGTATATAAACTTATGAAATGTTGAAATATCACACGAAACAAATTAAATAAAAAATTTTTGGGTTTACAGTTACTGCCGCGAAGTTGGAGCTTCATTCGCTGGACTGTGGCAAGATGAACGACTGCGCCATCCTGCTGCCCAGCGAAGGCAAAAATTTGCTCAACTTCGACAACCACTGCCGGAAGGAGCGACTTCCCTTCGTGGTGTACGCAGATCTGGAGTGCATCATCGAAAAAACGGAGGACAGTCACCGAATAGAGGATAATAATAATAATAATAATAAATTATGCGCGTATTAGCACCATAAAGTGCATAGCATAGCATATTATATGCATTGTTTGTACGATACATCACTATCGGTGTATCGATGCCGCCGCGAAGCGGATTGCGTTTCATGGTTCGTAGATGAACTTAAAAAATTTGCGAATTTTGTCAAACCCATTCTGGTCAGTAATGTTCCAATGCTGGATTTAACTCCTGAACAGTTGTCGACAATTCACAATGCAACACACTGTCATATTTGCGAAGAACCATTCGAGGCTAGCGATATACGAGTCCACGATCATTGCCATCTGTCCGGACTACGATTTACATTTCATTATCAAGGAAATAGCTACCACTTTCGAAGGCAGCGTTGACGTATTACCCATAACTAAAGAAAAGTATATTTCTTTCACAAAAAATGTCGAAGATACAGCTGATTCAGACTCACGAAATTGTATTAAATTGTGATTCATCGATTCGTACAAATTTCTCAACACCAGTCTCGACAAATTAGCATCCTTTCTTAGCACAGATAAATTAAAAATTTTACGATCCCAATTTGAAACATTATCCATCGAGGATTTCAATTTATTGACGCGAAAGGGTGTCTTTCCATATGAATATCTTGATTGCGAGGACAAACTGCAGGACCCATGCTTACCGCCGCGCGAGTCATTCTACAGTTCGTTAACGGGTGAGACTGTATCCGAGACCGATTACGCACATGCCGAAACTGTCTGGCAGCGTTTCGAGATTGGAACCTTGGGCGAATACAGCGATTTGTATTTGAAAACAGATGTCTTGTTATTGGCAGATATTTTTGAAAATTTCCGCGAAAGTTGCATCAAGAGTTACGGATTAGATTCAGCGCATTATTATACTCTACCTGGTTTCACATAGGATGCAATGCTAAAACATACAAAAATTACATTCGAATTGCTTACAGACATCGATATAGCGTTACATCATCCATTATCGCAACCTGCAGCAGTACACGCGTCACGGTCTTCGTATTACAAAGATACACCGCGTGCTTCAATTCGCTCAATCTCCCTGGCTCCGCGATTATATCGAACTCAATACACGGTTTAGAACAAGCGCGACAAACGACTTTGAAAAAAATTTGTACAAATTGATGAACAACGCGGTATTCGGTAAAACTATGGAAAATGTACGAAACCATGTGGATGTAAAACTTTTGACACATTGGGAAGGGCGATATGGTGCGGAGGCAATGATCGCGAAACCGAATTTCCACAGTAGAAGTGTTTTTTCGGATAATTTAATAGCTGTTGATTTGCGAAAACTCGAGGTGACATTCAACAAACCGATATACGTGGGTATGTGCATTCTAGACATATCAAAAATTTGTTTGTACGAATTTCACCACGAGTACATGTCGCCCAAGCATGAAAAAAATTGTAAAATTCTATATATCGACACAGATAGTCTCATTTATCACATTCAATGCGATGATATCTACGAGATCATGAAACACAATATCGATAGATTCGACACGAGCGATTATCCTACCGACAATCCATATAATATGCCGCGCGTAAATAAGAAGATTCCGTAGCTGATGAAGGACGAAAATAACGGTGCGATAATGACCGAATTCGTAGGTCTTAGAGCGAAAATGTATGCATTGCGCGTAGACGGCAAAAAAGATACGAAAAAGGCGAAAGGCGTCAAGACCAACGTCATAGCCAGAACGATAACTTTCGACGACTACGCGCAATGTTTGCATAGGGAGATCGAAATGGTTCGCAGACAATCATGCATACGGTCTAAATTTCATAAAGTGTACGAGTCGGAATCTAATATCGCTCTAATCCCATACGACGACAAGCGGCATATCGTACCCGATTCGATCGACACTCTGCCCTGGGGACATTATAATATCCCATTTGAAAAATAGAAATTGTAATTGTATTTATTAACTCGTTTCCTATAAATAGTGCAATTATTGTATAATATATAATTCTTCGCGCATGTATAGAAAAATATTATTATTATTGTATTTATTAACGCATTCATATAAATAGGGGGAATTATTGGGCAATATAAAATTGTTCACTCATGCATATGTATCATTGTATATATTAACTGGATTATAAATGGTTGAAATAATGTGTTAAAAATAAAAAAAAATTGTTTGCACATTTGCATATATGTATCATTGTATTTATTGAACCATATATTATTTTTACAATACATTATTTTTATTTATCCATGAATTGTGTGATTTAACAAATCCCAACCACTTGACGTACACCTTATCCCCCTTTCTACGCAACACTTTTTCCACTAGATACACATCAGGATCGGTGACGCGTTGCAGCTCGAGTTCATAGAATCCTCCGGCAACAGGTTTTCCACAGGAATCGACCAGCAGATACGTCGCGGGATTAGTTGCTTGTACTTTGGCTATCTTGAACACCTCCGTTGTCCAATTCGGCGTATAGCCTTTATCGAATATGGTTTTAAATTTGCACAAACTCGCCCAACTTGAATCTCGCTGGAGCAGCGATCTTTATGTTGCTGTATACGGTGGCTAGCAGCTTATCGGCGATCGCAGGGGTAACATCGCAAAGACGCATTCCGATGGTTCTATGTTTTCGTGCGTTATACTCTGCAAGTAGACTTGGTAGTGCATCGGTCCATCTATAGGTTCCATTGAGCGCAAATAGTTTCCACATATCGTTCTTCAAAGTTCGATTGAAACGTTCTACGACGGAGGCCTTGATCACAGAATACGTCGAATAATGATTAATGTCATGCTTTGCCAAGAGTGTCTGCACATCAGCGTTGTAAAATTCTTTTCCTTGATCGGTTTGCAAATTTTTCGGATATCGATCTCTAAATATCTTTGCAAACGCTTTAATCACCTCAGCGCCACTTTTAGTCTTGAGCGGCAACGCCCATGCATACTTGTTCAACACATCGATGACGGTGAGTATGTAGTGGTGACCCTGGTTGAATCGCGAGTATGGACGCATTTCTACAATGTCAGCTTGCCACAGATCATCGTATCCATGCACTATGACGCGGAAAATGTCTTCGAGCTGGAACATGCAATTCCTCAACGAGTTGTAGCTTCTTGCGGCCGTGGTTTTCTTTACTCTTGGATTTCGATAATGGCTGCATGTTTGATCGCAGAGGTGTCTTGACACGAATGATGTGATAATTATCGGGCACGTGCATTAAGTGCTCCCAATTGGCCTAGGGGCAAGTTCATCCGCCTCGCATGATTCTCCTTCGCAGCGCTGCTGCGGGATAGAATTCGACGCCTGCGATATCTTTTGAACACTGTTTTGCAACGTCAGCATATCTGTCTGAAACGCGATCAGTTTCCTCTCTATTTCTTCCTGCTGCTCTCTCAAAAGTTTAATGTTCTTTTCCATGTATAGTTTATTGACGGCATCGGTGTCGGCCACCGGTTGAGCTATGCGTCGTATCTTGCGTGATTTTGCATCAAAGTCGGCACCAACCACGCAAAGAGCGTTATCTCGCATGTAATTTCGAAGCAAACCACTCCACTTGTAATAGTCAATTCTAGCTGCTCCACTCTTCTCGAGCGTTACTTCAAATTTATTGATCGGCATTTCGATGCATACAGTGCACATCATCGGTGTGTGGTTTAATTTATATAATGAGGCCTACCTCGCGGAGTTCCTCGACAATCGATAGAATTTCGGGATCGTGAGAGTTGTTACCCGCCTGACAATCGATCCACCAGCTCGTTGGGATCATCCCAGTGTACGTAATCGATCTTGTTATCGTTTACAACCATGGCTCGTGGCACCGGTATACCTTTCCCTGCCCTACTAACTGATGCGCGGGGGATTAGCGGTGCAATTACATGTTTGTACTTGTATCCCTTGTTGCCCAATATGGGATTTTCAGCACCATGACCGCGTCTGTGGGCATTCGTCGCCAGCAGTATACTTTTGTATTTTTGTTTACCGGCATCGGTGTATACAGCGTCATCGGGAATTCTGTTGAAAATCAGTTCGTAAAGGCCGGGTGTTCCTCTGTATTTTACACCATCTATGATTATATTATCATCCTTGTCTATATCGAAATGACTGCGAAACGTTTCTTGTCCCTCGGGTGTGTGAAGTTGCTCTCTAATAGATGTTACAAACGACTCATTGGAACTAGTTTCGAAAACGTCATCATCAATGGTTGAGAGCGATCGCACACTGGGAAATGTACTTATTGGAGGAACGGGAGACTCGTTTGATGTGGTATTCCGTCGTTTCTGCTTCGATTGAACTGGTGTTGAGGTTATGGGTGAATATTCCGGTGACATGTATCGTTTCCTCTTTGCCTTGCGCGATGTGTTCCCCTTCGGATGGATTTTTGTTTTAGGCGTTAATGTTTCATTCCCTTCAACGTCTGTGCTCATCAGCGGTGATGTGTCATGATGCTCATGAGCTTCTGTCGCTGAGGTATTTTCCACAATATGTTTTAAGGGTTCGACGATAGGTTTGAAGTATCTCTCCAACGCGACATCTTCCTCCATCTTGCCAGTCTTCAAACCTTGATGTTTCCGGCAAATGGAATCGCTGATTTTTGCAATTTCCTTCGCTATTCTCTCGCGATCCTTAATCTCCATAGTATCGATATCAGTCATCATTTTGTTGCAGAAGTTGCTTTCCCACCGACGTGTTGACGACAATTGACCATCTCACGGGACGGCAAACTCGTTAAATCCCTTTCTATAACGTCCATTGGACATCGCGCTATCCTTGTCTATTACCAAGAAACCATACTGTCGTTGCCAACAATTACGACACAAAGCGCAGAAATCCTCGTAAGACATGTAAGTATTTACGTGATCGTTGTACACATGTTTCATGTTGGTACCATCCTGTTTAAACAGAATCAACAGATTGGCATTGTCGCGTATAAGATGTTTCTAAGGGAATGTGTATAAGGGAATCTTTGCATACGTCTGACAGAGATAGAAGCAGTCAATGTTCGAGTGGCGCTCCATTGCAAAGTATTCCCTTACCGTATCTTGCTTGTCGCATGCCACGTCATCAAAGATGAAAATGGAATTCGGAAGCGATTCGCTCGGTGGGATGACATCACTGTTATTCGAAAACGTAAAGTAGCCAATTTCATCTATCGGAGTCAATAAATTCTCCAAATACTGGTATTTTGGCTGTTGCAACGACTTGGAGTACACGTACACGTTCTCGAAGCGGACGCCGTGAGGACTTTCCAACAAACTCACCAGCACGTTGGTCTTTCCACAATTTGATGGGCCACAAATGACGCAGCGTATAGTGTTTGGTAGCATGCTACCATGTCTGCGTCTTGTTTTCGAAGACATCACTCGTGATTTATCGTCAAAATTTGTCACGCGTATCGTCACAGGTTGTCGCACGAATCGCATCCTCTCCGCGAACTGTGAAAAATGATTTTGATACGTCGAAGCGCCCTATTTATAGGTCCGCACCGAAGCAAAACAGTTCAGTATTCAAAATGCTTCTGGTCCTGTCGGATAATTGTGATATTTGAGACATAACCTCTGAGCAGTTAAAATATATACCAAAGATTATTCTATTCCGAGAGTTTGACAGACACATTGATCAGTTGTGGGACAGACTCCCCGAGCATATAAAAGCCGATTCTGAGGTTCAGCAGTATCGTCGAGGTCTGTGAAGATAGCACCCCCAAATTCGAATTTTTGGAAAAACGAAGCGGCATTCGTTTGTCCATCGTTTGCCCACGTTTGCACATCCTTCAAAAAAAAATTATGGCCAAAAAAAAAATTTTCATCAGCACCCCCATGAATTTTTTTTTATAATTTAACGGTGGGATACGATTGTCCATCGTTTGCCCACGTTTGCCCATCCAAAAAAATTTTTTTCCCACCCACCAAAAAAAGTTATGAACAAATTAAAAAATTTGTCTACATCACCCACCATGTTATCAAAATCGATTGTTTAACGGTGCAGTCCTTTAGTTTAGATGTCAAAGAGATTTGCCCATCCATTTATTTCGTTCGCATATCCTCCAGAACCAAATTATTAATAAAAATAGCCAAGAAGTACGACACCCGTTGAAGCGCCCATGTAAAAGTTCGATTTTTTATTAATTAAGCAACGAAATCGATTGTTTAACGGTGCAGTCCTTTAGCTTAGATGTCAAAGAGATTTGCCCATCCATTTACTTCGTTTGCCCATCCTCCGGAACCGAATTATTATTAAAAATAGTCAAGAAGTACGACACCCGTTGAAGCGACCAAGTAAAAGTTCGATTTTTTATTAATTAATGGAGGGGATCACTCCAGGCCGAGCTGCCGCGGAGACCGGACCCACCGCCGAAAACTTTTTCAGACCTAACCGGAGAGAGGGAATGACCCCCGAGAACTTTTTCAGACCTAACCGGAGGGAGTGAATGACCCCCCGAAAATTTTTTTCCAAACCAATATGTGACATACAGACATTTCCAACGCAGAGAAATAATAATTTATTTTTATCGGATGATGTTTCCGGCAATGTCGGCTTTTTACACACCGCGTCTTCAGAGGAGGGAAAGAGACAGAGCATTGCTTTAAAGCTAAAATCTGGGAGAGAGAAAGAGACAGCGCTACATAGTGGTATAATCACATTTTATTCTAAAGCTAACAGTATTTCAAAGCGTTCCGATTTAACACCGCAGCGTATCGCGCGATTATGCGAAATTTAAGTCCCCTGGGACAGCCGCGTGAGATGACACCACACGAAGAACGCATGAACGAAACGTGATAGTTTTTTAGGAAACGTCGTACGTGGTGAGGAGAGAAGGAGGAAGATGGATTAATAAATAGATTATCATGTTTAAAATGATATATTGTTACAAAATAATGATAATAATGATATTTATAGTAATAATAATAGTAATAATAATAAAATATAAAATAAAATAAAATATAAAATAAAATATAAAATAAAATATAAAATAAAATATAAAATAAAATATAAAATAAAATATAAAATAAAATATAAAATAAAATATAAAATAAAATATAAAATAAAATATAAAATAAAATATAAAATAAAATATAAAATAAAATATAAAATAAAATATAAAATAAAATATAAAATAAAATATAAAATAAAATATAAAATAAAATATAAAATAAAATATAAAATAAAATATAAAATAAAATATAAAATAAAATATAAAATAAAATATAAAATAAAATATAAAATAAAATATAAAATAAAATATAAAATAAAATATAAAATAAAATATAAAATAAAATATAAAATAAAATATAAAATAAAATATAAAATAAAATATAAAATAAAATATAAAAGAAATGAAATGAAATGAAATGAAATGAAATGAAATGAAATGAAATGAAATGAATTGAAATGAAATGAAATGAAATGAAATGAAATGAATTGAAATGAAATGAAATGAAATGAAATGAAATGAAATGAAATGAAATGAAATGAAATGAAATGAAATGAAATGAAATGAAATGAAATGAAATGAAATGAAATGAAATGAAATGAAATGAAATGAAATGAAATGAAATGAAATGAAATGAAATGAAATGAAATGAAATGAAATGAAATGAAATGAAATGAAATGAAATGAAATGAAATGAAATGAAATGAAATGAAATGAAATGAAATGAAATGAAATGAAATGAAATGAAATGAAATGAAATGAAATGAAATGAAATGAAATGAAATGAAATGAAATGAAATGAAATGAAATGAAATGAAATGAAATGAAATGAAATGAAATGAAATGAAATGAAATGAAATGAAATGAAATGAAATGAAATGAAATGAAATGAAATGAAATGAAATGAAATGAAATGAAATGAAATGAAATGAAATGAAATGAAATGAAATGAAATGAAATGAAATGAAATGAAATGAAATGAAATGAAATGAAATGAAATGAAATGAAATGAAATGAAATGAAATGAAATGAAATGAAATGAAATGAAATGAAATGAAATGAAATGAAATGAAATGAAATGAAATGAAATGAAATGAAATGAAATGAAATGAAATGAAATGAAATGAAATGAAATGAAATGAAATGAAATGAAATGAAATGAAATGAAATGAAATGAAATGAAATGAAATGAAATGAAATGAAATGAAATGAAATGAAATGAAATGAAATGAAATGAAATGAAATGAAATGAAATGAAATGAAATGAAATGAAATGAAATGAAATGAAATGAAATGAAATGAAATGAAATGAAATGAAATGAAATGAAATGAAATGAAATGAAATGAAATGAAATGAAATGAAATGAAATGAAATGAAATGAAATGAAATGAAATGAAATGAAATGAAATGAAATGAAATGAAATGAAATGAAATGAAATGAAATGAAATGAAATGAAATGAAATGAAATGAAATGAAATGAAATGAAATGAAATGAAATGAAATGAAATGAAATGAAATGAAATGAAATGAAATGAAATGAAATGAAATGAAATGAAATGAAATGAAATGAAATGAAATGAAATGAAATGAAATGAAATGAAATGAAATGAAATGAAATGAAATGAAATGAAATGAAATGAAATGAAATGAAATGAAATGAAATGAAATGAAATGAAATGAAATGAAATGAAATGAAATGAAATGAAATGAAATGAAATGAAATGAAATGAAATGAAATGAAATGAAATGAAATGAAATGAAATGAAATGAAATGAAATGAAATGAAATGAAATGAAATGAAATGAAATGAAATGAAATGAAATGAAATGAAATGAAATGAAATGAAATGAAATGAAATGAAATGAAATGAAATGAAATGAAATGAAATGAAATGAAATGAAATGAGAGTAGAGGAGAGGAGAGTAGAGTAGAGTAGAGTAGAGTAGAGTAAAGTAGAGTAGAGTAAAGTAGAGTAGAGTAAAGTAGAGTAGAGTAAAGTAGAGTAGAGTAAAGTAGAGTAGAGTAGAGTAGAGTAGAGTAGAGTAGAGTAGAGTAGAGTAGAGTAGAGTAGAGTAGAGTAAAGTAAAGTAAAGTAAAATAAAATATAAAATAAAAAATTAAACTAATAGGGAGGGGGCAATGGCGGCGATGGGGGCGATGACGGTGATGGGGGCAGCTGTGGTGGTGGTGCACGTATTTGCACCATCGGCCGCCGTGACCGTCGCAGGGCTCTCAGCGGTGGTGCATATGGCCGCAGCCGCGCGGCCCCATATATCGGCTCCTGCCGCCGCCGCACCCACAGGTCCACCGGCTCCTGCTGCACCGCGGGCAACAAATCGCGCCTAACACGAAGTCGCGGCCGCCGTAACCGCAGGGGCGCAAGATGTGGCAAGTCCTGTAACACAGACACAAACATGGATATAATATTAGTACATCAAACGTATTAAACATGAAGCACACAAAACAATGTATTGTACTACATACCTGTGGTGGCGGCGATGGGGGCGAAGGCGGCGACGGCGCGTCACCCCAATCTGCCGACCAGGTGGGCGACGGTGGTGGCGAGCCCTAAAAGATAGAAACCCACGATATAATATTCGCACGAACATCTGATTTAAGAGCACTTGGTTTCAACAGTTAAACGCGATAAATGTTAAAAATATTGATATGTACATACCTCGGGGTCGCACTCCGGCGCGATGCGTGTTATTCCCATTCTTGGCACAAAAAACGAAAAAACTTGTGCAAATGTCAAGAAGACTGTTGCCTTCAAAGATTTGAAGACAACAGGTCTCGCTGCATCACCTGGTTCTCGCATGTAAACTCATATCTTGAAATGGAGAAGTGCGTAGCTTTGCAAAAGTGAGATGCTGTTGTTCTCCACATTCATTTTCGCTGACCATCCTCTCCTTATTCACACGCATCTTCTTTCCCTTCTTCTTTGGACACATCATGCGACAAGACCACATCACTTTGAATACGTATCGAACGTGAGTCGTACCACTCTGAACGTGTATTGGACATCTATCAAACGTGCATCGATCGGGTATCGAACGTGCATCGAACGCATATTGAACGGCTTCGAACGTGAATCGAATGGCTTTGAACGTGAATTGAACGTGAATCGAACGTGTATTGAACGGCTATGATCGGTTATTGAACGGTTTTGAACGTATATCGAACGGCTTTGAACGGCTTTGATCGGGTATTGAACGGTTTTGAACGTATATCGAACGGCTTTGAACGGCTTTGATCAAGTTTTGAACATGTATTGGACATGTAATGAACGTCAATCGTACCTCTTCGAACGTGTATTGGACATGTAATGAACCACTTCGAACGTGTATTGGACGTGTAATGAACCACTTCTAAATGATTACAACTATTGTTTTTAATCTAGCACACATCAAACGCATGAGGGTTGCAGGGTTGGGGGAGGGTGAAGAAAATTATACGCATTAAAAATTGATTATATTTATTTATGAATTTCTCTCTGGCGTTTAGTCCACCAGTTGAATATTTTAAATACATTTTGCATGGCACAGTGTTTCGCGTGTCTACCACATCGCAGAGTATTAACTACATTTAGCTTATTTAGAGATTTGATATCCTCGTAGTCAATGTCCAGCGTCTCGATGACCACGTCTGCTCTCGTACTTTCATCGAGGAAATCTGCAAGCCAGTCGCGTTTCTGCAGCCCTTTAACGTATACAATATGGGATGCGTCATCCTCTTCTTCATCGATCGCATCGGCATCAGCTTTCGTAATTAGCCGTTTAGCCATACTGTATGGAACTTCTCCATCGTCCCAGCGTAACCCATGATGTTTCGCCGTTAACCATCGGATGCTTGATTTGTCAGATTTCGAAAGAAGAAATTGCGGCATCGAACTCACAAAAATATAGTGCGAGAGAATTGTTCCCATTCGTAGGACAGCCACTTCCTTGATGATAAATCTTCCATCAATGATGAACCCTTGCATGTCAACGAACGTTGGTACAACCATTATCGGTACAAATTGGAGGTCCACTCGCTTCCAAGACAGACGAGAGAATGCAGTCTTTCTCGTAAAGCATCTCGATTTTCACGATGAAATTTTTTTGCGAATTTAGTACAGGAGAGGGCGGGCAAGTAGCGTGGTAATTTAATTTATTTTGCGCACCATGTTTGTCAGCGGATTGTATTCAACCACTCGATCGTGCAAAATCAGACAGTAGACCGTAGTATTTGTAGGCACATTCTCTTTACACTCGAATTCTATGCGCACGTCCACGGTGCCATTCTTGATCGACTCATTTTGTCGCGAGCATTCAATCACCACGAGGGGGCCAAATTGTAAAAATTCAGCCACGGTGAATAATGCCTCGTTGCAACTATACCCATAATATGATTTACGGAATTGCATATACATGTGATACAAGATGGCGTGCTTATTCTCGTTTCGACGTACTCTTCCGACTGGTAACGCGTTTCGCATAAAAACACCTCTAAAGAATGGAATACGCATACGTTTTGCCAACTCCTCCAATTGTGCATCGGTAGTTACGCCCGCGGGCATTTTTATTTTCTTTTCCGCGTTTTTTTTTCGTTTCGATATTCCCTGTCCGCGCTTGTACGGTGCGAGATAAAGTCCGCGACCTTCCAAGGAGCGATTATGACGTTGCATTTCCTGCAGCTGACGCTGCGCCGCCTTATTATCGTTTACCGCCTTGGCGATCCCCGCCGCTCCACCAGCCAATGATCCGAGAACACCTAGCAGCGGGAGAAGTGGTAATATACCACCCCGTTTTGCCACCGGAAGAATCCGCTTTTTCGGCGCTCTCTTCGGAGTCCTTTTGCGCAATTTTGCTTTCATCCCCATTCCGATTTTCGTCTTGGCCTTCATAGCCGCCCAAACAGCCGTAGCAGCACCTCTTTCACCCAGAGTCGTGTCTCGCGCAACGATGCGTTTTCGCGCTTTGTCAGCGAGAACGTTATCTGCCGCGTGTCTTTCACCGAGATCGTTGCTACGCGAATACGCAATATCGTGTTCGCGACACGCTGCGTCCAACGGATTGATACCTTGATCCCCTCTAGCCAATCGTTTTGCCAGATGAGTTCCCGGGCCGCAAAACTGGTATCCCGGAATAGGTAATTCGATAGGTAGCGCGTTTATCGCTCGATTTAACAAACTACAACCTTTCTTTACTCTCGTCGGCGACATTCGCTACAGTTTTTAATCAATGGTGCTGGACCGTCGATATGCGTTCGCTGCCAAGGACGATTATAATGCTCCAGACACCGACGATACTGCCGAACCTCAGAATCGGCTTTTATGTGCTCGGGGAGTCTGTGCCACAACTGATCAATGTGTCTCCCAAACTCTCGGAGTAGAATAATCTTTGGTATATATTTCAACTGCTCAGAGGTTAGGTCTCGAATATCGCAATTATCCGACAGGATCAGAAGCATTTTGAATACTGAACTGTTTTGTGTCAGCGTGGACCTATAAATAGGGCGCGCCACCGCTTCGACGTATCAAAATCATTTTTCACAGTTCGCGGGGAGGATGCGATTCGTGCGACAACCTGTAACGATACGCGTGATAAATTTTGACGATAAATCACGAGTGATGTCTTCGAAAACCAGACGCAGACATGGTAGCATGCTACCAAACACTATACGCTGCCTCGTTTGTGGCCCATCAAATTGCGGAAAGACCAACGTGCTGGTGAGCTTGTTGGAAAGTCCTCACGGCGTCCGCTTCGAGAACGTGTACGTGTACTCCAAGTCGTTGCAACAGCCGAAATATCAGTATCTGGAGAATTTATTGACCCCGATAGATGAAATTGGCTACTTTACGTTTTCGAATAACAGTGAGGTCATCCCACCGTGCGAATTGCTTCCGAATTTTATTTTCATCTTTGATGACGTGGCATGCGACAAGCAAGATACGATAAGGGAATACTTTGCAATGGGGCGCCACTCGAACGTTGACTGCTTCTATCTCTGTCAGACGTATGCAAAGATACCCAAACATCTTATACGCGACAATGCCAATCTGCTGATTCTGTTTAAGCAGGATGGTACCAACTTGAAACATGTGTACAACGATCACGTAAACACTGACATGTCTTACGAGGATTTCTGCGCTTTGTGTCGTAATTGTTGGCAACGGGAGTATGGTTTCATAGTAATAGACAAGGATAGCGCGATGTCCAATGGACGTTACAGAAAGGGATTTAATGAGTTTGCCATACCGTGAGACGGTCAATTGTCGTCAACACGTCGGTGGGAAAGCAACGTCAGCGGTACAACGATGATTGATATCGATACTCTGGAGATTAAGGATCGCGAGAGAATAGCGAAGGAAATTGCAAAAACTAGCGAATCCATTCGCAAGAAACATCAGGCTTTGAAGACTGGTAAGATGGAGGAAGATGTCGCGTTGGAGAGATACTTCAAACCTATCGTCGAACCCTTAAAACATATTGTGGAAAATACCTCAGCGACAGAAGCTAGCACATCACCACCGATGAGCATAGACGTTGAAGGGAATGAAACATTAACGCCTAAAAAAATCCATCCGAAAAGGAACACATCGCGCAAGACAAAGAGGAAACGGCACATGTCGTCTGAATATTCACCGATAACCTCTACACCAGTTCAATCGAAGCATAAACGGCGGAATGCTACATCAAACGAGTCTCCCGTTCCTCACACACCAATAAATACATTTCCCAGTGTACGATCGCTCTCAGCCATTGATGACGACGTTTTCGAAACTAGTCCCAATGAGTCGTTTGTAACATCTATCAGACAGCAACTTCAAACATTCGAGGGACAAGAAACGTTTCGCAGTCATTTCGGTCTGCTGGGGCAAAAATACATGAGCACGATCCTAAGTGGTGATAAGGATACAACAATGGACTATGTGTACGGTGTATACTTTGGCAATAGTGGAATGATGCTTGGGGATAAGGCTTTCGATATAGACAAGGATGATAATATAATCATAGATGGTGTAAGATACGCAGGAACATCCGGTCTTTACGAACTGATTTTCAAGAGAATTCCCAATGATGCTATATACACCGATGCTGATAAACAAAAATACAAAAGTATACTGCTGGCGACGAATACCCACAGACGCGATCATGGTGCTAAAAATCCCATATTGAGCAACAAGGGATGCAAGTACAGACATGTAATTGTACCGCTAATCCCACGCGCATCAGTCAATAAAGCAGGGAAAGGTCTTAGGACACCACGAGCCATGGTTGTAAACGATAACAAGATCGATTATGTACACTGGTACGATCCCAACGAGCTTGTGGATCGATTGCGTTTGCTGGAAGCGTCACGTCAGGCGGGTAACAACTCTCACGATCCCGAAATTCTATCGATTGTTGAGGAACTACGCGAGGTAGGCCTCATTATATAAATTAAGCCGCACGCCAATGATGTGCAATGTATGCATCGAGATGCCGATCAACAAATTTGGGGTATCGCTCGAGAAGAGTGGAGCAGCTAGAATGGACTCTTACAAATGGAGTGGTTTGCTTCGAAATTACATGCGAGATAACGCTCTTTGCGTGGTTGGTGCCGACTTTGATGCAAAATCACGCAAGATACGACGCGTAGCTCAACCGGTGGCCGACACCGATGCCGTCAATAAACTATACATGGAAAAGAACATTAAACTTTTGAGAGAGCAGCAGGAAGAAATAGAGAGGAAACTGATCGCGTTTCAGACAGATATGCTGACGTTGCAAAACAGTGTTCAAAAGATATCGCAGGCGTCGAATTCTATCCCGCAGCAGCGCTGCGAAGGAGAATCATGCGAGGCGGATGAACTTGCCCCTAGGCCAATTGGGAGCACTTAATGCACGTGCCCGATAATTATCACATCATTCGTGTCAAAGACACCTCTGCGATCAAACATGCAGCCATTATCGAAATCCAAGAGTAAAGAAAACCACGGCCGCAAGAAGCTACAACTCGTTGAGGAATTGCATGTTCCAGCTCGAAGACATTTTCCGCGTCATAGTGCATGGATACGATGATCTGTGGCAAGCTGACATTGTAGAAATGCGTCCATACTCGCGATTCAACCAGGGTCACCACTACATACTCACCGTCATCGATGTGTTGAACAAGTATGCATGGGCGTTGCCGCTCAAGACTAAAAGTGGCGCTGAGGTGATTAAAGCGTTTGCAAAGATATTTAGAGATCGATATCCGAAAAATTTGCAAACCGATCAAGGAAAAGAATTTTACAACGCTGATGTGCAGAAACTCTTGGCAAAGCATGACATTAATCATTATTCGACGTATTCTGTGATGAAGGCCTCCGTCGTAGAACGTTTCAATCGAACTTTGAAGAACGATATGTGGAAACTATTTACGCTCAATGGAACCTATAGATGGACAGATGCACTACCAAGTCTACTTGCAGAGTATAACGCACGAAAACATAGAACCATCGGAATGCGTCCTTGCGATGTTACCCCTGCGATCGCCGATAAGCTGCTAGCCACCGTATACAGCAACATAAAGATCGCTGCTCCAGCGAGATTCAAGTTGGGCGAGTTTGTGCGCGTGAGCAAATTTAAAACCATATTCGATAAAGGCTATACGCCGAAATGGACAACGGAGGTGTTCAAGATAGCCAAAGTACAAGCAACTAATCCCGCGACGTATCTGCTGGTCGATTCCTGTGGAAAACCTGTTGCCGGAGGATTCTATGAACTCGAGCTGCAACGCGTCACCGATCCTGATATGTATCTAGTGGAAAAAGTGTTGCGTAGAAAGGGGGATAAGGTGTACGTCAAGTGGTTGGGATTTGTTAAATCACACAATTCATGGATAAATAAAAATAATGTATTGTAAAAATAATATATGGTTCAATAAATACAATGATACACATATGCAAATGTGCAAACAATTTTTTCTTATTTTTAACACATTATTTCAACCATTTATAATCCAGTTAATATATACAATGATACATGACTTCCGGTTACGAAGCGCGTGTGAGGAGAGTGAGAAAGTTAGCGGGCGGAATATAAAGGAAGTTTAGTGGAAAAGTGACAAGGGAGGAGAAAAGTGGAGTACAGAGGAGAGAGGGAGGGAGGGAGGAGGCCTGCAGGGGAAAAGAAAAGAAAGGGTAGAAGAGGGAAAGTGAGAAGAAGCCAGTGCGAAACGGGAACGGTTTGGAGGTTAGGGGACGGAAGACAGGCGAGACAGAAGAAAGAGAGCGGGAACGGAGACGGCGCAGAGGGCGACACCTACGGAAAGTAGAGAAAGGAAAGAAGGTCAGTCGATAAAGAAGGGATTACAGAAATGGAGGAAGGAGAGATACAGAAGGGATCGGCGGAGGAAAAGAAAAAAGGGGGAACAATTAATAGAGTTAGAATGACGAGGGATAGGAGTGCAAGCGAGGGAAAGATAGATGAGATGTGGAAAAGAAAAAGGGAAGAGAAAGAGAGCGAGGGAATATTTAAGGAAAGCAAAAAAACAGCTAGGTCTCCGGAGAAAAGAGAGGGAGAAAGAGAGGAGGGAAGCATAAAAGAGATGTTGCAAGGAATGAGGGAGGAGATGAGAGAGGGGAGGAAGGAAGTAAGGGAGCAGGGAAAAGTGATTAGAGAGGAAATGGAAAAGCTAAAGCAAGAGTTGAAGAAGAGAGAAGAAATATGGGAAGTCGAAAGGAAAGAGTTATGGAAAGGTATAGAGGAGATGGGGCAGAAGCTGGAAAAGATAGAGAGAGAGCAAAAGGAAGGAGGAGGAATAAAAATCATGGAAGAAAAGATTAGGAAAATGGAGAAGGAAATGAAGGAAGGGGGATATAAGAGGGAGGAGAAAGGAGTTGGAGAACAGGAAGTAGAGGTGAGCAGGAAGGTGAGAGAGATAGAGAGAAGGTTGGAAATGAAAGAAAGGGAAGAAAGGAGAGAGAACATAATAATTAAAGGATTGAAGAAAGAAGATTCAAGTGTGGAGGAGAGAGTGAGAGAATTGATGGGCGAGCTAAAGACGGAGGTAGTGATAAGAGGGGTGAGGATAGTGGGAAGGAGAGAAGAGAGCAAGGGGGAAATGGTAATAGTAAAGCTGGGAAGCATAGAACAGAAAAGGAGGGTGTTGGAGAGGAAAATGGTGCTAAAAGGGAGAAGGGAGAGAATAGAGGAGGATTGGACATGGGAGGAGAGGAAGAGGCAATGGAGACTAAGACAAATCGCGGAGGAAGAAAGAAGAAGAGGAAGAAGAGTGAGGCTGGGGTATGGGAGAGTTTGGATAGACGGAGAGTTATGGAGATGGGAAGACGGAGAGGAGAAGCTAAAGGATGGGGTTATGGGGTATGGGGTTGTGGAGAGAGGAAAGAGGGAGGCCAGGGGGAAGAGCGACAGGAGGGGGGAATGGCGGTGGGGTAGGGAAGAAGGAAGGGGGAAGGAAGCGGGGAATGGAGGGCGAGAGAGAAAGGAAGGTGTGGAAGATTGCATTTTGGAACGTGGCAGGGATAAGGAATAAGGATAGGGATTTCTGGGAGCAGATAAGAGAATGGGATGTCGTAGTGATGATGGAAACATGGATAATGGAGGAGGGTTGGAAAAAGATAAGAGATCGGCTACCAGAGGAATTTAAATGGGAGGCGCAGTGGGCAAAGAAGAGAAACAAGAAAGGAAGAGCCATGGGAGGGATGTTAATGGGAAGGAAAAGGTGATTAATAAAGGAAGAGGACGAGAAGGAGCAAAGAAAGGAGCAGGAAGGAATAATGATGGGGACAGTGAAAGCAGGAGGGAAGAAGTGGAGGGTGGTGGGGGTGTACGTTAATGGAGATATGGAGAAAAAATGGGATAAGATTAGGGAGTGGGGGGAAGGAGGAGGAGAAGGAATAGGGGTGATAGTAGGAGGAGACTTTAATGCGAGGACTGGTGAAAAGGGGGGAAGAGTAGGAGGAGAGGAGGAAGAAGAAGAGACGAAGAGGAAGTCAAAGGATAAGAAGGTGAATAGGGAAGGAAGAAAACTGCTAGAGGCAACCGGGGAGATAGGATGGGCGATATTAAATGGGAACATGAAGGGGGACGAAGAGGGGGAGTATACATATACAGGTGGAAGAGGAGAGTCGGTAATAGACTATGTGATAACGGGGGAAGAGGAAAGAGAAGAAATAGATTACATGAAGGTGGAGGACAGAGTGGAGTCAGATCACCACCCGATAGTGCTGGGGATGAAAGGAGAAGGAAAAGAAAGGGAAAGAAGGAAAGAGAGAGAGAGGGTGGAAGGAAAGGAGACTGGACGGAGGAAGGGATAAGGGAGTATGGAAAGAGAACGGAAAAGTTGAGGATGGTAGGAGGGGATTTGAAAGAGCTGGTAAGAGAGCTAGGAGAGAAAATAAAAGAGGCGATGGGGGAGGAAAAGAAGAAAGTAAGGAGAGGAGGCTGGTGGGATAAGGAGTGCAGGGAAGAGAAAAAGAAAGTGAGAAGGGAGCTAAGGAGATGGAGGAAGAAGGGGGGAGAGGGTAGAGAATACAGGGAAGAGAAAAGGAAGTATAGGGAGTTTTGCGAGAGAAAGAAGGAAGAAGAGAAAGTAAGATTTATGAAGGAGAAGCCAAGACGGAGGTGAAGGTGTGGGATATAATAGACAGAGGGAGGAAGAGGAGAAGAAAAGTGAACAAAGAGATAGGGAAGGAAGAGTGGAAGGAGCATTTTTATGGAACTGTTAGGAGGAGTGGAGGAGAAAGTGGTAAGCGGGGGGGGGGGAGAAGGGTCAAAGAGGAGGGGGAAGAGAAAGAAGAGGATGTGACAAGGGAGGAGGTGGAGAAAGTAATAAGGAAACTAAGGGACGGAAAGGCGACAGGAATTGACGGAGTGCCAAATGAAGCGTGGAAATATGGAGGATAGGAGGTGAAGAGGAGAGCATGGGAGATATGCAGGAGAGTGTGGAGGGGGGAAGGGTGGCCGCAGAGTTGGAAGGAGGGGGTTATAATACCAATAGTAAAGAAAGGGGAGGGTGAGAAGGTAGGAGAATATAGAGGGGTAACGCTAATGCCCACGCTGTACAAGGTGTACACGATGGTGCTGGCAAACAGATTGGAGAAGGAAGTGGAAGAGAAAAGGATAGTGCCACCGAATCAAACGGGATTTAGAAAGGGAATGGGCACAATAGATAACATATACGTGCTAAATTATATCGTCAGCAGATATATAGCGAAGGACAAAGGGAAGCTAGTGGCGCTGTTTGTCGATTTTAAGGCAGCGTTCGATTCGGTGGACAGGGGGATACTGAGAGAGACGATGAGTGAGAGAGGGGGGTAAGGGAAGGACTCAGGGAAAGGGAAGGGGAAATATACAGAGAGACAGGGAGCAAAGTAAAGAGTGGGGGAGAGGAGGGGGAAGAATTTTGGACGGCAAGGGGAGTGAGGCAAGGATGCCCACTCAGTCCCCTGCTATTTAACATTCTCACGTCGGATTTGGAGGAAGCGCTAAGTAGGGGGGTTGAAGGGGGAGTGAGGATAGCAGGGAGGCGGATATGCTCTCTCATGTACGCGGATGATGTGGTGGTGCTGGCGGAGGACGAAAGAAACATGAGGGCTATGCTGAGGAAATTGGAAGGATATGCGGAGAGAAAGGGATTGACGGTTAACACGGAAAAGACAAAAATTATGAGGTTCAGGGCAGCAGGGGGAAGGAAAAGTGAGGAGAAATGGGAATGGAAGAGGAAAAGTATAGAAGAGGTAAAGGAAATGACGTACCTGGGCTTCAAGCTGAAATGCAATGGAGGGATGGAAGCGCACGTAGAGGAGAGAGTAAGGAAGGCAGGGAGAGTAATGAGGCAAGTGTGGGGAATGGGAAAGAGGGTGTTTGGAGGAGATTGGGAAAGAAGGATATGGATGTTTGATGCGTTGGTATGAACAGTCATGTCATATGGAGTGGAGATTTTTGGGAGGGAGGAAAGGGAGAAGATGGAGAGGACACAGGAGAGATTCTTGAGATGGACGATGGGGGTGGACTGGAGGACGCCAGGCTACATAATCAGGGATGAAGTTAAGAGGAGCAAGTTGAGAACGAAGGCGGCGAAATCAGCGTGAAGTTTCGAGGAGAGGCTAAGGGAAGGAAAAGGCGGGGAGTTGGCCAGGTTTGCTGGAAGGAAGTAACGAGAAGAGCGGAAGGGGGAGGGAGAGTGTCGAGATGGGAGGAAGGCAGAAGGAAGTACTTCGAGGAAAGGGGATGGGAGCGGAGTATGGGGGAGAGAGAAAGGGGAGAAGGAAAAGTGGAATGGAGGGAAGTGGAAAGAAAAGATAGGGAAATGCAGGAAAGAGAAATGGAAAAGAGGTTGAGAGAGGCCAGGTACAATAAGGTGTACAGGGAGGTGAGGGTGGAAGGAATTCCAGGATATTTGAAGAAAGGATGGAAAGAAGAGAGATGGAAGAGGATTATGAGATGGAGGGTGGGAAACGAATTGAAGGAAGCGAGGTACTGGGAAGAAGAGGAAGAAAGGATATGTAGGGTATGCGGGGGAGAAGAGGAAACGTGGGAGCACGTTTTGAAAAGGTGCAGTGGAGAGGAGGAAAGGGGCGGGGGAAGACAGGAAAAGATAAGAAGGATATTAGGGGAAGGGGGGGAAGGAGAAGAGTGGATGAAAAATATGGAGGAAAGAAGAAAAGGGAGCACGGAGGAAAATCGGAGGGGGGAAAGTAAGAAGTAGAGGGTATTCGGATAAGAAATGGAGTAAGGATAGGGTAAGGAACGAGAGGGAAGGAAAGATAAGCGCGAAGGAGGGGGAAGTAGGTTAAGTTAAGTTAAGTTAGGCTAAGATTAAATGTAAACGGAAGCCATTGTAACCCTAAGGGGAACAATTAAATAAAAGAATATACAATGATACATATGCATGAGTGAACAATTTTATATTGCGCAATAATTCCCCCTATTTATATGAATGCGTTAATAAATACAATAATAATAATATTTTTCTATACATGCGCGAAGAATGTTATATTATACAATAATTCCACTATTTATAGGAAACGAGTTAATAAATACAATTACAATTTCTATTTTTCAAATGGGATATTATAATGTCCCCAGGGCAGAGTGTCGATCGAATCGGGTACGATATGCCGCTTGTCGTCGTATGGGCTTAGAGCGATATTAGATTCCGACTCGTACACTTTATGAAATTTAGACCGTATGCATGATTGTCTGCGAACCATTTCGATCTTTCTATGCAAACATTGCGCGTAGTCGTCGAAAGTTATCGTTCTGGCTATGACGTTGGTCTTGACGCCTTTCGCCTTTTTCGTATCTTTTATGCCGTCTACGCGCAATGCATACATTTTCGCTCTAAGACCTACGAATTCGGTCATTATCGCACCGTTATTTTCGTCCTTCATCAGCTACGGAATCTTCTTATTTACGCGCGGCATATTATATGGATTGTCGGGAGGATAATCGCTTGTGTCGAATCTAACGATATTGTGTTTCATGGACTCGTAGATATCATCGCATTGAATGTGATAAATGAGACTATCTGTGTCGGTATATAGAATTTTACAATTTTTTCCATGCTTGGGCGACATGTACTCGTGGTGAAATTCGTACAAACAAATTTTTGATATGTCCAGAATGCACATACCCACGTATATCGGCTTGTTGAATTTCACCTCGAGTTTTCGCAATTCAACAGCTATTAAATTTTCCGAAAAAACACTTCTGCTGTGGAAATTCGGTTTCGCGATCATTGCCTCCGCACCATATCGCCCTTCCCAATGTGTCAAAAGTTTTACATCCGCGTGATTTCGTACATTTTCCATAGTTTTACCAAATACCGCGTTATTCATCAATTTGTACAAATTTTTTTCCAAGTCGTTTGTCGCGCTTGTTCTAAACCGTGTATTGAGTTCGATATAATCGCGGAGCCAGGGAGATTGAGCGAATTGAAGCACGCGGTGTATCTTTGTAATACGAAGACCGTGACGCGTGCACTGCTGCAGGTTGCGGTAATGGATGATGTAACGCTGCTTATCGTATACCGTCGCGGGTAACTTGTCCTGCCTTCTGCCAAGTGGTTTGGCACGCGTCGGGCAGAATGGTAGATCGGTATGAGAGTCGTGCAGACGTTGCGGATATTCCAGATCCACCTCGAGAATGTGCCCCGTGGGCGAATCGACACCGATTGAAGACACGTCAAAATTTGCAGCATCTTCGACCCATCGAAATTTAGCGTATGGTAGGGGCTGACACATTGCCCATCCATACAAATTGTTCACATCAAAGTACATCAAGTACGATGACTTTTCCGATGCGTCGTAAGATGGCATGTACTTGTTATTGGCATGTGCGTATCTTTCGGAACATTGGCTTAAACCCCCACGTATACCGCGTTCGATAAACATGACCATATCGATGTCTGTGAGCAATTCGAATGTAATTTTTGTATGTTTTAGCATTGCATCCCACGTGAAACCAGGTAGAATATAATAATGCGCTGAATCTAATCCGTAACTCTTGATACAACTTTCGCGAAAATTTTCAAAAATATCTGCCAATAACAAGACATCAGTTTTCAAATACAAGTCGCTGTATTCGCCCAAGGTTCTAATCTCGAAACGCTGCCAGACAGTCTCGGCGTGCGCGTAATCGCTATCGGATACAGTCTCACCCGTTAACGAACTGTAGAATGATTCGCGCGGCGGTAAGCATGGGTCCTGCAGCTTGTCCTCGCAATCAAGGTATTCGTACGGAAAGACACCCTTTCGTGTCAATAAATTGAAATCCTCGGTGGATAATGTTTCAAATTGGGATTGTAAAATTTTTAATTGATCTGTGCTAAGAAAGGATGCCAATTTGTCGAGACTGGCGTTGAGAAATTTGTATGAATCGATGAATCGAAATTTAATACAATTTCGCGAGTCTGAATCTTCGACATTTTTTGTGAAAGAAATATACTTTTCTTTAGTTATGGGTAATACGTCAACGTGACCTTCAAAAGCGGTAGCTATTTCCTCGATAATGAAATGTGAATCATAGCTGGATAAATTGTGGAAAACTATGGGGATGTAAAACGCGTTTTTATAATTTAAATTGCACTCCGAATGTGCTGGGCCTCTAAACTGTCCGGACAGATGGCAATGATCGTGGACTCGTACATCGTTAGCCTCGAATGGTTCTTCGCAAATATGACAGTGTGTTGCATTGTGAAATGTCGACAACTGTTCAGGAGTTAAATCATGCATGGGAACATTACTGGCTAGAATGGGTTTGACAAAATTCGCAAATTTTTTAAGTTCATCTACGAACCATGAAACACAATCTGCATCGCGGCGACATCGATACGTCGATAGCGATGTATCGTACGAACAATGCATATAATATGCAATACTGTGCACTTTATGGTGCTGATACGCACATAATTTAATATTATTATTATCACCCATTCGGTGACTGTCCTCCGTTTTTGCGATGATGCACTCCAGATCTGCGTACACCACGAAGGGGAGTCGCTCCTTCCGGCAGTGGTTGTTGAAGCAGAGCAGATTTTTGCCTTCGCTGGGCAGCAGGATGGCGCAGTCATTCATCTTGCCACAGTCCAGCGAATGAAGCTCCAACTTCGCGGCAGATCCGAAATAGTGCATGCATCTGTAAACACAAAATTTTTTATTTAATTTGTTTCGTGAGATATTTCAACATTTCATAAGTTTATATACGTACCGATCGCAGATGAATTTCTTTTTTTGGTGCCTGCTCAGCTGTGCGCTCACCAGCCGGGACAAATTCTTGATCCGCACAAAGTGCCCTACATCGCCGTGTTCTTGATTCGGCGTGTAGAGCAGGTTGACGCGTCGATCCCTCTTTTGGCTGGTGAGGCGCAACGGAAAGACCGTCTTCGTCTTCTCCATCTCGAAGCTGTACACGTTGATGGAGATTTCGTTCAACCGCTCAAATTTTCCAATTTGCCCCACGGACATTGGGAACTCAATGCCCTGGAGATTTAATATGGAAGTATAGTGCGGGTATGAACTTGGGCGATCGGGATGTCTTTCCGCAGAATAGAGAGCGGCGACCACTGCCCACGCGAAACACGCATTGTCCGGGGATTGCACATTGATCGTTGCCTTCTTCAATGACAATTCCTGCGGCAACTGGATGTGACACCCCGCGCGCAGCGGATTGTATTTGTTGACATTGATGGTCAGATTCATGATTCTCGTCAATGCCCATCCGCTGTCGCGTTCCTGGAACTCTTCCAGCGACGTCAGGGTGGGTTCGATGACGCATCTCTGGTACCACTCTTACAGATCGGATGTACCAAAGAGTTCGCAGTTTCGGGTGTTGATGCTTTTACAAGCATGCTTATCACCCGCCACAAATTCACCGTTGAATACAGTGTTCACTTTGAGGTTTCGATGTTTCTTCACAGTGTCTCGCACATGCTCTAGCACAATGGTCGCCGCATCCTGAAGGAAGTTGCGCGGCTCGATGTAATTCGAATTTAGCACGGCCCCAGTTAACACGCGACTATCGAACGCAGTGTCTATTTCGTGCCACAAAAGTCCCGTACTCGAATGTCCGGCACCTTCACGTACGAAACGGTCGCGCAACGAATATTTTAGTCCTTCGAGCTGTGCGATTCGAGCAACCAGCGATTGCCGAACACCGATCAATAACCGGGGACGTTTTACGCGGCTGTGTTCTTCCAACGATTCGATGCTCTCGTTGCACCGTTCTTCCCACGCGAGGTATTCTTCCCGCGAAATCAATCGTGCGGATTGATCCAATAATTGGCGGATTACTTGCGCGAATTCTTCCATGATCGTATGTAAATGTAATGTCTTTTCCATGCAGCACGTTGCAACGATTTGGGGCTTTGTGCAGTTTGGAGCGCGCTTTTATGACCGGTGTCATGATTTGCGATCTTTGTCTTACTCTTTTGGCGTACCCCCTCCCTCCAATGCAAAAACGACGATCCGACCCAACATGGTTCTATGCAGTTTCTGCTGATACAGCAAAATTCTTTCTATGATTCACGCGTATGGCAAATTGGCGCGCAAAAGTATTATATTACATTCAGCACGTGTTGAGACTTTTATCCTTGAGGATGGGTTCAAATTACATGTGATATGCTGCGATGTTAAGATTAAAAAACATTTTTAAAAATTGTTAGCTTTAGAATGTGTGTTTGCTACATATTGGTTCGGTAGATCGTTGATTAAAAAAAAATTATTATTTCCCTGCGTTGGGAAAAAAATGTCTGTTGATATGGAAAAGATTTTTTCTGCTGATGCCGCATAATTTTAAGATTCTACATTCCCAAAAGTATTATATTACATTCAACACGTGTCGAGACTTTTATCCTTGAGGATGGGTTCAAAGGGTCTAGCCAGGTAAGCATAGGGAAAACGGCCCCAGCACCAATTTTAGTATTTATGTGTTCTAAATAATGCTCTTTGCCTAAAAAAAACACTGAGAAAAATTTCAGATCTCTATCCCCTCTGGTTAGGGTGATATGGGGATAACAACCCTAAACTTTACCATTTTTTTCTCAGCAACTACTTAAGATATTTGAATGTTCCAAAATGCACCTAGTATGTACTTTTTAGCTCTACCACATATATTTTTTTCGAAATTGCAGATGAGTTCTTAAGGGTGGAAATAAAGGAATTAATTTTTGGGGGGTTGTTTTTGCAAGCAACCTTTACACCTTAATAAAAAAGTAATTTTTTAACTTACACGTTTTAGACGTCTGGTTTTAATCTTCGTCGCTGTCTTCGTCAATAACAGCAGTTACGTTCGTTATATCGAATAATTCCGTTCATATTTCCGCTGGCTTAATAATTTTCGATTTGTAACGCCCATGTGATAAATAATATATTATGGCAGCAACATGGGAACAGCATCCCACAGTCCTATTGCCATTCGCACAATCACAAGTATAGCGTTGTATACCTGTGGAAGTGTTCGAATTTGGTTCGTACTGAATATAGCACTGGTATGATTTATTGTTTATATGTCTTGAACGGACTCTCATTTTTATGATATTCCTATTTTCTGTATAATAATCGACGTTCAAAACATCCTCAGCATTCATCAACTCGGCGAGGTAGCATACCGCTTGTGACAATTGATATGTACCAGTAAATAGTAGCTTCAGTTCATTTTCCGAAAGTTCTGGAAAATCTATGCGGGAAGTAGCAGACATTGCCGTAAAAGGTTTTTTACGTCGATTTAAACGTTCAGTTTCTACTAATTCCTGAAGCGTGTTTTGTTGGGATTGACGTTCTTTCATATAGTTAACTATCGCGTCAGCGAGTTCTGGGTCAGAATTTAATCTCTTCCCAAACATGTTATTTAGGAACCCAGCTATTGGGCATAATGTTTTGAGACCTGGTAGCATTTTGTTGTTCATGCTGTGGTGCAATAGACAATATTTTTGTCCTATAGCACCGTGTACTGCTTCTACCACCCAACGTACCTTAGTCACAAATCGGGAGGCATTCGCTTCTTCCGAGGTTAACTGTGCTCGTTTCCCTTTAAACGCCGGCATTAAAACGTTATATCCTTGATCCTGCATGTTCTGTACAGCATCCCGAAAACCACGGTCGACAATACAAAAATCACCTGACCGTAAAATTGATTTTAATCCAGTCGGATCTTCTAATAGAGTTTTCATTATAGTGGCATCGTTCATTGTACCATTAAATGGACCTGCTATATCAACAATGTAGCCATTTGTTGTACAGATGGTAAATGGCTTACATAATGGTGCCTTCTTCTGTCCGGAGTACGATTTCCTCTGATACACATTATTCCTACTTTTTCCGTGTCTAACATATGTCCCGTCAAATATCAATGCCAATTGTGTATCTCCAAAGTCGAAAAGCGTCTTCGCTACATAGGCGGTTTCAGTGGAAATAAGATCCTCCCTAGATTTAGCATTTAGTCCAAAGCAAGTGGGCAAAACATCCTTTTCAAATGCATTCATTATTTGGTGGTAATAATCGGACACTTTCTGTTCATATTCTAGGCCGAGTATCTGCTGAATCATTTTGTTGGAGCTACCGCTTCTAAGCTTAAATAAAAATACAACTAGAGCTTGTGTTACTGTCCGTGACCCACTGTTTCGCATACTGCTGAACATTTGCCGCAGTTCTATAATATTTTCCCAATTAAGACCAGTGAAAGTATTTAATTGTTCTTCGGATAACGAAAAATCGCCAATCTTGTCATGCAATGATACATCCACTTTGCTCGACAATTGATTCAATAATAAAGACACCTCTGACACTTCTATCGTACTGAAATTAGAATGTGCACGTAAAAGCTTGAGTTCGTCCGTAAAAAATATTTTTTTAATTATGTGTGTAGCGCAACATCGATTGCCTTTTGGTATAAAAATCCTTCGTTTTGCAAATGCTTGAAGGCGTGCTTCAAATGGTACTACGATGAGGCGACCGCTTGTATAACACAGGGTACAATATCTGTGTGTAGATGTAACTCTTTTGAGCGGCAGTTCAATGACATTAGCTTCCGAAATCATATTTCTGGTTTGTACATGGAAGTCTGGATCCATTGCAGTATTATCAACACAATCATTCTCACCTATAACTCTTTCTGGCCCCTGTGCTCTACACACATTCAATCTGCATTTGTTGCAAAATACAGAGTCAATTGTCACAGTGTTGCTACAGTATGCTTGATATCAAGAGACAGGGTAGTGTCTCGCGCCAAGTATATAATATATATGCGAGACACAGAGTGGCTCTATTACGCCACGACTCGCTATCAAGAACCCTGAGATTTCCGAATCTCAATAACGGCTGATCCGATTAGATTTTGAATGGTCTTAATGGATAGCTTGGGTTTGATTTACATCAGAAAGGTGTCTTCGTTTTGTTCCTACGGGCCTTATGAGCTGAGATATTTCGATGTAAAGTTGCAATTTGCTGAATTTTATGTTCTAAAGATTCAGCATCAGTGATGCCAGAATCGTGGGACGTGGGACAGAACGCTTACCCCCACTATGACCTACCATCGTCTCCCACTATGGCCTACCGTCGTCCCCCACTTTCTTTCCATCGCACTGCACACAAGCATATCCCTACCCTTGTCCGTGTGCACGGCAGCCCAACAAGCAGCTCACACGGACAGGAGTAAAAATATGCTTGTGTGCAGTGCGGTGGGAAGAAAGTGGGGGACGACGGTAGGCCATAGTGGGAGACGACGGTAGGTCATAGTGGGGGTAAGCGTTCTGTCCCACGTCCCACGATTCTGGCATCACTGTTCAGCATCGTCTCGTCATTGTCATCGTCCTACACTTCTTGGCAAGAGGGGAGTCTGAAAGGGTGAGGAAATGTCTCTCAGGCACGTCGTTCATTGGATGCGGGTTTTGGCCAATCGCGTAACAAATAATCTGACAGCTACATAGACAGAGATAACCTACCATGTGCTTAGTGTCAAATAAAGTAAATTGTCCGAATTTGAAATGTCATGAGTTTTTACACTAAATAGGAGACTGAATTATTGTCTCAATTAACAAGGTAAGTCGCCAAATTTTTTTAATAGTTTCTTATGTAGAGTCGCAGACTTGAAATTTGTTCGGAGAAGGTTCGACAGAGAAGCATCTTCTTTTGCACAAGATTCTAGAAATTATACAATGCATGTACAAAATAATATATTGTTTTTATACCAGCAAACTATTTTTTAATTAGAATTTTTATGTAAAGCTTATAGAAACGAAGGGGACGCAGAGGCTCGGATAGAAATGAAGGGGACGCACAAGCTTGGATGGAAATGCAGACGATGCACAGGCTTGGAGGTTGTCCGGACAAGGTCTGGGTTAGATCTCTGTCCCTGATACAGACAGAGAAGCATTTTGTTTCCCACAAATTTCTAGATATTTGTCAAATAAGGTAAATCGACAAAATTTGTCAAATTAGCATTGCATTAAGAATTAAGAAAATTATGGCGGACTGTTTGCAAGGTAGAGCAGGTCACATTAGTGAAGAAAGTACACTGAAAACGCATCTCCCTTGATACTTTTCAATCTTTTGTGAAAGATATATTAATTATATTAATTAAAATCCACAGTCGTTCCCACACTATTCATTAATTTTATTAGTTTCCCATTAACAATATTTCAATTCACCAATAAACATCTAAACCAATACCAATAAAAATATTGAAAATCTCTTTGTTCATTTTCGCTAAATTATCATTAGAATTTTTAAACTTCCTGCAACGAGACTTTCTACCATATGCTCTCACCTCCTTCGGACACATTATGTAGTCTCTACTACAGCAAAAGGCCACTCTATTTCTATATATTTTTATATAATTAACTAGTAGTACAGTAAAAGATAAGATGTTGGACATGTTTAAGCTTATATTCTATTCTAACTTATAACGCCAACGTGTAGAAATATCAAACATCTGAGTTGAACGTAACACCAACGAGTAGAAATATCAAACATCTGAGTTGAACGTAACGCCAACGAGTAGAAATATCAAACATCTGAGTTGAACGTAACGCCAACGTGTAGAAATATCAAACATCTGAGTTGAACGTAACGCCAACGAGTAGAAATATCAAACATCTGAGTTGAACGTAACGCCAACGTGTAGAAATATCAAACATCTGAGTTGAACGTAACGCCAACGAGTAGAAATATCAAACATCTGAGTTGAACGTAACGCCAACGTGTAGAAATATCAAACATCTGAGTTGAACGTATACGAACATGTAATAAACTACAACATTATGAAAGTCTTTGATAGGCAGTTTGTCTATGTTAAGTATCAGTGGACGCAACAAGAAGATATTGGATACGTAGAAGCATGTTTTAACTCAGATGTGTTTGATATTTCTAATCGTTGGCGTTATAAGTTAGAATATGCTTCAACGTGTTGAATTTTAAGTATCCAATATATTCTTATTGTATTGCTTGTTATATACAGTACCCTGATAACCAGATCTGGCAGCAGAATCTGACGTCAGATCCGTAGTCGTCTGTGTCCGCATTTGGCTGCGTTCTGAGGTACAGAATCTGATGTCAGATTCTGATGTCAGATCGGCAGCAGATGGACAGCAGATTCTGCCGTCTGCTAGGCACAGCCAACAGCGCCATCTGAGGTCCAGAATTAACATACAATTCCCTACGCGTGACGTCACATGGCCGCCCCTACGCGTGACGTCACACTAGGTGTATCCCCACCCTTTCTACTGCTCGTAGAGAAGTTTTGGAGCAGATTCTAAGATTCTGCTCGCAGGTTATATGAGCCGCAGTTTATTAAATAAGTTCTTTATTTTTTTTTATAAAGGTATGTGTTTATTCTTTAATATTACAAGTACAAAATATATATAAGTGGCACATATATTAACATTTAATATTTACATTTGGAAATGGTGATTCTAGATGCAAACATAAGCCAATTTTCCCGAGAACGAACTTTTATTCTACATTACATTTTTATTTATATAGATTTTCGACTTATTGTTTTTGCATAGAATCACCATATCCCTGCTTCTGTTAACTCTGAAAAGAAATACAACATTAGTATAAAATTGAAACGATACTGGGAATGTACCGATGAATATTTTATTAAACGTTAAGTACTTTATTTCAGTGATGCTAAAGTAAAGTGAGCACTGAAAAGTACTGTTTGGTTTAGTACGTTTTAAAAGACTGGCGCTGAAAAGTGCCGATTATTGTTCCTTGTGAACGTCGAGAGGTTGTTCCCGTTGGACTCGATTAAAATGGGCACTGAAAAGTACCGTTTGGTCTCTTCGCCACTGTAAAAGGAGACACATCTCAACTTTTAATGGGCATATTTCGTGAAATAAAACATCTGCCACAGTTCTTCAGACGTCATCAGCTTCTTCTTCGGGCTGCTGGTCGCTCCAAAACTCGCGGCGCCTTTGCAAGGCACTTGGGGGGGCTGCTGTCGCCCGTGGACCACACCTCCTGCTGCGTACTCTTTCTTTCGCGGTCCGCAGTGCCCGCTGCATATATAGTTGAAAGTCCGATCGGAGGGGCTTGTTGAAATGCGGGTTCCCAGACACCGCTTCTGAAAAAGTAATGCACGCAAAGTACATTAGTATAATTATTTATAAAAACATGAATATGCTTATTGCTTCGTACCGTAAATCGCCATAGTAATACGGGCATTGTACAACGGCCGTTGTCCCGTTCGGCCGAACCACGTGAAGGCCGTTGTTACGTCGTCGACAAGTGCCTCCTTCATACAAAAATCGACCGCGGCCTTCAGGCTGAACCCACCCACGTATTTTAAATATTGGACCTAAACAAAGTAAGTAAATATTGATGTAAGTATGTATTATATAAAAGTAAATAAAAGCATAATTTCGCTTTCACTTACAACATTGGAATATGTTTGGTCGTCGATGGTCTCGAAACAGTCCACCTCCTCCGGTGACGAGAGAGGAATGATCGCTGGTTTCCTTGGTGGACCGTTACGGGTGAGTTGCACACATTGGAGAACATTCTCCAATAAAGTATTCATTCTTCTGCAAGCAGAATGGATGGAGGCGTAACGTATTAATAAACACGATAACATGCAATACTTACCTTAGCTCCGTCTCGACGCTCGCCGTGCGGTCTTCCAGGCTCCTGCGAACATGAACATTTATAATAGAAAACGTCACACTATCAATATTTTTATAACAAAAAAAAGAAACATGTAAATTTACCTATTAGCAGGAGGTTGTATGTGCACTGTATGGTGCTGAAACGGCTCATTCTGAATGACCGTGGCGCGTGCAGAGGACGTCCCTGGATCGTGATGATCCCTTATTGTTGCGAGGACAGGAGCACTGGCAGCAGCAGGACTATTCTGCAACATAAGAACGTTACTCGGATTAGTCGTAGAAAAATCCTTTGACGTTGGTAGATAATTATTTGATTCCTGCAGGATTGTCCTCAAATCCTGGATATCCTGATCGATGCTTTGCTTCGGCATGGCTGACGTCTTCTTTCTTGGAGGTTCCTCCTCCGAAGAAGTCGTCTGATACCTCGCTGGTTTGGCGACCACACGCTTCTCTCGCTGCGACATGTTTGGTAAACCTGTGAGTAAAAGTACATATTACAATTCTTAGCAAAGGTGTGTTGGCTGTTTTTCCTATTTTACATGCATACATGCAATATTAACCGAACCCAGGTAATGTATTACTCAATAATTCGAGTGTAACTCGACAAAGGCTATAACAGTAGAAAATGTAAAAAAGTGACCCATGAAGAAATATTCGAACCAAACGATAAAATAACTCATCAACAGAGATTAACAAGGATACGTGTAAATATAATATTACTTATGAAGAGCAATACAAAAGGAAAGTATAATACAAAAGAAGAAAATGTAAATATTATAGAGCATGCCCCTCACCAGAAAATAGTCGTAACTTACCAAAAACAAGAGACGAGGCTAGAAATGGAAGATTTTTTTTTTTTTTTTTTTACATGGTGGAAATCCCTAACGGATACCTCACCCCCATGGCAGGGGTGAGATTATGTGGGGCTTGCACCCACTAAAACCACCATGGTGACCGCCTGACGCGAGAAGCTACACGAGGGAGTGGGACTGACAGCGAGATACATCCAGCGAAAATAAAAGTGGAAGAATTTAAATACTATGGATCCTACGGCTTCTCGCTGTGCGTAATAACAGCAACGATATACCTACGGGGTTCTAAGAGGTTTGTGTCAGTGGACATACTACAGCGAAAAGGCATTCTATAACATTTGCCACGAACCTGATCGGGGGAGATATATAAAATTTCATGGCTCAATGTGGCGCATTTATATATGCCAAGAGCCGAAGACTCTATGCCGACATCATAAAAATTATCGACTTCTAAAAATTTTTTGATACCCAAACGATACGAGTCATTGTCCATGCCAATAGTGAAAATTATGCAGATCGAGCCATCGTCTGAGATGCAACAATTATCGCGTACATTTGTGCCTAGAGATATGTTATTAAATTCTATCTTACGGTACTGAGAACAATTGGTGTCATTCGTAAGGGGTCTAGATACACGAATAGAAAAATCGACATTACGATGAATGTTTGTGCCATGTGATTGTATCTCCCTCATCCTGTTGGAAAATTGTTGGAGAGGAAGAGATGGCTTATTAAGAAATTTTTTAAAAATGGACATGTTGTTTTCATAGGGAAAAGCAGAACATGAATCTAAATTACCAAAACGTCTGACATCGTTGGTTAAGTGAAGAAGACCATGGACGTTATAACTATTAAAAGTTGGGCCATATAGGTTTTCGGTACGAAGAACAAATTTCTGTAAAGCTGACTCTGCGAATCTCAAGTGGGGGCTCGATGGAGATTCTGCAACCAAAATTCTTATGGCCGCATGTAAAATTAAGAAGTGCTTGTATATTTCATCGTTGAGTACACCATACAGTACAACCGGCCCTGTATATAGAAGGAACTGACGAAACTCGGTCGCCTTATATTTACAATATTCCTCAATAGCTCTGGGACGTCTGGCAAAGTCCAAGGGACAATATCTTGCGAGATTGTTGAGTCTCGTAGATATCACAGAAATATTCAGTGCGGGCAATTTTGACAAAAATGTAAAGCTTCCAGATACCCACGCGGACAAAAGTTTCTTCATTACGCCCAAGCATACAAGGTGCATATACTCGAACGGAACTTGGGAAACCATTCCTATCGGTAGCGATGCCAATGGGCTTGGACCTTCTTTGTGATGGTTCTCGTGTAACCGTTTAGGGTATTCCTCATCGGTACGAGGAGAATCATCTATACCATCGAAGGCATAATGCTTACCGTTCAGGGTACCAGAAACCATACATTTGGAACAGGGATATTGAGACATATGCCCAAAATGATTCAACACAAATGCTCGAGCTGGTGCGTCAGCTATGAAACATCTCAGACGTATGGGCAACTTACTGCCATGAAAATTTATACCTCCGTTGGACATGATGGCTTTGACGTTTGCAATAAATTTCTCAAAAAAAATATTGGGATCGTGTGGTTTATGGCGACCTTTATAGATTCCTACCACTATTGGCTTTATACGGGGAATATTTGAAATCCTACATTGGATGGGCCAGAACTGAATGGAACCTTTGTCCACACGACATCCGTCGGTATGAAAATCTAATTCTAACTCTCTAACAAAAGATACGGACAAAGGGAGACTTTTAACAATTTCTGTTTCCAGATCGAAATGAATGTATTCTCCTGGTTCCACGACGAATGTAACAGCAGGATTACGTGGCGTATCGAGAAGTGTTCTAACATCCTGAGGCAACTGGGAAAAACAGGAATGCGTTCGAAGGAGAGATAATATATTATTTCCTTGAACGTGTGTTAAATTGCTGTCTACGAAACAAGACGCTAAACGTTGGCGAAAAGATGGCTCGGAGAAAGTATCACAGGACAATGAAACTGTATCATGAATTGAAGAAACGCGTGACGTGGAAGTAGAAGGACCGGCGTCTTCTACATTGATATCGCGCCTAACACTGAATCTATCCGGGATAAAATTAATAGGAACGGACGAACTACAACCTGCAGATGTGCTAGCAGCATCTCGCACGTTAGAAGTATTATCCGCTACTCTACGAACGGTGTTAAATTCAGGACGGTATCGCGCGCGTAACTTTTCTCGCATCTCGCGTATAACCCTCCTTTTTTGCCTCGCCGACAATGCGTGTCCGGGTTTCCGCGACGTAGACAACTTGAAACGATTAAATTCCATAATTACTTACGTCTTGCGGATGTCTCGGGATGATATTCGTACTTTTTAATGCTCTGGAAATTCTTCGGATCTGCCGTCGATGACTGCCACCTCAGAATGAACGAGAATTCGAAACAAACGCGAACTGGGAAGTAGAGTCTCGACCAATCACGAATGACCGCAAGGCGGCGCAGCCAATCCGAGCGTAGTCCAGTGTACCGCCAAAATATTACCTCGTGGTACCCTTTATTCGACGTGGTACCCTTTGTGCTGAAAAAAAAGCGCTCGGATTGGCTGAGCCGCCTTGCGGTCATTCGTGATTGGTCGGGACTCTACTTCCCAGTTCGCGTTTGTTTCGAATTCTCGTTCATTCTGAGGTGGCAGTCATCGACGGCAGATCCGAAGAATTTCCAGAGCATTAAAAAGTACGAATATCATCCCGAGACATCCGCAAGACGTAAGTAATTATGGAATTTAATCGTTTCAAGTTGTCTACGTCGCGGAAACCCGGACACGCATTGTCGGCGAGGCAAAAAAGGAGGGTTATACGCGAGATGCGAGAAAAGTTACGCGCGCGATACCGTCCTGAATTTAACACCGTTCGTAGAGTAGCGGATAATACTTCTAACGTGCGAGATGCTGCTAGCACATCTGCAGGTTGTAGTTCGTCCGTTCCTATTAATTTTATCCCGGATAGATTCAGTGTTAGGCGCGATATCAATGTAGAAGACGCCGGTCCTTCTACTTCCACGTCACGCGTTTCTTCAATTCATGATACAGTTTCATTGTCCTGTGATACTTTCTCCGAGCCATCTTTTCGCCAACGTTTAGCGTCTTGTTTCGTAGACAGCAATTTAACACACGTTCAAGGAAATAATATATTATCTCTCCTTCGAACGCATTCCTGTTTTTCCCAGTTGCCTCAGGATGTTAGAACACTTCTCGATACGCCACGTAATCCTGCTGTTACATTCGTCGTGGAACCAGGAGAATACATTCATTTCGATCTGGAAACAGAAATTGTTAAAAGTCTCCCTTTGTCCGTATCTTTTGTTAGAGAGTTAGAATTAGATTTTCATACCGACGGATGTCGTGTGGACAAAGGTTCCATTCAGTTCTGGCCCATCCAATGTAGGATTTCAAATATTCCCCGTATAAAGCCAATAGTGGTAGGAATCTATAAAGGTCGCCATAAACCACACGATCCCAATATTTTTTTTGAGAAATTTATTGCAAACGTCAAAGCCATCATGTCCAACGGAGGTATAAATTTTCATGGCAGTAAGTTGCCCATACGTCTGAGATGTTTCATAGCTGACGCACCAGCTCGAGCATTTGTGTTGAATCATTTTGGGCATATGTCTCAATATCCCTGTTCCAAATGTATGGTTTCTGGTACCCTGAACGGTAAGCATTATGCCTTCGATGGTATAGATGATTCTCCTCGTACCGATGAGGAATACCCTAAACGGTTACACGAGAACCATCACAAAGAAGGTCCAAGCCCATTGGCATCGCTACCGATAGGAATGGTTTCCCAAGTTCCGTTCGAGTATATGCACCTTGTATGCTTGGGCGTAATGAAGAAACTTTTGTCCGCGTGGGTATCTGGAAGCTTTACATTTTTGTCAAAATTGCCCGCACTGAATATTTCTGTGATATCTACGAGACTCAACAATCTCGCAAGATATTGTCCCTTGGACTTTGCCAGACGTCCCAGAGCTATTGAGGAATATTGTAAATATAAGGCGACCGAGTTTCGTCAGTTCCTTCTATATACAGGGCCGGTTGTACTGTATGGTGTACTCAACGATGAAATATACAAGCACTTCTTAATTTTACATGCGGCCATAAGAATTTTGGTTGCAGAATCTCCATCGAGCCCCCACTTGAGATTCGCAGAGTCAGCTTTACAGAAATTTGTTCTTCGTACCGAAAACCTATATGGCCCAACTTTTAATAGTTATAACGTCCATGGTCTTCTTCACTTAACCAACGATGTCAGACGTTTTGGTAATTTAGATTCATGTTCTGCTTTTCCCTATGAAAACAACATGTCCATTTTTAAAAAATTTCTTAATAAGCCATCTCTTCCTCTCCAACAATTTTCCAACAGGATGAGGGAGATACAATCACATGGCACAAACATTCATCGTAATGTCGATTTTTCTATTCGTGTATCTAGACCCCTTACGAATGACACCAATTGTTCTCAGTACCGTAAGATAGAATTTAATAACATATCTCTAGGCACAAATGTACGCGATAATTGTTGCATCTCAGACGATGGCTCGATCTGCATAATTTTCACTATTGGCATGGACAATGACTCGTATCGTTTGGGTATCAAAAAATTTTTAGAAGTCGATAATTTTTATGATGTCGGCATAGAGTCTTCGGCTCTTGGCATATATAAATGCGCCACATTGAGCCATGAAATTTTATATATCTCCCCCGATCAGGTTCGTGGCAAATGTTATAGAATGCCTTTTCGCTGTAGTATGTCCACTGACACAAACCTCTTAGAACCCCGTAGGTATATCGTTGCTGTTATTACGCACAGCGAGAAGCCGTAGGATCCATAGTATTTAAATTCTTCCACTTTTATTTTCGCTGGATGTATCTCGCTGTCAGTCCCACTCCCTCGTGTAGCTTCTCGCGTCAGGCGGTCACCATGGTGGTTTTAGTGGGTGCAAGCCCCACATAATCTCACCCCTGCCATGGGGGTGAGGTATCCGTTAGGGATTTCCACCATGTAAAAAAAAAAAAAAAAAAAATCTTCCATTTCTAGCCTCGTCTCTTGTTTTTGGTAAGTTACGACTATTTTCTGGTGAGGGGCATGCTCTATAATATTTACATTTTCTTCTTTTGTATTATACTTTCCTTTTGTATTGCTCTTCATAAGTAATATTATATTTACACGTATCCTTGTTAATCTCTGTTGATGAGTTATTTTATCGTTTGGTTCGAATATTTCTTCATGGGTCACTTTTTTACATTTTCTACTGTTATAGCCTTTGTCGAGTTACACTCGAATTATTGAGTAATACATTACCTGGGTTCGGTTAATATTGCATGTATGCATGTAAAATAGGAAAAACAGCCAACACACCTTTGCTAAGAATTGTAATATGTACTTTTACTCACAGGTTTACCAAACATGTCGCAGCGAGAGAAGCGTGTGGTCGCCAAACCAGCGAGGTATCAGACGACTTCTTCGGAGGAGGAACCTCCAAGAAAGAAGACGTCAGCCATGCCGAAGCAAAGCATCGATCAGGATATCCAGGATTTGAGGACAATCCTGCAGGAATCAAATAATTATCTACCAACGTCAAAGGATTTTTCTACGACTAATCCGAGTAACGTTCTTATGTTGCAGAATAGTCCTGCTGCTGCCAGTGCTCCTGTCCTCGCAACAATAAGGGATCATCACGATCCAGGGACGTCCTCTGCACGCGCCACGGTCATTCAGAATGAGCCGTTTCAGCACCATACAGTGCACATACAACCTCCTGCTAATAGGTAAATTTACATGTTTCTTTTTTTTGTTATAAAAATATTGATAGTGTGACGTTTTCTATTATAAATGTTCATGTTCGCAGGAGCCTGGAAGACCGCACGGCGAGCGTCGAGACGGAGCTAAGGTAAGTATTGCATGTTATCGTGTTTATTAATACGTTACGCCTCCATCCATTCTGCTTGCAGAAGAATGAATACTTTATTGGAGAATGTTCTCCAATGTGTGCAACTCACCCGTAACGGTCCACCAAGGAAACCAGCGATCATTCCTCTCTCGTCACCGGAGGAGGTGGACTGTTTCGAGACCATCGACGACCAAACATATTCCAATGTTGTAAGTGAAAGCGAAATTATGCTTTTATTTACTTTTATATAATACATACTTACATCAATATTTACTTACTTTGTTTAGGTCCAATATTTAAAATACGTGGGTGGGTTCAGCCTGAAGGCCGCGGTCGATTTTTGTATGAAGGAGGCACTTGTCGACGACGTAACAACGGCCTTCACGTGGTTCGGCCGAACGGGACAACGGCCGTTGTACAATGCCCGTATTACTATGGCGATTTACGGTACGAAGCAATAAGCATATTCATGTTTTTATAAATAATTATACTAATGTACTTTGCGTGCATTACTTTTTCAGAAGCGGTGTCTGGGAACCCGCATTTCAACAAGCCCCTCCGATCGGACTTTCAACTATATATGCAGCGGGCACTGCGGACCGCGAAAGAAAGAGTACGCAGCAGGAGGTGTGGTCCACGGGCGACAGCAGCCCCCCCAAGTGCCTTGCAAAGGCGCCGCGAGTTTTGGAGCGACCAGCAGCCCGAAGAAGAAGCTGATGACGTCTGAAGAACTGTGGCAGATGTTTTATTTCACGAAATATGCCCATTAAAAGTTGAGATGTGTCTCCTTTTACAGTGGCGAAGAGACCAAACGGTACTTTTCAGTGCCCATTTTAATCGAGTCCAACGGGAACAACCTCTCGACGTTCACAAGGAACAATAATCGGCACTTTTCAGCGCCAGTCTTTTAAAACGTACTAAACCAAACAGTACTTTTCAGTGCTCACTTTACTTTAGCATCACTGAAATAAAGTACTTAACGTTTAATAAAATATTCATCGGTACATTCCCAGTATCGTTTCAATTTTATACTAATGTTGTATTTCTTTTCAGAGTTAACAGAAGCAGGGATATGGTGATTCTATGCAAAAACAATAAGTCGAAAATCTATATAAATAAAAATGTAATGTAGAATAAAAGTTCGTTCTCGGGAAAATTGGCTTATGTTTGCATCTAGAATCACCATTTCCAAATGTAAATATTAAATGTTAATATATGTGCCACTTATATATATTTTGTACTTGTAATATTAAAGAATAAACACATACCTTTATAAAAAAAAATAAAGAACTTATTTAATAAACTGCGGCTCATATAACCTGCGAGCAGAATCTTAGAATCTGCTCCAAAACTTCTCTACGAGCAGTAGAAAGGGTGGGGATACACCTAGTGTGACGTCACGCGTAGGGGCGGCCATGTGACGTCACGCGTAGGGAATTGTATGTTAATTCTGGACCTCAGATGGCGCTGTTGGCTGTGCCTAGCAGACGGCAGAATCTGCTGTCCATCTGCTGCCGATCTGACATCAGAATCTGACATCAGATTCTGTACCTCAGAACGCAGCCAAATGCGGACACAGACGACTACGGATCTGACGTCAGATTCTGCGCTCTCATGCCAGACTCTGCTACCAATCTGATGTCAGATTGGCGTCAGATGGTTATCAGGGTACATATATATATATATATATGCTTCATGTTACGCAAATGCAGTTATACAATGTTTAATGCATTTGAGTGCCATTAGAAAATAATTGTTTAATTGTAATGAATCATCAAATGTTTTGAAGATATTAATGCATCGATATGAAAATGGAATGCGCAATTTAAATACATATACAGTACGGCAAAGTTTAGGAGAACATTTTTCAATAATAAATAATTCACCCGAGGGGGTGAAACAATTATCCAGTCATAATAAACACTACAAAATGTGTGAAATCCCCGCAAAATTACCTTTTTTAAAAAAAGGTACAAAAAAGGGCGCCAAGTATATAATCTCATCAAAAAGAATCCCATTTAAAAACATTGTCGTAAATTAATATAAATTTATTAATGTGCTATATTTAACATTACAAATGTAATGATATACAATTGCGCCAAATATCACAATGGCTATTTATACAAATATAAATAGCATCACCAATTGGGAGAGCAGCGCCAAGTATTTTGAATTGTTGTGGTTGATTAAATAAAAGACTCTTGTATATTTAATAAGATGTATTTGTAAAAGAAGTCTCTGATAGTGCAACGCGTTACTCATGCCCTAGGCGATCGTGTACGCCATTGCTCACCCGACACCCGCGCATGCGCTACTACCCCGTCTGGGCCATATATCACATCTTTCCTTTTTTCTTTTTTAAACATATACATACTCAATATAATACTGCGACACACTCTGTGCTTGTTTACCGCAACAAACAAAATACAATGTAAGCATACTCTTGCTTTACAACGCAATAACTATACATACATAAACTAAAACATACATCCTTGCTTTACAATGCAATAACTATGCATACATAAACTCTTTTTGACAAAATAAAACGAAATATTCAAACTAAAACATACATCCTTGCTTTACAATGCAATAGCTATGCATACATAAACTCTTTTTGACAAAATAAAACGAAATATTCATACATAATCGTCTAGGTATCTTGGTTTTTTAACCTCTCTATTACTCCTCCTGAGAAACTCACTTCTCCCTTCTTCCGGACTCCTGTTCCTGACCACCCTTTCTTCTGGCTGACTTGTTCCTACACTAACATTACTGCTATCACAATCCGTTACTACAGTCTCATCTGGCTCTTGCTTAACAACACTCAGTGGTCTGTTAATTGAGTCATTTATCATATGTTTTCTATTACGGTTGAGCACCCTTCCTGATTCCGTCAAGACATCATATGATCTAGGCTTTTCTGGCTTATTTACAACCATTCCTCGTTTATCGAACGCTTTATTATTCTCATTTTGTATTCTAACTCTGTCGCCCACTTTGAAATCCGGAAGTGTTCTCGTGCGTCTATCGAAATACAGTTTTTGTGTTCTTTGCATGTCTTGCAACTTTTCCCTAACTCTATTATAATTATTAACATTTGTGTTTTTATAGCTTGCATTAAACGTTGGTAAGTACCCATTTACATTCCTGCCGAACATTAACTTATTTGGCGACCCGATTTCTCCTGTGATCGGTGTATTTCTGTATTCTAACAAAACTATGTATGGGTCTTTACCGTCATATTCCGCTTTTTTCAACATACGCTTAACCGTTTGTATGTGCCTTTCCACCATTCCATTGCTTTGTGGATATCTAGCTGACGAGATTACATGCTCAAAGCCCCAACTTTTCGCAAAATCCTTAAATTTTTGGCTTGTATACTGTGTTCCCCCATCTGACTGCACAATTTTTGGTATTCCATACCTCGCGAAACTCGATTTTAACAAAGTTATTGTCGCTTCGCTAGACATGTTTGGTAAGACTCCTAACTCTACATATTTAGAAAAATAGTCTACAATTAAAAGATAACTCTTTCCCCTAAACTCTAGTAGGTCTGTACCTATTTTTATCCAAGGTGCTTTCGGCACTTCATGTGGCATTAACGGCTCTTTCGGATTACTTCTTTGTAACCGCAGGCACGTTTCACAATTTTCTATCATTTCCTCAATTTGTTTGTTTATACCAGGCCAATATAAAGTTTCTCGCGCTTTACTCTTGGTTTTTTCTATACCAAGATGACTGTAATGTAACCTACTTAGCATTTCCTTTCTTAAACTATGTGGAACTATTACTCTATCATTTTTAAACAACAGGTCCCCATCTATGCTTAGATCACAATTAAATGTATGGTATTTTTTTGCTATCTCAGGTACATTTTTCTTATCTGTTGGCCAACCTACTTTTAGTAAACGTAACACTTCCTGCAGTTCCTCATCTCTTGCAGTTTCTACTATAAACTCTTTCAGTCTTTTTTCGCTCATATAATCTTTATAATCTACTACCATTATACTAATATTTACATCTTTATCGTCTTCTACTATTGCCTTGTCGTGCGCTCTCGAAAGTGCATCTGCGATATACATTTCCTTTCCTGGCTTATATGTAACATCTATATCATACGGTTGTAATCTTAACCTCATTTTCTGAAGTCTTATTGGAGTCGTACTTAATGGCTTCGACAGTATTGGTGTGAGTGGTTTATGATCACTCTCTACTAATATTTTCTTTCCGTAAATGTACTGATGGAAACGCTCACACCCAAAAACAATTGCATAAAGTTCCTTTTCAATCTGCGCCCACGCTTTTTGTGTGTTTGTCAGCGCTTTTGACGCATATGCTACTGGTAACTCATTTTGTAATAATACCGCGCCTACACCTGTACCACTCGCGTCCACACTCAATTTGCAGTCCACGTTCGGATCATAATACTGGAGGACTGGAGTTGTAGTTAATTTTGCTTTTACCTCCTGGTATGCCTGTTCTCTTCCTTTTGTCCAAGCAAACTGACTATTTTCTTTTATCATCTCTCTTAACGGAGCTGTTATACTACTTGCCATACTTACAAACTTTGACACGTAATTAATAATTCCTAGAAACCGTTCTATTTCTTTTGTATTTATTGGACGTTCCATTTTCATAATTGCCTCTATTTTATCTTTGTCTACCTCAATACCTTCGTCTGTAAAAATATGTCCTAAGAACTTAACTTTGCTTACACCTATCTTACACTTGTCTTTGTTTAACTTAACATTATATTCGCGCGCTCTTTCTAACACCTGCCTAAGTACCATATCATGTTCAACCTGGTCTTTTCCCCATACTATCAGATCGTCCATGAAATTCTCTACGTTATTAATGTTTCCAAAAATCTCTTTAAACTTTTTATGAAATATTTCCGGCGCTGTTTTTATTCCATAAGGCATTCTCGTATAGCGGTATCTACCAAACGGCGTCTGAAAAGTTGTAATCTTTGAACTTTTTTCATCCAACTTAACCTGGTGAAATGCCTTGCTGGCGTCTAATACTGTAAAGACTTTTGGATCTTTCATTTTTGCTCTAATTTCCTCGAAAGTGGGAAGTTTATAATGTTCTCTCATCAAACAGTCATTTAGGTTTTTTGGGTCTAGACAAATTCTCATAGATCCATCTGGTTTTTTTACTAACACTACCGCATTTTCAAACTCCGTTGGTTCGTCTATCTTTTTTAAAACGTCAAGTTCTTCTAGTTTATCTAGTTCTTTTTTATACGTATCATACACTTTGAACGGAACCTTTCTACATGGCTCTATTTTACTCTGATACCCTGACTTTAGTTTAAACTTATATTCGAATCCTTTTATTACCCCTAACTTTCCTCCAAACACATCGTCAAACTCATTTATAACTGAATCTGCATTCTTTATTATTGTGTCTGTACTAATTTCATGGATTTTAAGCAATAAACCTAACCTCTTTATCAGCGTTAAACCTATTATTGGAGACGAACCCTTTTCTACAACATAAAACGTTATCTCTTCTGTACGTCCTCTTATTTCACACATCAATTTTATAGTACCTAACGTGTTTAGTCTTGATCCACCATAATTTCGCAGTTCTGCATTTGTGGGATCTATTTTATTACAAATTCCTAGCTTGCGTATGTGCGAATAGGCCATTACGTTACAACCTGCCCCTGAATCTAGCTTAAACATTAATGCTTTGTTTATTTTAATAAACTTCACTCTTTCGTACCATGGTTCTTCACCTATTGCATTTATTTCTATATTCCCAAGAAAATAAGTTGGTACGCCATCCTCACTATTGTCTTGCACAACGCTTACCTGATGCTTTTTATTCCTGCATACTCGTGCAAAATGATTTTTGTTTTTACAATTATTACACACTTTGTTGTACGCCGGACAGTTCCTATAAGCGTGTGTGTACCCACATTTCTGACACGTTTCCTGTTTGCTTGCAGTGTTCCCTTTTTCCAGTGGTTGACGTTGCCCATGATCGCTTTGTCCTTGCCCCTTGTTGTTGTTCCTATACCCTTTGTTGGATCCTTTACTTCCGCTTCTGCTTGGCCTTGGCTTTTCCCCGTTACTCGTCTTCTTGATATAATCTACTTTTCCTTGTTCACCCCCCAAGGTTTTGAGTTGTTGGTCTGCCAGTTCCGAAGCTTTGCATAGCCTTACGGCCTTTTCTAGCGTTAAATCGTCTTCTCTAAGTAAACGATTCTTTAGACTTGCATTTTGAACTCCTGATATTATTAGATCCTTTATTAAGCTGTCTTTCAAGGCTCCAAGATCACAATTTAAACTTAGACGCTTTACTTCTGTGAGAAATTGGTCGAAAGTTTCTCCATCTTTCTGTCTCCTTTGGAATAATAAATGTCTATTTACGCTTTCATTCTTCTTTGGTACGCAGTAGTTTTCGAACGCTTCCACTACTGTATTATATATTTTCCTTTGTTCTTCACTGAGTTCAAATGTTTCGTATTTTTCATACGCTTCTTCACCTATGGTATGTAACAAGATGGCTGTCTTTACTGCATCTGTCTTTGTTATACTTTCCGTGGCTTCCAGATATATGTTAAACTTTTTCTTCCACCTTTTCCAATTTTCTGATATATTGCCGTCGAACGACAAAGGCTCTGGTGGGCTTAAGTTTTGGATTACTGCGTTTGGCATGACTATTTCTTACTAACTGCGTCGTCTCACAACCACGTGGAATTTCCGTTTTTCGGTTTTTTACTTTTCCCGGTCGTATATACAACGAATTTTACTTATCTTTTTTCACTACCAACTGCGCCATGTTGTGGTTGATTAAATAAAAGACTCTTGTATATTTAATAAGATGTATTTGTAAAAGAAGTCTCTGATAGTGCAACGCGTTACTCATGCCCTAGGCGATCGTGTACGCCATTGCTCACCCGACACCCGCGCATGCGCTACCCCGTCTGGGCCATATATCACATGAATAAAATATTTATTCGTATTAAAATATTGATTTATATAAATAGCCATTGTGATATTTGGTGCAATTGTATATCATTACTTTTGTAATGTTAAATATAGCACATTAATAAATTTATCTAGAGGCGCGGTAGCGTCTCGACGCCAAGTACATGAAAGAAAAGACACCTTGTAGGGTAAGTGTGGGTGTTACTGCGGACTTTTAAGGTAGGTTAACTTTAGAACCCTCGATACGGCGTTCAAATGAATGAAAGTTCCTCCTTCTTTTTTTAAAAGAAAGGTGGGACCTTAATAATTCCATAAAAAAATATCAGGGCGGGGTAATATGTACAGTTAATTAAAAACACAGAGATTTGTCGATCAATGTCATTGCATGAGTTACTGCGGACATGCATGTATTACTGCGTGCCAGTTACTAACGAAACATCAGTTACTGCGCATGTATTATTGCGGTCTGATGTCAGGCGAAACATAACCTTAATACCTTTGCAGGTTACGTAGACAGAAGTGAATACGGTCGGAAGAAAGGTTAGGTGGCGCAATGGTCGGTCCGCAGTAATACATACACATGGTGTAAAGTACTGCACCTAATACTGCGGTGACAAATAAAAATTAAAACTAAAATGTAGACGACTGATTGATTGTTTTTCTGGAAAAATAACTCTTATTCTACCGAGCAATAACCCAGATAGCCACGTCTGTATTTGCAGATTTTGCTCAACGCCTGAGTACAAATGTTTGTGGCAGAAAGACTACAGATTTGATACAGGATTTGTTATATTCGATGATGAAAGCAGACTGACAGCAGAAAGCTGACAGATTGTGCTGCCTTAACCTGAGAGCAGATTGGCGGCAGGGTCTGCTGATACAATTTAATGGCAGGAATCGAGCAGACCCTGCGCAGTGCGATCTGACGGCAGATAGGCAGCAGAAATCGAGCAGATTCTGTTGACATAGCCTGCGAGCAGTTTGACGGCAGACACTGCGGCGAATCTGCTAATCCAATTTAATGGCAGAAATCGAGCAGACCCTGCGCAGCGCAATCTGACGGCAGATTGGTGTCAGATAGAGAGCAGATTCTGTTGACATAGCCTGCGAGCAGTTTGGCGGCAGACACTGCGGAGAATCTGCTAATCCAATTTAATGGCAGAAATCGAGCAGGCTCTGCGCACCGCGATCTGATGGCAGATAGGCAACAGAAATAGAGTAGATTCTGCTTACATAGTCTGCGAGCAGTTTGGCGGCAGAAAGTAAGCAGAGTCTGCTAATCCAATTTAACGGCAGAAATCGAGTAGGCTCTGCGCACTGCGATCTGACGGCAGATTGGTGTCAGATACAGAGCAGATTCTGTTGACATAGCCTGCGAGCAGTTTGGCGGCAGACACTGCGGAGAATCTGCTAATCCAATTTAATGGCAGAAATCGAGCAGGCTCTGCGCACCGCGATCTGACGGCAGATAGGCGGCAGAAATAGAGCAGATTCTGGTGTCAGGATCTGACAGCAGAATGGCGGCAGAAAGTAAGCAGAGTCTGCTAATCCAATTTAATGGCAGGAATTGAGCAGACTCTGCGCACCGCGATCTGACGGCAGATAGGCAACAGAAATCGAGTAGATTCTGCTGACATAGTTCACGACGCGACCCGCCAGGCCGCGATCGGGCGACCGCTTCTCGCTTACGAAATAGCACCGTGGCGGGAATAAGTGGCCGAGGGCTTGATCATTCAGGGCTCTCGAGTACCACTCGTATTTGCCGGCATTCCACTGCGGAGTATATATTTGTTATACCCGACTGTAAGGGCGGTATTATCAGTCGTTGCTGAAGACGAAGATCGTCTTAAGCATCCGGCATCCTTTACTAATCTACTAGACTAGTAGAGGATGTCGCATGCTAAAAACTAAAAAACGATTGATGATAATACCGCCCTAAGACGACTGAATAAATAGTAGTTATCATTAATTCTTTTATATGTGGAAGAACTGTCTTTAAAAGTTTAAATAATTATTTTGAGCCTCCCTGGCATTCAATTGACTAACAACTAAGTAAAACATTAAAAATGTTATAATACCCGTTTAAATACATGGTTTACCAACTTTTTTTCTTCCATAAAATATGGTAGAAATCAGATCTTTCAAGTCGGTCTTATAAACGTGTTCTATATATTATTTACGCTACAGACTTTTGCACTGTTTTTAAATCTATACTATTATATAAAATTGCCTACTATGTCCGACATCAGGATCTGCTTGATTTCTGCCACCAATCTGCGGGCGGTTTTTGTCAGCAAGATCTGATCGAAATCTGACATCAATCTGCAGTCAGATCCTGATGTCAGGCTCTGACCGCAGAACCATAGTCAAATGCGGACATAGTAGGCACCGAATCTGACGTCAGAATCTGCTCTGTATCTGACACCAATCTGCCGTCAGATCGCGCTGCGCAGGATCTGCTCGATTTCTGCTCTCAATCTGCGGTCAGCCACGGCAGCAAGATCTGATCGAAATCTGACATCAATCTGCGATCAGATGCTGATGTCAGGCTCTGACCACAAAACCATAGTCAAATGCGGACATAGTAGGACCCGAATCTGACGTCAGAATATACTCGAATCTGACATCAATCTGCCGTCAGACTGCAGTCAGTTTGTTTACTGGGAATGCTACATTACATGTATTACTATTAATAACAAAAATATAAATGTTTTTCTAGTAGGTGTTCATGACCGCCATATCGGGAATCGACCGAAGTTTCGCCTTGACGAATTTCAAACTACGATAAAAGAATTAATAATAACTTTGCTGTACATATTTATTAATAATTACCTGTAATAGAGTTCAAAATAATTTTATTAAAAATTTTCAAGAGATTATGTACTTTCTAACATTAAATATGATCTGTTTTAGAATATCTGCAGTAATCGGGGCATCCGCAGTAATACCCACACTTACCCTATATGCCTGTCGCTGCCGTGTATCTTTACTCGACGCACAGCTATTCCAACCTAACCTGAAAATTATTTCATTAATATCTCATCACGCCTGCAATATTTTCTAAATTTAAAGGCACTTTTCTTATGTAAACCGCATATAAGCTTTCGAATAAGACCAATTTCAATAAAATCGGTCCACGCATGACAGAGATATCGTAATATCGTCTCATGAATCTGTCGAAAATGGTAAGATTCTTCTTCTGATTCTGATTCTCCAAGGAATTTTTCGTCAACCATAGTACATATATATATTTTCGTCGTCAAACAGAATATACGTATATACGCGTTACACACACACACCTTCAGCCAACACATGTTTCGTTCTTCATTCGTCGACTCTCGGGATTATTCGGCGGGGATCGTCGTCCGTCATTGTACATACATATATATATATACTACCTATTTTGAATTTTATAACCTACCAAGTGCTAAGTGTCAAATAAAGTAAGTTGTCCGAATTTGGAATGTCACGAGTTTTTACACTACATAGGAGACTGAATTATTGTCTCAATTAATAAGGTAAGTCGCCAAAATTTTTTTAATAGATTTCTTATGTAGAGTCGCAGACTTGGAAGTTGTTCGGAGATGGTTCGACTGCGAAGCATCTCCTTTCACACAAGTTTCTGGAAATTTGTATCATGCATGTACAAAATAATATATTGTAGTAAAAAATTACATTGCATTTAAATTGCCAGATACTTGTTTTTGTATATACCAGCAATTTAGAGTTTTTATGTAAAGCTTATTATATATTATAGAAATGAAGGGGACGCACAGGACTTGGATAAAAATGAAGGGGACGCACAGGCTTGGATAGTAGAATTGAAGGGGACGCACAGGCTTGGATGGATAGAAATGAAGAGAATGCACAGGCTTGGAGGTTGTCCGGAGAAGATTAAATAGATATATAGATAGACAGAGCATCTTGTTTCGCACAAGTTTCTGGGAATTTGTCAAATAAGGTAAATCGGCAAAATTTGTCAATCAAAAGACATAGCATTAAGAATTATTACGAAAATAGATTATGGTGTACTGCTTGCAATGTAGAGCAAGTCACATTAGTTAAGAAAGTACCCTGAAAACACATCTCCCTTGATGCTTTTCAATCTTTTGTGAAAGACATTCGTAATACTTTAATAAAATCCACAGTAGTTGTCACGCTATTCATTAATTTTTTAGATTCCCATTATTTCAATTCACCAATAAACATACTAAATTATTATTAGTTTTATTCCAACACCAATAAATTGTGCGTTAAAAATATTGGATCTCCTCATTCATTTTCGCTGAATTATTACCATTAGCATTTAAATTTCCTGCAACAAGACTTTCTGCCATATGCTCTCACCTGCTTTGGATACATTATGTAGTCTCTACACTCACTATAGCAAAAGGCCACTCCATTTCTATAAATAATTAATAAGTTCTACGTTAAGTTGTATATAATTATTAAAATGAGGCTTTATATATATATATATATAATTTACAGATAATCATCAAAGCAGACGATGATGCAGTGTGATCTACGTTGGACTATGTACGCACAAATTTTCACGTAGGGTTTTGCATACGCAATTATTCATTCAATGTGAGCACGTGTGATAATATATTATATATTTACAGATAATCATCAAAGCAGAAGATGATGCAGTGTGATCTACGTTGGACTATGTACGCACAAATTTTCACGTAGGGTTTTGCATACGCAATTATTCATTCAGTGTGAGCACGTGTGATAATATATTATATATTTACAGATAATCATCAAAGCAGAAGATGATGCAGTGTGATCTACGTTGGACTATGTACGCACAAATTTTCACGTAGGGTTTTGCATACGCAATTATTCATTCAATGTGAGCACGTGTGATAATTTATATAAATAATTAGTAAATTTGTCCTATTTTTCAGTTAACGATGCAGATGAAGAGAATTATTTTAACAGCTGAAAGAGAAAGTAACTCTGCTGCATGAGCAAATGAAATAACCACATTTTTATGTATGAAAATAACGAATTTATTTTTTTATATGTTATTGGCCGCCGCCACGTCCACGGCCCCGCCCCCATCCACGACCCCGGCTCTGGCCACGTCCCCGGCCCCGGCCACGGCCGCAAGCTGCTTCGCGCATTATGTACTGCACACAAAGTACTATACATTCATACAATACATATAGATCGGCAATGCAGTGCACATGTTTTTTGGGGGAAGGTGTTAAACTTACGTAGAATTTATCCTTAATCAAAAAATAATAAAAGTACACTCGCTGAACTGCTTTGCGCTATTCCGAGTATTCCGAGTAAGCTTTACTGGCTACAAACTAGCTTTATCTTCTAACATCACTCGATAGGCTGCAGTGCGCCGTAAACGCGTGGACGTGTAACGAAGATAGATCAGAATTTATAATTTATTGGGATTTCCTTACTTTATCCTTACTTTTAGTACCCGTGACAGGGAAAAATTTGTAAAAAAGAAGAAGCTGAAATTCTGAATCCCAAAAAAAAACTTCAAAAAAGTAAAAAAATATGACGCCAAGAACATGAATTATCTTTGTAAAAAGAAGTGAGATCCCCATAAAAAACTTTAAAAAAGTAAAAAAATTACGCCAAGTACATGAATTAGCTTTGTACAAAGAAATGAGATCCCCAAAAAAAACTTTAAAAAAGTAAAAAAATTACGCCAAGTACATGAATTAGCTTTGTAAAAAGAAGTGAGATCCCCAAAAAAACTTTAAAAAAGTAAAAAATTACGCCAAGTACATGAATTAGCTTTGTAAAAAGAAGTGAGATCCCCCAAAAAAACTTTAAAAAAGTAAAAAATACGCCAAGTACATGAAAATGTCGAGGACAAAAAAAGTATTATCAAAATCACAAAAAAAAAGAAAATAGTATACATGAAAAAGTCGAGGAAAAAAAAGAGTTTTATCAACAAATAAATATAAAAAAAGACAAAGAAACATGAAAAAGTCAAGGACGAATAAAGTATAATTAACAAAAAAATATAATCACATAAATAAAAAATATGATTACAATATAAAAAAAGATGTGAAATCAAAATGAGCTGCAAGTACATCACAAAAAAAAAGAAAATAATATAATCACACAAAAACAAAAAATAATATATTCACATAAAAAAGAGAATAATATATTCCCATAAAAAAGAAAATAATATAATTACAATATAAAAAAGGATGTGAAATCAGAATGAGCTGCAAGTACATCACAAAAAAAAAGAAAATAATATAATCACACAAAAACAGAAAATAATATAATCACACAAAAAAAGAAAATAATCTAATTACAATATCAAAAAAGATGTGAAATCAAAATGAGCTGCAAGTACATAAAGGTACTTTCCAACTGCGCTTAAGATGACACAACTACATATACACAGCTAAAATGCTGTGTTATTCCATTACTCATATCGCGGACATTTTAATTAACCCATCAAAAAGAATCCCATTTAAAAACATTGTCGTAAATTATTATTAGCTTTACAAAATTAATGATATACAAAAATTGCGCCAATTATCACAATGGCTATTTATACAAAGAACAAATCACAATGGTACAATGAAAAAATGTATTAAATAATATTAAGCAGATATATTTTTATACAAATAAATATTTTAATACGAATAAATATTTTATTCAAAATACTTGGCGCTGCGATCTAAAATACATCATACGTAGCATATGCACATACACACATCCACGAACGCACGCACAGGAAAGAAAGAAAACGATTATGGCAATTTATACATATTTATTCAGTTTAGCAACACCAATTCGGAGAGCAGCGCCAAGTATTTTGAATAAAATATTTATTCGTATTAAAATATTTATTTGTATAAAAATATATCTGCTTAATATTATTTAATACATTTTTTCATTGTACCATTGTGATTTTTTCTTTGTATAAATAGCCATTGTGATAATTGGCGCAATTTTTGTATATCATTAATTTTGTAAAGCTAATAATAATTTACGACAATGTTTTTAAATGGAATTCTTTTTGATGGGTTAATTAAAATGTCCGCGATATGAGTAATGGAATAACACAGCATTTTAGCTGTGTATATGTAGTTGTGTCATCTTAAGCGCAGTTGGAAAGTACCTTTATGTACTTGCAGCTCATTTTGATTTCACATCTTTTTTTATATTGTAATTAGATTATTTTCTTTTTTGTGTGATTATATTATTTTCTGTTTTTGTGTGATTATATTATTTTCTTTTTTTTGTGATGTACTTGCAGCTCATTTTGATTTCACATCCTTTTTTATATTGTAATTATATTATTTTCTTTTTTATGTGAATATATTATTTTCTTTTTTATGTGAATATATTATTTTTTGTTTCTGTGTGATTATATTATTTTCTTTTTTTTGTGATGTACTTGCAGCTCATTTTGATTTCACATCTTTTTTTATATTGTAATCATATTTTTTATTTTTTATTTATGTGATTATATTTTTTTGTTAATTATACTTTATTCGTCCTTGACTTTTTCATGTTTCTTTGTCTTTTTTTATATTTATTTGTTGATAATACTCTTTTTTTTCCTCGACTTTAACATGTATACTATTTTCTTTTTTTTGTGATTTTTGATAATACTTTTTTGTCCTCGACATTTTCATGTACTTGGCGTATTTTTTACTTTTTTAAAGTTTTTTTTGTATTAATTTACGACAATGTTTTTAAATGGGATTCTTTTTGATGATTTTATTACTTCATCTTCCGTAATAGTTCGTTTTACTTTCCCGATGAATTTCTTCCTTGATAAATTACAATTGATGCAGTTATTGGCATTAGCAGCTTCAGACATCTCAAAATATATTAACACTACCACTTTTCGTTGCACGACTAAAGACGGTAGAGAATCTCCAACAATTCACAAAACACATGAACTTCTCGTCGCATAGCAACGCGATGCTCATCTCATAGCTGTGCGATGTTCATCTCGTATATTCTCTGTTCAATAGAAGTATCAGACGTATCTTTATTATTAAACCAATTATCGACCAAAGTGAATTTATCATTGCATGGCAACATTGGCGATTTTTCGTTATCCGAGGAACAATTAAATACTTTCACTGGTCTTAACTGTGAAAATATTATAAAACTATGGCAAATGTTCACCAGTATGCAAAACAGCGAGTCACAGACAGTAACACAAGCTCCAGTTTTATTTTTATTTAAGTTTACAAGCGGTAGCACTAACAAAATGATTCAGAAGATACTCGGCCTAGAATATGAAAAGAACAAATGGCTGCACAACAAATGGCTACGTTGTTGATATAGCAAATTCATTTAATGGTACAATGAACGATGTCACTATAATGAAAATTCTGTTATTATTATAAAGAAAATAAGAATATCATAAAAATGAGAGTCCGTTCAAGACATATAAACAGCAAATCATACCAGTGCTATATTCAGTACGAACCAAATTCGAACACTTCCACAGGTATACAACGCTATACTTGTGATTGTGCGAATGGCAATAGGACTGTGGGATGCTGTTCCCATGTTGCTGCCATAATATATTATTTATCACATGGGCGTTACAAATCGAAAATTATTAAGCCAGCGGAAATATGAACGGAATTATTCGATATAACGATCGTAACTGCTGTTATTGACGAAGACAGCGACGAAGATTAAAACCAGACGTCTAAAACGTGTAAGTTAAAAAATTACTTTTTTATTAAGGTGTAAAGGTTGCTTGCAAAAACAACCCCCCCAAAAATTAATTCCTTTATTTCCACCCTTAAGAACTCATCTGCAATTTCGAAAAAAATATATGTGGTAGAGCTAAAAAGTACATACTAGGTGCATTTTGGAACATTCAAATATCTTAAGTAGTTACTGAGAAAAAAAATGGTAAAGTTTAGGGTTGTTATCCCCATATCACCCTAACCAGAGGGGATAGAGATCTGAAATTTTTCTCAGTGTTTTTTTTAGGCAAAGAGCATTATTTAGAACACATAAATACTAAAATTGGTGCTGGGACCGTTTTCCCTATGCTTACCCGGCTAGACCCTTACACACGATATGCCGCGATGTTAAATCGAAACGCTTTGAAATACTGTTAGCTTTAGAATAAAATGTGATTGTACCACTATGTAGCGCTGTCTCTTTCCCTCTCCCAGATTTTAGCTTTAAAGTAATGTTCTATCTCTTTCCCACCCTCCGAAGACGCGGTGTGTAAACGCCGATCTTTCCCGAGATCGTCGGATAAAACTAAATTATTAAAACAATTTCAGCTACATAATGGTTTGGAAAAATATTTGGGGGTGGGCCAAGGTCATTCACTCCCTCCGGTTAGGTCTGAAAAAGTTCTCGGCGGTCGGTCCGGTATCCGCGGCGGCTCGGCCTGGAGTGATCCCCTCCATCATCGCAGCTTCCCCCACTCCGCGGCTCGTGCGCGCGCAACCGGTCTTCCTCTCCCCGCAGGCCCCGCGTCCATGTTTCCCTCCGCCGCGCTCCCCCGCGCGCCCTCACTTCCCCCCGCCCCCGCGCTCCCCTCAGAGGACCTGGGTTAGAATCGGCCTAGTCTTACTACTTGCTTTGTATCCAAACAATTTGTGCAGCACGTGAAATCAATCGCGCTGCAAACATAATTTTATAATTTACCGAACTAATGCGCTGATATCACTTTCGTTTTTTGGAAATAATTTTATAATATTGTTCATTCACTAGCCTTAAGTGTTCATTTATTGGTGCGTTTACCCTACCTATAGAGGAAATTCTGAGGCGCAGCGCGTCAGTTGGATCTTTTTAAACCGACACTATCTATCTGTCTTCTGTCTGTCTGCTCCTATGAACTTAGAAATGTATCTTAAGAAATTAAATTGTGAATTAAATTTATTATTTTCTTCGTCCCTTTATGAGAAAGATACGGCGGCGTCGATCCTCTCGCGTGATCGCATGATCCGCGAGGAAAAGTCCTATTGCTAATAATTGTGACGCAGTGATTGTTCTTGCACTTTCCACCGCTGTCGACGCCGTACCGATCAAATTTATTATTCCCTTCGTCCCTTTTTTTGGAAATTTACGGCGGCGTCGATCCTCTCGCGTGATCGCATGATCCGCGAGAAAAAGTCCTATTGCTAATAATTGTGACGCAGTGAGTGTTCTTGCACTTTACATCGCTGTCGACGCCATACCGATCAAATTTATTATTCCCTTCGTCCCTTTTTTTGGAAATTTACGGCGGCGTCGATCCTCTCGCGTGATCGCATGATCCGCGAGAAAAAGTCCTATTGCTAATAATTGTGACGCAGTGAGTGTTCTTGCACTTTACATCGCTGTCGACGCCATACCGATCAAATTTATTAATCCCTTCGTCCCTTTTTTGTGAAATTTACGGTGGCGTCGATCCTCTCGCGTGATCGCATGATCCGCGAGAAAAAGTCCTATTGCTAATAATTGTGACGCAGTGAGTGTTCTTGCACTTTCCACCGCTGTCGACGCCGTACCGATCAAATTTATTATTCCCTTCGTCCCTTTTTTTGGAAATTTACGGCGGCGTCGATCCTCTCGCGTGATCGCATGATCCGCGAGAAAAAGTCCTATTGCTAATAATTGTGACGCAGTGAGTGTTCTTGCACTTTACATCGCTGTCGACGCCATACCGATCAAATTTATTAATCCCTTCGTCCCTTTTTTGTGAAATTTACGGTGGCGTCGATCCTCTCGCGTGATCGCATGATCCGCGAGGAAAAGTCCTATTGCTAATAATTGTGACGCAGTCAGTGTTCTTGCACTTTACACCGCTGTCGACGCCGCACCAATTCAATAGTTGTATTATTGTGAAATACCATTACCATATATTCTGTTTAATTATAGTATTATCAGAATTTTAATATTTTTATAAATATTATTGTTGATGGATTTATTTTTACCCTTGGTGGATTTGTAATTGTCCGCAACTTTAGACTAACGTCATTATGTAATTTTACAAAAAGGTACAAAAAAGAGCGCCAAGTATATAATCCCTTCAAAAAGAATCACATTTAACAACATTGTCGTAAATTAATATCCATCAAAAACAATCCCGTTTAAAAACATTGTCGTAAATTAATATCCTTTAAAAACATTGTCTTAAATTAATACCCATCAAAAAGAATCCCGTTTAAAAACATTGTCGTAAATTAATATCTACAAAAATAATGATATACAACAATTGCGCCAATTATCACAAAGAAAAAATCACAATGGTACAATGAAAAAATGTATTAAATAATATTAAGCAGATATATTTTTATACAAATAAATATTTTAATACGAATAAATCACAAAAAAAATAGAAGAAAATATACAATATAAAGAAATATATGAAATCAAAATGAGCTGCAAGTACATAAAGGTACTTTCCAACTGCGCTTAAGATGACACAACTACATATACGCAGCTAAAATGCTGTGTTCATACATTCCACTACTCATATCGAGGACATTTTGTAAATAATGTGAAGATAAAATGTAACATCTAGACATTTGCCTAGATGTCCGCGGCCTGGAAGTCAAATACTTGGCGTGGCCAGGCAAGGTCACGGTGTTGATGAATAAGAATTATTTAAAAACGCAAAACAAAGAATGTGTATTTATATTGTCAGAGTTTTAAATTGATAAATTATGTGAAAGCTTGTGAGAGGATAGGTATCGGTGTCGATGAATGATCTTACAATTACAATTATTTTAAAACGCAATATAATGAAAATGTACTCGTATTGTCTGAGTTTTAAATGGACAAATTATCTGAAGGCCTGCGAGGGGGAGGGTATGAGTATTGATGACCTGAAAATACCTTGCCTGGCCACGCCAAGTATTTGACTTCCAGGCCGCGGACATCTAGGCAAATGTCTAGATGTTACATTTTATCTTCACATTATTTATAAAATGTCCGCGATATGAGTAGTGGAATGTATGAACACAGCATTTTAGCTGCGTATATGTAGTTGTGTCATCTTAAGCGCAGTTGGAAAGTACCTTTATGTACTTGCAGCTCATTTTGATTTCATATATTTCTTTATATTGTATATTTTCTTCTATTTTTTTTTGTGATTTATTCGTATTAAAATATTTATTTGTATAAAAATATATCTGCTTAATATTATTTAATACATTTTTTCATTGTACCATTGTGATTTTTTCTTTGTATAAATAGTCATTGTGATAATTGGCGCAATTGTTGTATATCATTATTTTTGTAGATATTAATTTACGACAATGTTTTTAAACGGGATTCTTTTTGATGGGTATTAATTTAAGACAATGTTTTTAAAGGATATCAATTTACGGCAATGTTTTTAAACGGGATTGTTTTTGATGGATATTAATTTACGACAATGTTGTTAAATGTGATTCTTTTTGAAGGGATTACCCTGATAACCAGATGTATGCGATCTGACGTCAGATTGGCAGCAGGGTCTGCCGTGAGAGCGCAGAGCCTGACGTCAGATCCGTAGTCATCTATGTCCGCATTAGGATACGTTCTGAGGTACAGAGCCTGACGTCAGATCCGTAGTCATCTATGTCCGCATTAGGATACGTTCTGAGGTACAGAGCCTGACATCAGGACCCTGACGTCAGATGGGTAGCAGATTCGCATCAGATCCTGCCGTTCGCCTGACACGTATAACAGCGCCATCTGAGGACCAGAATTACCAAACTATTCCCTACGCGTGATGCCACACGGCTGTCCCTACCCTTACATAACCATCAAGCAAATTCTACAGTTTATTAAATAATTAATGCTACTTATTTCATAAAGTATTTATTCTTTTTTTATTAATATACATGATCGGTGGTTACAATTGTTACAAAATAATATAAGTAACGCATATAAATCCAAAGAGGGACTTTCAACATTTAAATTTACAAATCCACGTCCCGTAACCACTGGTACCTAGTAGGAGCGATATCAGAAAATTTCATTCAATAGTTTCGACTTTTTTGTGTAAAAGCATCATATTTCCTGTTGTGTTAGCGCTGAAAACAAACACAATATTAGTATGAAATTAAACGTAACGTATGGATAAACAGGATACATGCCATACTTACTTCAACTTCATCTCCGCACAGTACACACCCTAGGCGATCATGCATGCTCCTGCGAACATTTACATTTATAAGAAAACATATGTTAAATTATTATCTACTAAACAAGACGCCAAACATTCGCAAGTCGCGCGTAACCCTACTTTTCTATCTTACAGATAATAATGTAAATCTCGATTTCCGCGATGTAGATAATTGGAAATTATTCAATTCCATAATGACGTTTACCTTATGGATACGTCGAGATGATTTGTCTGGATATTGTTGCTCAGAATCGCGTGGAATATTCTTCGATCTTGCCGGCACTTATTGCCACTGCCAGTGATTGCCACCTCAGACCTCGAAAACGAACACAAACTGGACGTAGTGTCTTGACCAATCACGAGTTTCGGCAGTATGGCGCAGCCAATCCGAGCTTAGCCCATGATACCACATTAGTACTGTTGCGTGGCCGGCTGGCTCCTCAGGATTCTTCTTAGGGAATTCGGCGAGGGTCGATGCCCGTGGAACGCTAAGGCGTTCTGCTCCTTGGACGCGGATTTTTGTACGATAAATATAATGAAAACGATGCTAATTAATTGAATAAAACAATTTGAACACAGTAACTAATAGCAATAATCAATGAAAACAACGATTTTATCACAGAATAAATCTTTTGGAAACTTTATTAATATGTACGTCCGTTCACTTGTGCTTTCGGGGCTCGAGTGACGCTTTCCAAGCGAACGCTCTTACAACTGTTTTTCATTTTTACAAAATGTCCTTAACAACTAAGCCAAACAAACTAAATTCCTCTTGGTCGATTTTGAGAATCAAGCGTTTAACTACATAGCTCTGGAATTTCACCTAGGAGAGAGGATCAAAGTGCGGTTCATTTATTCAAAACACCCGTTTCCAAGGGGGTATCGATTAATTTATAATCTTGAAGTCCTGTCATTAAAGGATCTCTAACTATTTTCAAACACCTCGGCCTTGTGCGAACTTCACTTTGTCTCCTTTTCCCATTATATTCAGGTGATTCAATCTGAACTTCGCGCTTCCGAAGCTTATATTGCACGCCGCTAGACGGGAGTCGCAACAGTACACACGGCTCAAACGATTGTGGCCGATCGAGTTTCGATTGCATTCGAGCTCACTAGGGCTGGCTTTTTTACATCGCTACGATTCTACAGTATTTCGTGAATATGGTGGGGGCACTGCCAAGCCACAGGTTCCCGTCTAGAACACTTCCAATTCATGTTGAAACACCACTGTGGCACCATCTGCCTATGATTGTCATAATTATATAAATCCGCGCGATCGGTTCTGTTCGCGATGCTGTAGCGAAAATGACACAAAGGATAAATGTCAAATGACTTTTATTGCAATGAACCTAAAAAAAAATCATAATAATTTTGCCACTGTGACGTCCTGGCCCCACCACGGTATCGCGACTTAGTGTCGACGAGCGCCACCAGAGGTCTCAAATCTTTCCCGCTAGTCCTAACTCTCAATATCATTCGTATATATACAAGTTCCAAATCATATCCTCTGTATCCCCGTGTGTGTCTAGGGTAGGGGCCGGCAGCTATACCCCTACTGATGAGCCTGGCTGGCGGTCCCAAGACGAAACACACCTCTTCTTTTCCTCCTCGATCCTCCAACGCCGATCCACCCGCCCCGCATAGTTACTCCATGGTGGCGTTACCAGGCCGGCCTTAGGGTTTACGGTGCGTCGGAGGCGACGGGGCAAGAACTCCCTTCTCGTCCTGAACGTTCCGGCAATTCAGGACTTGACACCACTATAAACGATAAACTTGTAATGTCCAAAGTAAATAAATCAACGGATTTATATATAAATCCATTGATTATTATAATGGAAAACACAAATAAATAAAGCGGGAAACTAGAGTAGTAATGAAAAGAATGGAAACGAATGTTATGTATTTCGTAGAGATGGCAAGGGTTAAGAAACCAGAATATTCAGATGAAAGTCTTGTCCAAAGTAAATAGATCAACGGATTTATAATGGAAGACACAAATAAATAAAGCGGGATGGTGTAGACCAAAGAAATACGCATTTATTTCAAAATCTACTATCTGTTATTTTATGTTAACAACAGGAAAATAAACATAACCGAAAATTAAATTTTGTGACAGGACTGCGCGAACGTGTCTCGCATTAAACGTCATCCGTTTACTTCACGCTATATCTGTCACTCTGTTCATGCGAGTAACCAAAATAAGTAAGAAATTTGTCCGGTTGAGAATTTATGAAAAATAAAAAATATTTTTATTTTTCATTTATTATTATTACATATTATTATTATTTTTTTAACGTCGTGGTTGAGTCCTGTCACAAAATTTAATTTTCGGTTATGTTTATTTTCCCGTTGTTAACATAAAATAACAGATAGTAGATTTTGAAATAAATGCGTATTTCTTTGGTCTACACCATCCCGCTTTATTTATTTGTGTCTTCCATTATAAATCCGTTGATCTATTTACTTTGGACAAGACTTTCATCTGAATATTCTGGTTTCTTAACCCTTGCCATCTCTACGAAATACATAACATTCGTTTCCATTCTTTTCTTTACTACTCTAGTTTCCCGCTTTATTTATTTTTGTTTTCCATTATAATAATCAATGGATTTATATATAAATCCGTTGATTTATTTACTTTGGACAAGACTTTCATCTGAGTATTCTGGTTTCCTAACCCTTGCCATCTCTACGGAATACATAACATTCGTTTCCATTCTTTTCATTACTACTCTAGTTTCCCGCTTTATTTATTTGTGTTTTCCATTATAATAATCAATGGATTTATATATAAATCCGTTGATTTATTTACTTTGGACATTACAAGTTTATCGTTTATAGTGGCAAAATTATTATGATTTTTTTTTAGGTTCATTGCAATAAAAGTCATTTGACATTTATCCTTTGTGTCATTTTCGCTACAGCATCGCGAACAGAACCGATCGCGCGGATTTATATAATTATGACGATCATAGGCAGATGGTGCCACAGTGGTGTTTCAACATGAATTGGAAGTGTTCTAGACGAGAACCTGTGGCTTGGCAGTGCCCCCACCATATTCACGAAATACTGTAGAATCGTAGCGATGTAAAAAAGCCAGCCCTAGTGAGCTCGAATGCAATCAAAACTCGATCGGCCACAATCGTTTGAGCCGTGTGTACTCGTGGTACATCTACATACTTACATACCCTTTGCTCAAAGTGGTATCTATTCTGGTTGACGTCGTACATATCTCGAAGAATACTTATTCCACGCGATTCTAACAATATCCAGACAAATCATCTCAACGTATCGAGAAGGTAAACGTCATTATGGAATTGAATAATTTCCAATTATCTACGTCGCGGAAATCGAGATTTACATTATTATCTGCGAGATAGAAAAGTAGGGTTACGCGCGACGTGCGAATGTTTAGCGTCTTGTTTAGTAGATAATAATTTAACATATGTTTTCTTATAAATGTTAATGTTCGCAGGAGCATGCATGATCACCTAGGGTGTGTACTGTGTGGAGGTGAAGCTGAAGTAAGTATCCCATGTATCCTGTTTATTCATACGTTACGTTTAAATTTATACTAATATTGTTTTGTTTTCAGCGCTAACACAACAGAAAACATGATGCTTTTACACAAAAAAGAAGTCGAAAATATTGAATGAAATTTTCTGATATCGCCCGTACTAGGTACCAGTGGTTACGGGACGTGGATTTGTAAATTTAAATGTTGAAAGTCCCTCTTTAGATTTATATGCGCTACTTATATTATTTTGTAACAATTGTAATCACCGATCATGTATATTAATAAAAAAAGAATAAATACTTTTTGAAATAAGTAGCATTAATTATTTAATAAACTGTAGAATTTGCTTGATGGTTATGTAAGGGTAGGGACAACTGTGTGGCGTCACGCGTAGGGAATAGTTTGGTAATTCTGGCCTTCAGATGGCGCTGTTATACGTGTGAGGCGAACGGCAGGATCTGATGCGAATCTGCTGCCCATCTGACGTCAGGGTCCTGATGTCAGGCTCTGTACCTCAGAACGTATCCTAATGCGGACATAGATGACTACGGATCTGACGTCAGGCTCTGCGCCCCAGATGTGGTTATCAGGGTATATACTTGGCGCTCTTTTTTGTACCTTTTTGTAAAAAGGTAATTTTGTGGGGATATCACACATTTTGTAGTGTTTACTGATATTAATTTACGACAATTTTTTAAATGGGATTCTTTTTTATGGGATTATACATCGGTTCGCTACCATGCTTATTTATTATCATTTTTTTGTAAGAACAAAATATAAAGATCTTTAGCGCCTTTGGGCCATTGCCTTTTTTTAATTTGCACGTCATCAGCTTCAATCCAACTACTAGTCATTCCTTCTTCTTTACATATACTGGTGTAATGGCCATCCTCAATACATGAACCACTATGAAATATAGCATTCATAACTTTATATGATTGTCCAGCTATTACTACTTTGGTTTTGGGAATAGTACATATATTAAATTTACGTATTGCTTTGACTATTTTATCATTTTGTAATGAAAATAATAGTAAACGAATAATCACTATATCTTTCGTCAATATTAATTCATTCTTAAACATAATAGCATTTCCTGTACACTGTTCACATGATCCGTTATCTGATTCATACCAATGTGAAAATGTAACGTTTAATAAATCGTTAAGATTATAGCTTCTTTTTTTCAAATTGATAATAGGTATTGAAACAACTAAATTATCAGAAGTAATTCTTTTTGTATAATCACAAGATTTACAACGAGTAGTAGAAGTTACTTGATGCTCTACCAATTGTCTTATACAATCATATTCTGTGCACAGGGTTATAAGAAATTCAAACATATCTCGTTTTACGTTTATTGAAAAATGTTCTCCTAAACTTTGCCGTACTGTATATGTATTTAAATTGCGCATTCCATTTTCATATCGATGCATTAATATCTTCAAAACATTTGATGATTCATTACAATTAAACAATTATTTTCTAATGGCACTCAAATGCATTAAACATTGTATAACTGCATTTGCGTAACATGAAGCATATATATATATATTTACTGTATATAACAAGTAATACAATAAGAAAATATTGGATACTTAAAATTCAACACGTTGAAGCATATTCTAACTTATAACGCCAACGATTAGAAATATCAAACACATCTGAGTTAAAACATGCTTCTACGTATCCAATATCTTCTTGTTGCGTCCACTGATACTTAACATAGACAAACTGCCTATCAAAGACTTTCATAATGTTGCAGTTTATTACATGTTCGTATACGTTCAACTCAGATGTTTGATATTTCTACTCGTTGGCGTTACGTTCAAACTCAGATGTTTGATATTTCTACTCGTTGGCGTTATAAGTTAGAATAGAATATAAGCTTAAACATGTCCAACATCTTAATTTTTACTGTACTACTAGTTAATTATATAAAAATATATAGAAATAGAGTGGCCTTTGTTGTAGTAAGTGTAGAGACTACATAATGTGTCCGAAGGAGGTGAGAGCATATGGTAGAAAGTCTTGTTGCAGGAAATTTAAAAAATGCTAATGATAATTTAGCGAAAATGAACAAAGAGGAGTAGGTATACTATGAGAGTTCTGAGCCCTAGGGCGAGGGGGTGTGGTGGTGCGATGGGGGTACCGCGCGGGCGAGGGGAGGGTGGAGGGGGTACCACGCTCTTCGACGAGATGGGTGAGGGTGATGACGTCACATGGGGGGGGGGATTTCAAAATTTTCAAAATGGCGTCGCGCGCATTTCGTATTGGCGCCACCTACCGGGTGTTGAAGATACTTTGAGTCTGCGTCGGTATTTGGGGTCCGTGTTGGTATTTGGGGCCCGTGTCGGTAAATTTCCTAGGTTTTTCATACATTTCGTATTGGCGCCACCTGGTGGATGTTGGATTTTTAAGATACTTTGGGCCCGCGTTGGTATTTGGGCCCCATGTCGATAAATTTCCTAGGTTTTTCATACATTTCGTATTGGCGCCACCTGGTGGATGTTGGATTTTTAAGATACTTTGGGTCTGCGTTGGTATTTGGGGCCCGTGTCGGTAAATTCCCCAGGTTTTTCATACATTTCGTATTGACGCCACCTGGTGGATGTTTAAGGTACTTTGGGCACGCGTCGCCGCCGCGCAATCACCGTACGCGTGCGGGGATCGGTGCGCAGGCGCGACCGCGACCGATTCGTGGAAATTCGCGTCTTCAACGATGATTTCTGAGAAAGAGGGTAGACCAGGAGAAAAGATTTTTCTGAGGAAATATTTGAATCGTGGTACCGGTACAGCACATGTGCAATGATGCAAACATAGAACGATAATTATTGTAAATCAATCGTCGCGATAGCCCATGGAATAAACACGACATTGCACCGTGCCATGCCGCGCACCTGGTGGATGTTGGATGTTTAAGATACTTTGGGTCCGCGTTGGTATTTGGGCCCACTTTGGTAAATTTTTTAAGTATTCCATACATTTCGTATTGGCGACACCTGTCGGATGTTTAACCCTCTGTTGTCACACCTACTTTTTCGAACGCCGTTGTCACACTGGGTCAATTTGACCCTGTCAATTTTTAATCAGTTGTTATTTAAAAACTATTTGTTAAATTAAGTTTCAAAAATTCTGGGATAAAGTTTGAATATTGTAGAATATATGTCCATTGTTGAAAGTTGACACTTAATGTGTGATCATGTTTAAAAAAAATTTAAAACATTAAGAGTTCCGACAAAAAGACTTTTGCTTAAAAATCATAACTTTTTTAATTTTTAATATTTTTAGGAAAAAATTTACAGTTATACTCTTGGGATATGCTGCTTTGATAAAAAAAATAGTCATATATCGGAGCATTCAAAAAGGTATTTATTGTGCAAACTGAATGGTGGCATCATTTGGGTTGAAAAACTCTTGCATTTGTATAGGAAATTTTTTTTATTATTATTCCAAGAATATAAAATTTAATTTCAGCAATAACAATGTATATTAAATTAAAAATAAGTCTATTACAGACTGCCACAGTCATTACATATATACCTAAGTACAAGTTATCTTTAATTTCGACCGTCTATTTAAACAATTTATGATATCGGCGCACATATTCGGTCATATAACAAATATTAAAAATTAATTCAACGCTATTTTGCGAATATAATGTTGTGAGTTCATTTCCAACGTTTCGGTCTAAATTCTGACCATCTTCAAGGAAAGTTAATAAAATCAAAAAATATATTGCGTGTGCTGTTGAAGTTAGTCACTACCGTTTAAAATGAAACGTGGGACTCGTGAGCCGGTTTACTGGTGACTGAGGTAAACAATAGACAAACCAAGAGCATGTAGAAGGTGAACTAAGATATGATCAGAAGTGACCGTTAAAAATTATGAATACTATAAACTCTCCAAATTTTACTGCCTTGAAAACTAACATTTTTACTAATGTAGTAAATTATACATACACTAATAGGTGTTGAACAGCACTAATTACATACCATTAAAAAGATATGTAAAGCCGTCAGATCATAGACATTAAATTAGAGAGATTCAATGGAGAAATACATCATTAGACATTACTTCCTCAGTAATGTTGCGTAGTAATTTTGTATTTTAGGAGTTTCATACCTAAGATTTACGCTCGGCTGTTTAATCATATGCAAAGTCTCCAAAAGAATCCTCTGGTTCAAGTTAACTTCTCTATCAACCACAGTAGTAAGGCTATGCCGATTCCAGCGCAGGTCCTCTGAGGGGAGCGCGGGGGCGGGGGGAAGTGAGGGCGCGCGGGGGAGCGCGGCGGAGGGAAACATGGGCGCGGGGTCTGCGGGGAGAGGAAGACCGGTTGCGCGCGCACGAGCCGCGGAGTGGGGGAAGCTGCGATGATGGAGGGGATCACTCCAGGCCGAGCCGCCGCGGAGACCGGACCCACCGCCGAAAACTTTTTTAGAGGGAGGGAATGACCCCCGAGAACTTTTTCAGACCTAACCGGAGGGAGTGAATGACCTTGGCCCACCCCCAAATATTTTTCCAAACCATTATGTAGCTGAAATTGTTTTAATAATTTATTTTTATTGGGAATTATTTCGGACGATCTCGGGAAAAATCGGCGTTTTTACACACCGCGTCTTCGGAGGGTGGGAAAGAGATAGAACATTACTTTAAAGCTAAAATCTGGGAGTGGGAAAGAGACAGCGCTACATAGTGATACAAACACATTTTATTCTAAAGCTAACAGTATTTCGAAGCGTTCCGATTTAATGTCGCGGCATATCGTGTGTAATTTGAATCTCCTGGAGCAGTCGTGTAGGATGGCGACATTTGGCAGCGCGAATCATAGAAAGAATTATGCGGCGTCAGCAGAAACTTTTTTCCATACCAATATGTGATGGAACGTTTTCCCCAACACAGGGAAATAATAATAATTTTTTAATCACCGATATAGCAAACTGTTATGTAGCAAACAGACATATTTTCCGAACCATTATGTAGCAAGCATTCTAAAGCTAACAGTATTTCGAAGCGTTCCGATTTAACGTCGCGGCGTATCGCGCGATTACGCGTAATTTGACTCCTCTGAGACACCTGCATGCGATGATGTCATTTTCACGGCGCGAAGAACGCTCGAACGAAATAAACGCCGAATCTTAGAATTAGGTGGCGAAACCCCCGAAAACTTTTTCAGACCCCGATCCACCACCGGAAATTTTTTCCGAGGGAGGGGACAACCTTGACCCACCCCCGCACCGATCTAGCAAACCAATATGCAGCAAAAATTTTTTTCCCCAGCGCAGAGAAATAATAATTTTTTAATCAACGATCCACCGAACCATTATGTAGAAATATTATTTCAAACAGATATGTAGCAAGCATTCTAAAGATTTTAAAGCGAATAGTATTTCAAAGCGAATAGTATTTCAAAGCGTTCCGATTTAACGTCGCGGCGTATCGCGAGATTTCGCGAAATCTGACTCTTCTGGAGCAGCCGCGCTAGATGACGTCATTTGGCAGCGTGAAGAACAAAATACAATACATGTAGAAACGTCGAATCTTAAAATTATGCGGCATCAGCAGAAAAAATCTTTTCCATATCAACAGACATCTTTTTTCCCAACGCAGAGAAATAATAATTTTAATCCCCTCCCTCACCGATCTACCGAACCAATATGTAGCAGCACACACTCTAAAGCTAACAATTTTTAAAAATGTTTTTCAATCTTAACATCGCAGCGTATCGCGCGATCACGTGTAATTTGAATCCCCCGTGATGGGACCGCCGTGCAAGATTACATCATTTGGTGGCGTAACGAACGCACGAATCATAAAAAGAATTATGTGGTGTCAGCAGAAATTGGTGAGGTGAGAAGGAGGAAGACGGATAAGTAAATAAAGAAATAATATGTTTAAGAAATTTAATTACAATTAAAAGAATATAAAAATATAAACAGAAATGGAATATAATTTAACATTTTTTTCCTACGAGCATCCGCTAAAATATCATTGATGACAGATGCTACCAGTTCGCAAACTACAAGATAATCCTCGTCGTAGTATTCGCTATCACATATTATTTTAGCAGCACGACGCGTATATAATGTTTCGCAGGCAGCGTCGCTCTGTTACAACACAGTAACAAAAGTTTTAAAGTTTGTCCTCACATCTTCTGCAGTTTGATACAGCCGCGGATACACATAGTTTACACATGACTTAAGATTAAATAAAAATGATACTGTATGCAGTTTGAAATACAGCGACTTATTACGTAGTATCGTCTTTAGAATTGGAGGCGAGAATCATAGAAAGAATTATGCAGAGTCGATAGAAATTGATGACAAGTGAAGGAGGGAGACAGACAAGCAAATAGATTGCAATATTTGTAAAATGATTACATATTGTTCAATTAATTAAACAATAGAAATATAAAAATAGAATATAAATAGTGTATCGGCAGAACCATCTCTCTCTCTCTCTCTCTCTCTCTCTCTCTGTCTCTCAATCTCTCGTTCTTTCTCCTTCTCTTTTTCTCTTCTTCACATCAATCGCAAGACAACATGAACATTCTCGAACAGCTGATGGACTTCCTATTTACTTTTCGCGACATCATACATACATACTCTTCCACACAACACCTCGTCTACATTCATACGCACTCACGCTCTCGTGATCGACCCGAGTGCTCAGTTACACAGAACAGTAATATCTCAACAACATTCGCCGAAAGTGTTACGTATCTATTGTATCGCCTCAATTCTTTATCTCTAAATAAACCGCACGATTCTCAACATCTTTGAGTTCTCTCCATACAAATAGAATATAAAAATACAATATAAAAAAGACAAAAATATAATAATAATAATAAAAATAATAATTTAATTTATTGCCCACTTTTGCGTTACAATTTAACGATGAAATAATCTTTCCATTTCATTCTCATGATTGTGTCAGTGTAAGTCCCACCCTTCTAATGTATCCTGCTGTGTCTTAACAATTTTTTCTATTTTACAAGTGTTTTCTAATCTATTCTATGTTGTATAATATTCTTTTATCACTTTCCTGTTCTTCCCATGTTTTCCTTCTCCCTGTTATCTCCCATAGAATAGCCAAGTTTTTCCCTTCTCCTCTAATTACCTCTTTCCAATTCCTAAATACGACAATATAACACAATATAAATATAAAAGAAAATACAATTAAATAAGAAATATAATAAAAAGAATATAATAAAATAAAAGTAAATACAATTAAAGAAGAAATATAATAAAAAGAATATAATAATATAATAAAAGAAAATAAAATAATAAAAAAAAGAAAATACAATTAAATATCAAATATAATATAAAAAGAAAAAATATAAAAATAGAATATAAATAGAATATAAATAGAATATAAAAATAAGAAATAAAAATATAAAAACTCAATTCAATATAAAAATACAATATAAAAAAAATAATATAATAAAAGAAAATAAAATAATAAAAAAAGAAAATACAATTAAATATTAAATATAATGTAAAAAAGAAAAAATATAAAAATAGAATATAAATAGAATATAAAAAATAAGAAATAAAAAAAATAAAAAATATAAAAATTCAATATAAAAGTGCATTATAAAAAAAATATAACAATAATAATAATACCGATGAGAGGGGGGACGGGGGCAAGGCCGGGTAGAGAGGAAGAAGGGGTGGGGGTGGATGCAATGTTTAAGGAAATGATGCTGGAGATGAGGAGGATGAGAGAGGAATTGAACGTGGATAGAGAGGAAAGAAGGAGGATGGAGGAAGAAATATGGAGGGAAAGAGAAGAGAGAAGGAAAGTGGAGGAGGAGTGGATAGAAGAAAGGAGGAGGTGGGAGGAAGAGATGAGAGAAGAGAAGGCAAGGAGAAAAAGTATGGAGAAAAGGATAGACAAGTTGGAGGAAGGAGATGGGAATTTGGATGAGGTACTTAGGAAGGTGGGGGAGTGGGAGAAGGAGAAAATAGGAGGTGGGGTGCAGGATGACGCGGAGAAAGGGGCAAGGGAGGAATGGAGAAATAGGTTGAGAAGGATGGAGTTAAAACAAGACAAAAAGGAGAGGGAGGAGAGAAGGAACAATGTTATTGTGAGGGGGGTAGGGGGGAGGGAAAGGAGGTGGAGGAAGAAGTGAGGAAGCTCTGGGAAATGATGGGGGTGGAAGGGGATGGAATAAAGGAGGTAGTGAGGGTAGGTGGAAGAGGAAGAGGAGGGGGAGGAAGGGGATGGAATAAAGGAGGTAGTGAGGGTAGGTGGAAGAGGAAGAGGAGGGGGAGGAATGGCATTGGTGAAACTGGGAGGTAGGGAGGAAAAGCGCAAGGTGATGGAGGCCAAGAAAAAAGTGAGGGGTAGGAGGGAAAGGATAGAGGATGACCTCACGGAGGCGGAAAGGAGGGTGAGGTGGATTATAGAAGGAGAGGCACAAAAGGAAAGGGAGAGGGGAAGGAGAGTTCAGGTAGGATATAAGAAAATGTGGGTGGACGGGAAAGTCAAAAGGTGGGATGAGATGGGGGAAAAATGGTTGGAGGAGCAGGGTAACGAGTGATGGGGGTAGGGGGGCAGGCGGATTTAAGGAGAGGGGAGAAAGAGAGAGAAGAGAAAAGGTTTTACAAAGTGGCCTTCTGGAATGTAGCTGGAGTGAGAAGGAAAGACGGGGATTTTTGGAAAGGGCTGGAAGAGTGGGATGCAATGGTATTGAGTGAGACGTGGTTGGAGGAAAGGGAGTGGGAGTGGGTAGAGAAAAAGCTGCCCAGGGGGTATGTATGGGAAGGGCAGTGGGCAAGGAGGGATAGTAAGAAGGGAAGAGCGAAGGGAGGAATGATTATGGGGGTGAGAAGGTGTATAGAAATGGGAGAGGGAGGAATAGAAGAAAAAGAGGGAATTATGTCGAAGAAAGTGAGGTTGGGAAGGGAGTGGTGGAGGATTGTCGGGGTTTATGTCAACAAGGACTTACAGAGGAAGATGGAGGAACTAGGTGAATGGACCGAGGAGAGGGAGGAAGGAGTAAGAGTTGTGATAGGTGGTGATTTTAATGCAAGGACTGGGGAGGAAGGGGGAGAGGTGTGGGAGGGGGAAGAAGAAGGGGGAGAGGGTAGAGGGGTAAGTAGGAGATCAAAAGATAAGGAGGTGAATGGGGAAGGAAGGAGGTTGTGCAGATATCTGGAGGAAAGGGGATGGGGAATACTGAATGGAAGAGTGGAAGGGGACGAAGAAGGGGAGTGGACGTTTTCAGGGGGGAGGGGAAATTCAGTAATAGATTACGCGTTGGGAAATGAGGACACAATGGAGAAGGTGGAAAGACTGGAGGTAGGGGAGAGAGTGGACTCGGATCACCACCCGGTGGTGATATGGGTGAAAGGGGTGGGTGCGGAGGAGGGAGACAAGGGGAGAAAAGGTGGGGTGATTAGAGGAGAAAGAAAAAATTGGACCGAAGAGGGCAGAATGGAGTTTAGGCGGGGTTTTGGGACAAAGGGGGAGGGGGAGAGGGGAGTGGACGAGGACTGGAGGGAACTGAAGGGAAGGATTAAGGAGGCAGAGGGCAGGATGGGGAAGAGGGAAAAGAAAGGGGGGTGGTGGGATGAGGAGTGCAGAGAGGAGAAGGGTAAGGTGAGGAGAGAACTGAGGAAGTGGAGAAGGGAAGGAGGGAATGGGGCAGTGTATAGAGAAAGGAAGAGAGAGTATGGGAGGATGTGCGAGGAGAAAAAGAAAAAGAAAGTGGAGAGGTGGGAAAAGGAAGTGGAGGAGGTAAGAACGGAGGGGCAGGTATGGAAGGTAGTGAACAGGGGAAGGAAGAGTAGAAGGAGGGTAAACGAGGGGATAGAAATAAGGGAGTGGGACGAGTATTTTAGGGGGTTGTTAGGAGGAGTAGAATGGAGGGTGAGGATGGGCGGGGGGAGAGGGAGGGGGGAGGACGGAGAGAGCGAGTTGGGAAAGGAAGAAATAAATAGGGTGGTGAGGAATTTAAAGGACGGGAAGGCGGGAGGTGGGGATGGTATCGAAAATGAGGTGTGGAAATATGGGGGAGTGGAAGTGAGGGAGTGGTTATGGAGAATATGCAATAGGGTGTGGAAGGGGAAGGGGTGGCCAGAAGAATGGAGGGAGGGGGTGGTGGTCCCGGTGAGGAAAAAAGGAACAGGGGGAAAGTAGAAGATTATAGGGGAATAACGCTGACACAGGCGGCGTACAAAGTGTATGCGTCTGTGTTGGCGGAGAGGGTAAGAGTGGAGGTGGAGAGAAAGAGAATGCTGCCACCGAGTCAAACGGGGTTTAGGAGAGGGGTAGGGTGCGTAGATAATATATACGTGCTGAACTACCTAGTGAACAGGCAGGTAGTAAGGAAGGGTAAAAAAATGGTGGTCCTGTTCGTAGACATGAAGGCCGCGTTTGACTCGGTGGACAGGAGGGTGTTGTTGAAGGCGATGAGGGGGAGGGGACTAAGGGAAGGGCTAGTGGAGAGGTGTGGGGAGGTGTTAAGGGAGACGGTAGGTAGGGTAAGAGTGGGGGATGAGGAGGGGGAGAGGTTTTGGACAGCAAGGGGGGTGAGGCAAGGGTGTTCATTGAGCCCTAGCTTATTCACCTTGCTGATAGCGGACTTGGATGAGGAACTGGAGAAAGGGGGATGGGGGGGGTAAGGGTTGGGGAGAGAAAGATTTTCACGCTAGCATATGCTGATGACGTGGCTATGCTAGCGGAAGATGAGGAAGGGATGAAGGGAATGATAGGGAAGTTAGAAAGGTACGTAGAGAGGAAGGGCCTGCAAGTAAATGTGGACAAAACAAAGGTGATGAGGTGCAGGAGGGGTGGGGGAAGGTGGAAGAAAATTACATGGAGATGGAAGGGGAAACAGCTGGAAGAGGTAAAAAGTTATAAGTATTTGGGGTATACGGTAATGGGGAATGGGGGACAGGAACAGCATGTAGAGGAGAGAGTAAGGAAAGGGGCAGCGGTAATGGGGAAGGTGTGGGGGATAGGAAAAAGATTATTTGGAAAGGATTGGGGCAGAAGGATCTGGTTATTTGACAGGTTGGTGTGGGCGGGGTGGGTTATGGGGTGGAGGTGTGGGGGTGGAAGGAAAGAGGGAAGGTGGAGGCACTGCAGGAGAGAAGTGGGTTTTGGGGGTCGAAAGAAACACGCCGGTGTACTTAGTCAGGGAAGAGCTACAAAGGGGGTTACTGAGGGGTAAGGCAGGGAATTGAGGGCGTGGGGATTTGAGAGGAAGTTAGATGAGGGGCAAGGAGGGGAGCTGGCGAGGACATGTTGGGAGGAGATGAAGGGGAGGTTCAAGAGAGGAAAGGTGCTAGAGGGATGGGAAAAGGAAAGGGAGCAATTCTTCGGGGAAAGGGGGTGGACAGTAGAGGAGGTGGAAAGGGGGAGGGAAAGGGTGGAGATTAGAGGGGAGGAGATAGTGGGAAGAGAAAGAAAGTTGCAGGAGGAGGAGAGGTGGAGGAGGATAAGCGAGGGGAAATATAATAAGTGGTATGGCAGGGTAAAGGGTCCGGGGGTACCGGGTTATTTAAAGAAGGGGTGGGGAGAGAGTAGGTGGCAAAGGGTAGCCAGATTCAGGTTGGGGAATGGAATGAGAGGGGTTAGGTATTGGGAAGAGGAGGGGAAAAGAATGTGCAGGGTGTGCGGATGGGAGGAGGAATCGTGGGAACACGTTTGGGAGGTATGTATGGGATGGGGGGAGAAAGGGGGTGGCAGGAGGTGGTGGACGAGGTGTTGGGGGAGGAGGGGGAGGGAGAGGAGTGGTTGAGGAGAATTGAGGAGAGGAGAGAGGAATGTTTATGAGAGGTTCGGGGGATGAATGTGGAATTGAGAACGAAAGGGCGGCGAGTGGAAGCGGAGGTCCAGGAGGGGGAACGGAGAGGGGAGAGCGGGCGAGCGAGCGGGTGAGCGAGCGAGCGAGCGAAAGAGCGAGGGGAGCGGGAGAAGCTGGAGAAATTGTAAATTGTAAATAGGGTTTAGGAATAAGTAGTAGGCGGATAAGGTGTAGGTTAAGGTAGTTTTAAGGTTAGTATGTAAGGAGTTGTTTGTATATGGGAGATTATAACCCTTAGGGGAATAATAAAGTCAATTACAATAATAATAATAATAATAATTTAATTTATTGCCCATATTCGCGTTACAATTTAACGATCATATACTCTTTCCATTTAATTCCCGTGATTGTGTCAGTGTAAGTACTACCCTTCTAATGTATCCTGCTGTGTCTTAACCAATTTTTCTATTTTACAAGTGTTTCCTAATCTATTTTATGTTGCATAATCATCTTTTATCACTTTCCTCTTCCTCCCATCTTTTCCTTCTCCCTATTATCTCCTGTAGAATAGCCAAGTTTATCCTTTCTCATCTAATTACCTCTTTCCAATTGTTGCCATTCTCTCCACTTACTTCACATGCTTCAATCACGTGTTTCACTGTTTCTTCCTCTTTCTTACAAAGCCTACATATCCTTTCTTCTTTCTTCTTTCGATAGCCAGCCACGGAGACCTCTCCAGACCTGACCCACGCCCGAAAATTTTTTATACCTAGCTGAGTGAGGAAATGACCTTGGCCCAACCCCGAAAATTTTTTCCAAACCAATATGTGATCGAATTATCCCCCCAACACAGAGAAATAATAATTTATTTTTATCGGATGATGTTTCGGACAATGTCGGGAAAGATCGGCATTTTACAAACCACGTATTCGGAGGAAGGAAAGAGAGAGCATTACATTAAAATCTAAATTCGTGGAGGGAAAGAGAGAGCAATACTTAGCGTCGCAGCGTCCCGCACGATCGTGCGTAATTTGACTCCTCTGGAGCAGCCGCGTGCGATGACGTCATTCAACGGCGCGAAGAAGGCTCGAACGAAATAGAATTATGCAGTATCTGCAAATGTTAGAATTATGTGGCGAAAGGAGAAGGAAGACGGGTAAATAAAATGTAGAAATAATATAAGTGTAAGATATATATATTGTTATAGAAAAAAATATAAATATACAACTAAATAGAAATATAATAAAAAAGGAATATAATAATGAAATATAATAAAATAACATGGAATAAATATAAGAATATGAATAATATAAGAATATGAAGAAGAATATGAATAAAAGTATGAATAATAATAATATAAAATGGAAAAAATAGTAAAAATAGAAAAAAATATAAAAAATAGAAAAAATAGAAAAAAATAGAAAGAATATATACAAATGAAATTAACTAATCAAATTAAAATCTATATAAATTAATCTCTCCGCGCTGCGTTGGCGGTGGCGCGAGCAAGATCCGGGAGCATGTCCCGCAAACGCTCTATCTGGGGCGGTGGTGGTAGCGGTGGCAGGTTCTAAAACATGTAAACGCAAATATAATATTAATACATTCCGCACAATATCCTATCACAATATCACTTACCAGCAAGCCATCAATGGCTGCAGCGATGTTGTCGCTGTCATCGGTGTCATCGGTGTCGGAGGATGAGGATTCCTCGATGCTGTCCTCACCACCACCACCACCGACTGCTCCCTGCAAATCCTAGAACATAGAAACCTTGATATAATATTCACGTGTTAAACGTAAAAAAAACGTACATAACATTGTTATGTACATACCTCCTGATTATCCCCCCACATCTCCTGGTCCTCGTCGGGCGCAATCCTGAATATCCCCATTATTTTTGGTTGGAACTATTGCCTTTAGAGAGACCGTTGGCTACCACGATTGAAGTGCAATTGGTCTCGCTGCATCTCCTGGCTCTTGCATTTAAAATCTTATCATGAAATCGAGAAGTGCGTAGCTTTGCAAAAGTAAGATGCTGTTGTTCTCCACCTTTATTTTCGCTGACGATTCTTAGTTCGGCTATCATTTTCTTCGAATTATTCTCTGGCCTACGCTCTCCTTTCTCCTTCTTCACACGCATCTTCTTCCCCTTCTTCTTTGGACACACCACGGGAATATACCAAATCACTTTGATCGGGTATCGAACGTGAATCGAACGTGAATCGTACCCCTCTGAACATGTATCAAACGGGTATCGAACGTGAATCGAACGTGAATCGTACCACTCTAAACGTGAATCGTACCACTCTGAACGTGAATCGTACCACTCTGAACGTGAATCGTACCACTCCGAACGTGAATCGAACATCAATCGTACCACTTCGAACGTGTATAGAACGTGTATTGGACATGTAATGAACTACTTCGAACATGTAATGAACCAATTCGAACATGTATCGAACGTCAATCGTACCTCTTCGAAGGTGTATGGTACCACTACGAACGTATATTGGACATGTAATGAACTACTTCGAACATGTAATGAACCACTTCGAACATGTATCGAACGTCAATCGTACCTCTTCGAACGTGTATGGTACCACGTCGAACGTGTATTGGACGTGTAATGAACGGCTTTGAACGGGTATTGAACGGCTTTGATCGGGTATCATCGTAATCTAGCGTACATCACATGTAGGAAGTGGGGGAGGGTGATGAAAAACATTTTCATATACATTAAAAAAATGATTATATTTAAATTATTGAATATTTAAAATATTCAAATGGTGGTCCAAACACCAGAGAAATGCATAAATAAAATATAATCATTTTTTTAATGTATATGAAAATGTTTTTCTTCATCCTCCCCAACTTCCTACATGTGACGTACGCTAGATTACGATGATACCCGATCAAAGCCGTTCAATACCCGTTCAAAGCCGTTCATTACACGTCCAATACAAGTTCGAAGTGGTACCATACACGTTCGAAGAGGTACGATTGACGTTCGATACATGTTCGAAGTGGTTCATTACATGTTCGAAGTAGTTTATTACAAGTCCAATATACGTTCGTAGTGGTACCATACACGTTCGAAGAGGTACGATTGACGTTCGATACATGTTCGAAGTGGTTCATTACATGTTCGAAGTAGTTCATTACATGTCCAATATAAGTTCGTAGTGGTACCATACACGTTCGAAGAGGTACGATTGACGTTCGATACATGTTCGTATTGGTTCATTACATGTTCGAAGTGGTTCATTACATGTCCAATACACGTTCTATACACGTTCGAAGTGGTACGATTGACGTTCGATTCACGTTCGGAGTGGTACCATACACGTTCGAAGAGGTACGATTGGAAAAGAGGTACTCCATATTCACTTATTCACAAAGAGTTCACTTCTTCACAAATAGTTAACTTCCCAGAGACTCACGATTTCACCTGATTTCATGATGCGGCTTTTCCAGGTGATACGATCATACTCGCAATCCGGAAATCGAAAACTCAGCGGTAGAAGGACGAGTGTCGAGTTTAGCGGCAAGCCCGTACGATGATCCAAATATCGGGCCAATTCCCGACCCAAAAACCTATTCGCTGGAATTGTTGTTGTATCAGGACTCAGTACTTTCAGTACTTCGACCATTCCGTTCTCAATGTCATGTAGAAGCGTCAACGGCGTACACACGAACGCGGTAATGTACTTCGTACGCTTAAGGTACACGTCCTTATCAGCAACGATGCAATGTAATGTGCATTTACACACAGTACTGTATCGCGCGATATAACGTAACACTTGACGATGTTCGCGCGACAATTGCATAAATCCATGTTGAAAGATGCTGATGCATGACGACTCGGATAATGTTGGTACACTTAACACGTCGCGGATCTTATGTCTCTCGATCGTTAGTGATTCGTCATCCAACTGAGCAACGTCCATAAATGGTTTTCCTCCCCATCGCTATCGTTATCGGAAGACGATGACGCGAGCAATGCGTCTCGCGCGTCCAGTTCAGCAACTATGCACGCTATTTTGTTTCGAACACACGTTCGCACTATTTCAAAACTACTCGTAAGTAATGTCGAACGTTGTTGTTCCGATTCCGATACTTTTCGGGTCTTAAAATGCTCGTGGTTGAGGTGCAAGTACTCGCCACATGATATTAACCATTCACAGCACTGTTCTTCGGTACGCAGCCGTGGAATCATATCCCGCAACGATTCGTACGATTTCACGAAAGAGTTCATGTCCCGTGATACTTATGCACGCGTAACGTATTTCACTCTTTTAATAAAAGATAAAATACCGTTATGTAAAAACTCAAACATTGTATATTCAATTCCTTGCATGGGTTGTAACCAGGTTTACATTGGACAAACTGCTAGACTTTTAGAAAGACGCATTTATGAACACAAAAGAAATATCTTTTCGTCTCCCCTCCAACATACTGCTTTAACTAAGCATTCACTTGAATTTGATCATAGATTTGACTTTGACAGCGTTAAAGTGGTTGATAGAGAAGTTAACTTGAACCAGAGGATTCTTTTGGAGACTTTGCATATGATTAAACAGCCGAGCGTAAATCTTAGGTATGAAACTCCTAAAATACAAAATTACTACGCAACATTACTGAGGAAGTAGTGTCTTATGATGTATTTCTCCATTGAATCTCTCTAATTTAATGTCTATGATCTGACGACTTTACATATCTTTTTAATGGTATGTAATTAGTGCTGTTCAACACCTATTACTGTATGTATAATTTACTACATTAGTAAAAATGTTAGTTTTCAAGGCAGTACAATTTGGAGAGTTTATAGTATTCATAATTTTTAACGGTCTCTTCTGATCATATCTTAGTTCACCTTCTACATGCTCTTGGTTTGTCTATTGTTTACCTCAGTCACCAGTAAACCGGCTCACGAGTCCCACGTTTCATTTTAAACGGTAGTGACTAACTTCAACAGCACACGCAATATATTTTTTGATTTTATTAACTTTCCTTGAAGATGGTTAGAATTTTGACCGAAACGTTGGAAATAAACTCACAACATTATATTCGCAAAATAGCGTTGAATTAATTTTTAATATTTGTTATATGACCGAATATGTGCGCCGATATCATAAATTGTTTAAATAGACGGTCGAAATTAAAGATAACTTGTACTTAGGTATATATGTAATGACTGTGGCAGTTTGTAATAGACTTATTTTTAATTTAACATACATTGTTATTGCTGAAATTAAATTTTATATTCTTGGAATAATAATAAAAAAAATTTCCTATACAAATGCAAGAGTTTTTCAACCCAAATGATGCCACCATTCAGTTTGCACAATAAATACCTTTTTGAATGCTCCGATATAGGACTATTTTTTTATCAAAGCAGCATATCCCAAGAGTATAACTGTAAATTTTTTCCCAAAAATATTAAAAATTAAAAAAGTTATGATTTTTAAGCAAAAGTCTTTTTGTCGGAATTCTTATTGTTTTAAATTTTTTTTAAACATGATCACACATTAAGTGTCAACTTTCAACAATGGACATATATTCTACAATATTCAAACTTTATCCCAGAATTTTTGAAACTTAATTTAACAAATAGTTTTTAAATAACAACTGATTAAAAATTTACAGGGTCAAATTGACCCAGTGTGACAACGGCGTTCGAAAAAGTAGGTGTGACAGCAGAGGGTTAAACATCCGACAGGTGTCGCCAATACGAAATGTATGGAATACCTAAAAAATTTACCCAGGTGGGCCCAAATACCAACGCGGACCCAAAGTATCTTAAACATCCAACATCCACCAGGTGCGCGGCATGGCACGGTGCAATGTCGTGTTTATTCCATGGGCTATCGCGACGATTGATTTACAATAATTATCGTTCTATGTTTACATCATTGCACGTGTGCTGTACCGGTACCACGATTCAAATATTTCCTCAGAAAAAATCTTTTCTCCTGGTCCACCCTCTTTCTCAGTAATCATCGTTGAAGACGCGAATTTCCACGAATCGGTCGCTGTCGCGCCTGCGCACCGATCCCCGCACGCGTACGGTGATTGCGCGGCGGCGACGCGTGCCCAAAGTACCTTAAACATGCACCAGGTGGCGTCAATACGAAATGTATGAAAAAACCTGGGGAATTTACCGACACGGGCCCCAAATACCAACGCAGACCCAAAGTATCTTAAAAATCCAACTTCCACCAGGTGTCGCCAATACGAAATGTATGAAAAACCTAGGAAATTTATCGACATGGGGCCCAAATACCAACGCGGGCCCAAAGTATCTTAAAAATCCAACATCCACCAGGTGGCGCCAATACGAAATGTATGAAAAACCTAGGAAATTTACCGACACGGGCCCCAAATACCAACACGGACCCCAAATACCGACGCAGACTCAAAGTATCTTAAACACCCGGTAGGTGGCGCCAATACGAAATGCGCGCGACGCCATTTTGAAAATTTTGAAATCCCCCCCCCCCTGTGACGTCATCACCCTCACCCATCTCGTCGAAGAGCGTGGTACCCCCTCCACCCGCCCCTCGCCCGCGCGGTATCCCCCTCGCACCACTGCACCCCCTCGCCCTAGGGCTCAGAACTCTCATAGTATACCTACTAAAGAGATTTTCAATATTTTTATTGGTGTTGGTTTAGATGTTTATTGGTGAATTGAAATATTGTTAATGGGAAACTAATAAAATTAATGAATAGTGTGGGAACGACTGTGGATTTTAATTATTATAATTAATATATCTTTCACAAAAGATTGAAAAGTATCAAGGGAGATGCGTTTTCAGTGTGCTTTCTTCACTAATGTGACCTGCTCTACCTTGCAAACAGTCCGCCATAATTTTCTTAATTTTTAATGCAATGCTAATTTGACAAATTTTGTCGATTTACCTTATTTGACAAATTTCTAGAAACTTGTGCGAAACAAAATGCTTCTCTGTCTATATCAGGGACAGAGATCTAACCCAGACCTTCTCCGGACAACCTCCAAGCTGTGCATCGCCTGCATTTCTATCCAAGCTTGTGCGTCCCCTTCATTTTTATCCGAGCCTCTGCGTCCCCTTCATTTCTATAAGCTTTACATAAAAATTCTAATTAAAAAATAGTTTGTTGGTATAAAAACAATATATTATTTTGTACATGCATTGTATAATTTTTAGAAACTTGTGCGAAAGAAGATGCTTCTCTGTCGAACCTTCTCCGAACAACTTTCAAGTCTGCGACTCTACATAAAAAACTATTAAAAAAATTTGGCGACTTACCTTGTTAATTGAGACAATAATTCAGTCTCCTATTTAGTGTAAAAACTCGTGACATTTCAAATTCGGACAAATTTATTTGACACTTTGCACTGCCAGCGGCTGTGGTCGGGATGGTAACACCGGTTCTCGTCCGATCACCGAAGTTAAGCATCCTGGGGCGAGGTACGGGGAAAGATGGGTGACCGTTTTTCTCCCGTTGCGTCGCTTGCTGCTGGCACACACATGGGTAGGTACCTACGGTTGCGAACGTATATAATTCGTGAATTCGTGACTTGACGGCCTACCCTATAGAAAAATTCCTTACGGTGACCCCATCGAGTCAAGACGTGGTCTCTCGGAACTCACTCTTCTTTCCGTCCTCCCTGTGGCCTGCACGGTGGTTCGCTAGAAAAGTATTGAAGCTCACTCCATCTTGCCTGGTTTAAATGCTGCTATAGAGGAGACTCTGAGGCGCAGCGCGTCAGTTGGACCTTATCAAAACCGACACTATCTGACACTTAGCACTTGGTAGGTTATTTATAATATCTCTGTCTAGCTGTCAGATTACAACAACTTGTTACGCGATTGGTCGAAACCCACATCCAATGAGCGACGTGCCTGAGAGACATTTCCCCACCCTTTCATACTCCCCTCTTGCCTAGAAGTGTAGGACGATGACAATGACGAGACGATGCTGAATCTTTAGAACATAAAATTCAGCAAATTGCAACTTTACATCGATAGCTCATAAGGCCCGTAGGAACAAAACGAAGACACCTTTCTTATGTAAATCAAACCCAAGTATCCATTAAGTCCATTCAAAATCTAATCGGATCAGCCGTTATTGAGATTCGGAAATCTCAGGGTTCTTGATAGCGAGTCGTGGCGTAATAGAGCCACTCTGTGTCTCGCGCTGCGCATATATATTATATACTTGGCGCGAGACACTACCGTGTCTCTTGAAATGTCCATATTCCTGCTGTATTACGGCAGTAAGCTGTAAAATGTCCTGGGCTATGACATACGATGCCACTTAAAACGTACATCGCATCTTCAATTTGAAATTTTTCTGGGATGCTCTTTAGAAATATTCCATCCGGATATTTCATTTTGTTTTGTTGCAAAAAGATTTCGGGGTCTATAACCACATATGATTTTGCTTCTCTCTTTAATTGCACTGCTGATCGACATGTTTTACACGTGACTGTTTGTGTACTGAAGAATTGGGCAACAAAATTAAGAAAATCTTGTTTAAAATCTTCAGTTGTGTTTGTAGTAATTATATCTACTACAAACAATTTTCTCGTATGTGTTTCATATTTGCCGCAGATTCTATTTTCTTCGACACTGCAACAATCTGTTACAAGTTTCGAAAATAGCCAATTGGGATTTGTAGTACAATCTACAATATCATTGCGAATTTCATATATTGTACACAAAATTGCTCTTCGCTCTTCATACACGGAGTTGTTAATATTCTCCATAGCGTATTTTTTCAGGATCATAAAAATTATATTATCTGAATTTTCATCGATTCAGTTTTTGAATGTGCTATAGTTGCAATACGCACTTATGAATACTTCAACCAATGAGTCGAATGCACACGTATTTTGAATATATGTTTTTTCCCCATTAAGATTCACCAAATTGCAGTTGCTTCCATTCCTTAATATTTCATTTTTTCTTTTTCTTAATGGTCTGTCATATGTGAGGTGAATGTCTGGACATGGAGTTAAATATTTCCCTCTAGGAGTATTTTTTTTGTTGGTTAAGGGCTTCTCTATTACATTCAATGTATTGGTTTTTTCTACATCTGCGGTTGGACTTCGATTTTGTATATTTTCATCGTTGTCCACTTGTATATCTTTTGATTTACTTGATTTCACTTCAATATTTAATCCTTTCCAATTTTCTGGTTCCCTTAAATAATCACAATTATCCGTAGCGTCCTGAACGTTTTCATCAAAATCGCGTGAATCAATTTTTCTTTGTTTTTCATGTCTTTCTTCAGTAGTCAGCAGTGCAATTTTTTCATTGGTGCGTTTAATTGCAGCACGTTCCAATTTCGAGAGATTTTCGATAGATTTTATGTGTTGAACGATAAATTTATCGACGCGCATTGGCTTATAATTTGCGCCCAAATCTGAATGCTTTAGATCTTTAAAATATGCCTCACATCTAGAGGATGTTGCTACATGCGATGACAGAGGGAAATGTCCCGTCATCACCTGTGTCCAGAGAGGAAAATGTCTAGATAACTTAACTAGGTAAGGGACAAGTTCTGGACAGTAGAATGCGTTATATCTATCTGTCTCTACACTGTCTTTTGCAATTTGTTCAGCCTCATCTCGGATATTATTTATAAATGCAACTATACTTTCATTTTCATTTAGCATTTCTAAATCATCGCATTCTGTGTCATTCTCGTCACTCGTAAAGGTGAATGACTTTATTCTTTCGAATAAATACAAGCGCTTCTGCTCACATATTACTGTATTTCCATCGGCATCTTTGCCATCGTACTCACTGTAAGCGACAATAAATATTTATTGAAGCAGTGTCTTAAAATCTTCTACATTATCACACGATGACATTATCCCCGTGCATCGCACAAAGAAGTCTTTAATTTTAGGATGCTTTCGGTGAAATACATCTTTGGTGCAAATAATTTTTATCAGATGAGCAATATCAATTCTGATAAAACAGTGAAGTGGATGTTGCAACGTTTCTCCACTAATCCAATTACTGCAATCCGAAATGTACGTTTTCAAACAACGTTCATTGAATGCTAAGCTGCTTGCATTCAAAAGCGCCAATGAATAATCACAATCAACTTCTGGAGGCACTGGTGCCCCTTGTCTAATGATTTCTCTCAACCAGTATGTAATTAAATTAGTGTCGTGCTTTTCTGAAAGCATTTGAAATACTGGTTGTATACTGTTACGTTGTAGCCAACGTATTGGAGCATTGCGGTGTTGCGACCTGCTCCGAACGGCAGCGTGGCCGTCTTTAAAAGTCCAAGGTCAGCGTCAGCTCAGTTTTACTCCGAAAACTGGATTTCGCCCGCACCAATCAGCGGCCACGGACAGGCCGAACGAATTAGGGGATCTCTCCGTGGTCCGCGTAATTAAAATAAGAAACTCCGAGAAATTCGGAGAACCACCATTCTTTCTGGCCCATCCTAGCTCATGCGATTCGTTCTAGTTCATTTACAGTATTCATTATTTATTTCCAGTATTTCTTTATTGTTTTAGTTTAGAGTTCATGTATATTTTCTTTTGTTGTTTTATTTAATATATTATTTGTTATTTATTACTTATTACTTATTACTTATTATTTATTTATTACTTATTCCCTATTATTATTATTATCATTTTTATTTAGTCAATTCGACCCCGTGTCTCGTTCCGTAGTCACGTTGGAGCACGCCAGTGCTCAACGTCACAAAAGAACTTCCGAACGGCGGAGCGCACCATCGCTCACTTGGAGGAGCACGACACGGAGTCGAGCAGCCAACGTTTCAGCTTATCAGATCCCTAACAAAATCCTCTCCTATGCCTAAAACCCGACGTGCGGGCCGCAAATACCAATTGCGCCGCCTCCTCCGCGAATTATACGAGCCAGCCGTGCCTGGGAAATACCCGCTCGGGGTTCGTGTCCTGCCAACGGTCGTTAGTGACATTCGACTCTTAGATTCTACCGAAATCTATGCAGTGCCCCTGCATCCAATACCGTGGCAATTGACGCCCATCTCTGTTCCCACGGAGTGGAGATTAATCACAATATCCGATAAACTCATGTCGTCGCCAACTTCCCGCGTGATTTTTCGTGCAGCGTGAGGCATCCGCGGAACCCGACCAGACGGTGAACGAAAGCGTCCCGTGGGTCAAATCTGTCTGTAACAACGTTTTCGGTAACCCGCGTGATTTTCCCTCGAAACTCGACGCGAGGTGACCGCTGAGACGTAACAATACCATTTGCACCTTTTATAATTATTTGGTACAAGAATATATGTTTCTTCTCACCATTTAGTTTTTCTATTACTTTAACTAATTTCCAGTGGCGTCTAATTCTATTTTTTTGAACGTTTTAATTAACGTTTTGTATAATTCCATTTGGATAGGTGACCAATAGAAACAATAGAAATTATCCTTCGAAATCTCTTTAATGTATCCCGCGTATTGACCCTTATATTTTAACTCGCATAACGAATTAATAGGATCCAGATCTTTATTAATTCCTAATTCCCGTACGATTGCTTCTTCCCTGATTTTTCTTAAAGTGCATTGTCGCGGAACATATGGAGGTTCAGGATCGTCGTAGGTTATATCTAATGCTGCATCGTTTCTCCATTTTCTGGGTTTAATATTTATTAATTGCTTCCCAATTTCTACCCTAGTTGTTCCTTTAACTGCTCTTTTCTTGTCATGCGGTATTCCCGAAGTATCGAATGTGTGGACTCTTAATACAATACCAGTGCCGGGAGCCGGTTCATATAGGGAATGAGCTTTAAATTCAGTACCGCATTCATTGCAAATACCATATATTTTCAAATATGTTCCCGCTTCCGACGAATCGAAAATTTTTCCATATTTAAAGGTATAAGCGCACGGAAGTTTTGTTTTTAAGAAACAAGTTTTGGAAATAATATCAGTCCAACCGGGACTAAGTATTTTGTACGATTTTCCACGAGTGCCCTTTTCTTTGTAAATTTTCAATACAGGAGCAATAGATTTCCATTGCTCCTCAGACAATGTCATATTAAAATATAATGGCGGCAGTTTATTATTCATTTTAAGCGGAATATTGTCAGGTTCGAATTCTTGGCTAATATTACTTTCGTTAGTGACATTGATACTATCCTCTATTTCTTTTTCTTCTTCTTCAATTTCGAAATTTTTTTTAAATTTGTTAACAAATTCCATCTATTTGTTCTAACGTGAAAATTTAATGTTACTGGCGACAACTTACTTGAAAATTTTGTAGCTATTTCTTTCCACACTTCATCCGTACGACCCTTCAATTTGCCGCTTCCATCGAATAATTCACGCTTTTCACACTTTTGTAGCATGTGCAGAATCACACCAGTGTCTACCAATGTTTTTCTCGGCATTTTTCACTAATAACTACAATAAAATCGCGAAACGAAAAATGATATAACAAAATGATATAATAAAAATGATCTTCTCACAGTTACTTCACAAGCCGTAAATGAAAACGCACGATCTTGCAAGGGCTGTGTCTGAAGACTAACTGACTTTCGTGGGTTGTTGCAAAGCATTCGAGACTATCGCAGACATCTGTTTACGTTTCAGCAGGGGCACTTGGCGCCGCGGCCCCTAAGGGCTCCTACAGGCGGTGATGCAAGAGTCGTGAAACAGTGATGCAGTGATGCCTGCATCACGGATACAGTTTGCGCGACTCTTGCATCTTGCTCACGCGCCTAGCTGGTGACGAAGATAGAAGAGTCGCGCAAACTGTATCCGTGATGCAGGCATCACTGTTTCACGACTCTTGCATCACTGTCTGTAGGAGCCTTTCAGCGTTGCGTGGCGTCGGCGAAAGAAAGTAACTACGCATTTAAACATTTCTGATACGCTGCCACCAAATACTAAACTCTTACGTTAAAAACAATCGGTGGAATTTGCTAACAAATTTGAAAAACATTTCAAAATTCCAGTGGAAGAAGAAGAAGGAGAAAAAGAAATAATGGTTAGCAGGGGTGTGGGTGTGTTCGTGTACCCGACGTTTCAGGCTCGGGACGGGCCGGAAAATCTCGGGCGGGATCGGGCGGGGTCCCAATACTTTCACATTGCTCGAGATTCCGAGATTCGATTCGGGGTACAAGCTTGGCCGCCATGAGAGGGCAATTTGATTTCAGATCGGCTCGACAAAACTCGCCCGCGATCGGCTCGAAAGCCAGCTATTAACAGGAGACCAACAACAGAAAAAATTATATATATCATTTATATCATTACAAGTGATAAGTTTTTACCTTTCTGTCTGCTGTTGAATCATAATTTGTATTTTATTATTGATTTATATATATATTTTCATTGCTACCAAATAGTCTGTGAATACAGAATATATTCATGTACGTACTTATATAAATACCATGTTCAAAACTTGGAAGGAAGACTATTTTTACATCGACAATATTTTAAAATGTTAATAAAATATACTTCATACTTAGTACTTTATGTAAAGGGGATATATAGGATATTATATTTTTGGGATAGGTGCAGATTTAAAATAAAAAACGTACAAATAACTATAAACATACAGAAAGGAATATTTCGTGGACGTTTCATAGTAACTAAAATATACGGGATGGCGAATATTTTATTATTTTAAATTAACATGGAAGAAACATCATTGTTCTACGTTATCAGGTAACAATTTTATTCGCTTACTGATGGCTCGGTTAATTATGATTCAACAGAAGACAGAAAAGTAGAAACTTGTATCACTGGTATCGATATAAATGATAAGGTAGTTGACCCGATTCTCGATCGCTTAGTGATTAGTTGAGATTGTATTAGGTTAAAACAATTATTCTAGTGGAAAAGAGACAAAAATTTGGTTACGATAATAAGTATACTTATTAATGAAGTAAATAAAATTGAAAAATAACATTTAAATCGAAAATTTTTGTTAATATAGTAGCCATCCACCTCCTCTTCAGCCACCTTCTCCCCAGCCACCTTCTCCCCAGCCACCTTCTCCCCAGCCACCTCCTCCTCAGCCACCTCCTCCCCAGCCACCTCCTCCCCAGCCACCTCTTCCCCAGCCACCTCCTCGCCAGCCACCTCGTCCCCAGCCACCTCTTCCCCAGCCACCTCCTCGCCAGCCACCTCTTCCCCAGCCACCTCCTCGCCAGCCACCTCGTCCCCAGCCACCTCTTCCCCAGCCACCTCCTCCGCCTCTTCTCCAAACTCCTTCTGCATCTCCTCCGCCTCGTTCCCAACCTCTACCGCGCTCGCGGCCTCCCCCAAGAAACTTCAGCCGCCTTACTCTTTTTCTCAAGTGAAACAGAAATATAACAATTACAATTATATTTTTTACTTCTACCCATACATTTATAGTGATTCATAAAAAAATATTCGGACATTTCTTAAAACGGAATATCATTCTGACAAATGCAACATTTCGCCCAAAGTAGTTGAGTAGGAAATAGGGTAGGTCAGAGGCGATTGTAATACGTTAAATATCTCAAAACATATGACAGATAGTAACACAAAATTTGGATATATGATGAAGAATGACATTTGGAACGCACATCCATGTCCTAGCGGTATCGACATGTATAGCGAAGAAAATAACTTTTCGATATCCCAAAGTAGTTTTTTCTTACTGATTTAAAATTAAAATATAAATACTCCCTTTGGAAATACGTATTTTTTCTTTTTTTAAATATTTTTAAAGTAATACTCATCGTTACTTTATACTTTTAAGTGTCTCGTTATTAAAAATTTATAATTTAATTTCAAAAGCCTGGTTGGGAACGATTGTAACATCGGCAGTTGGGATGGGTTGTACCGCGAGAGAACCGAATAGTGACAAAGAAGATGAATAATATTGTCATGTTTGCATGGAATCATACAGCACAGCATAAGCAAACGAATGAAAAATGGGTGCAATGTACTGAATGTAAGGATTGATCACATGAAGAATGCACCAGCCAAAACGTTTTCTATTTCTGCCACAATTTCGATACCGCATAAGTAGTTATAAATTTTACCTTTTTTCATTTATTATTATAATTAAAATCAACAAATATTTTTTAATTTAGCAACGTTAAATTTGTGCAACCAACCACTCCATGCAGTGTGACAACCGACCCGGGGTCTTATTTTTTATTAATAACCTAGATATTACTTGACATGCAGCAAAAGAAGGTATAATTTGTTCTAATTGTAATAGTTGTTGCGTAATCGTATTCCAAAGTCAAAGTGTTACTATCGCCCCGGGTCTACTCTAAGATATAGTACCACATTCCACATAATTACCTTCGTTATTGTCACCTCCGCAGCATCGGGAATGTTTGGCGCGGGGGGCTGGCATTTCTCATCCCTCATATTCTCGCCGCTTGGCCCTGCTGCGGCTGTTGCGGCCGCCGAGTCGGCGACCGGAGCATCCTCCGGCAAAGCTGCTTGCATCTAGAAATGGAAAAATATATATAACAAATAATTTTAATTTAAACAATTTTAGTTGACTTGATCAAAAATGCCTTGATTATTAACGAAGTTAGCTTTACATTATGCAAATAAATTTTTCACCTGGGCCATTTTCATCGGGACGACATAACAACCTGCGTCACGAAAAGTAAAGTTTCTTTTTTTTTTACGAAGAACAGCACATATCAGTTTGCCACGTAAAGAAGTACATTTCATCGTTTCAAACGAATATTAACACGTTTGGTCTTCCGCCGCGAAAACTAGCACATTTTACTCATTCGCTCAGAAGAATAGCACATTTTTGATTATACGGCAGAAACGTTTCGGCACGTAACCAGTTCAAATTGTTGAAGTGCATTGTGCATCAAATAATTCAATTGATCAAAATGTTGTTTAATAAATAATAACTCCATCTAATCTCCAAAGGAAACATATATGAAAATTTTAATTTATAACTGTATAGTATTCTTTTGGTGGCAAACCGTGCAAATGTGCTCAAACGAAGACGGATGTACTGTTTTTCGTAACGCACGTCGTTGTGTCCTCCGAATATAAATGGGTCACATGAAAAATTTATTTGCATAAAGTGAAATTAACTTCCTTAAAAACAGTCTGATTTAGGTACATGACTTGATTTGAAGACTGCAGGGGAAGAATCACCCGGTTTAATAGTATGGAATTTTAATACTTACAGTTTTCATATTGTCCATTTTCGACTGCCTTCTTCGGAGGGTGCCGAATTACTGATGTTCCTCGGTCAGAAACAGAGGGTTTTTATACCACCGCCACAGACACTTACTACCTGACCATCCTCGCGCTGGCCCTGTGTATCATGGGCCTGGCGGCCGAGCCCGGCGCACAGTGGTGGGAACAGGGGTAGTTACTGACATTCGTATATAACTTTTAAAGTATAAAAGATATCGGAATGAAATTTGCGCCAAAAAACAGTAAAAAATTACCCCTTTCTAATGATTTAGAATTGAAAATATTCTACGTTTATTTAATGCTTCTTTTTTAATTCGTTCAACTTATTTGTTATAAAAAAAAATTGAAAATTGTTTATATAGTAGTTTATTTAATGCTCTTTAAGTGATTTAAATCGCATGTTGGGGAGACTTTTCGTTTCTGAGTTATAAGGAAAAGTCAAATAGTACTTAATAGGGTAGGATACCCTTGATAGCCCTAAAACAGGCCTTTTTCCAAACGCAAATTGTAAAGTGATAAATAACACTGGAGAGAACGATTTTTTCTATTTTTAATCGTTATTCTACGAGCTTTAACAACAAAACCCGAAAAGTCTAAATGTCTCTAAGTATATAAAAGTTATGAGTAAAAACGTAAAGGCGTGTACGCGGTGCACCGTTTGATGGTGAACATAAAATCTCGAAAACTGCTCAAACAATTTGGATGAAAATTTAATGAGCGATGCAGAAAACCATTCCCTACGATGTGTCAGGAACAGATGTTTGAAAAAAATAATACAATTTTTATGTTGAAAAATGCGATTTTATCGATTTCTTGTAAACAAAACCCATCAAAAAGAATCCCATTTAAAAACATTGTCGTAAATTATTATTAGCTTTACAAAATTAATGATATACAAAAATTGCGCCAATTATCACAATGGCTATTTATACAAAGAAAAAATCACAATGGTACAATGAAAAAATGTATTAAATAATATTAAGCAGATATATTTTTATACAAATAAATATTTTAATACGAATAAATATTTTATTCAAAATACTTGGCGCTGCTCTCCGAATTGGTGTTGCTAAACTGAATAAATATGTATAAATTGCAATAATCTTTTTCTTTCTTTCCTGTGCGTGCGTTCGTGGATGTGTGTATGTGCATATGCTACGTATGATGTATTTTAGATCGCAGCGCCAAGTATTTTGAATAAAATATTTATTCGTATTAAAATATTTATTTGTATAAAAATATATCTGCTTAATATTATTTAATACATTTTTTCATTGTACCATTGTGATTTTTTCTTTGTATAAATAGCCATTGTGATAATTGGCGCAATTTTTGTATATCATTAATTTTGTAAAGCTAATAATAATTTACGACAATGTTTTTAAATGGGATTCTTTTTGATGGGTTAATTAAAATGTCCGCGATATGAGTAATGGAATAACACAGCATTTTAGCTGTGTATATGTAGTTGTGTCATCTTAAGCGCAGTTGGAAAGTACCTTTATGTACTTGCAGCTCATTTTGAGTTCACATCTTTTTTATATTGTAATTAGATTATTTTCTTTTTTTGTGTGATTATATTATTTTCTGTTTTTGTGTGATTATATTATTTTCTTTTTTTTTGTGATGTACTTGCAGCTCATTTTGATTTCACATCCTTTTTTATATTGTAATTATATTATTTTCTTTTTTTATGTGAATATATTATTTTCTTTTTTATGTGAATATATTATTTTCTGTTTTTGTGTGATTATATTATTTTCTTTTTTTGTGACATACTTGCAGCTCATTTTGATTTCACATCTTTTTTTATATTGTAATCATATTTTTTATTTTTTATTTATGTGATTATATTTTTTTGTTAATTATACTTTATTCGTCCTTGACTTTTTCATGTTTCTTTGTCTTTTTTTTATATTTATTTGTTGATAATACTCTTTTTTTCCTCGACTTTTTCATGTATACTATTTTCTTTTTTTTGTGATTTTTGATAATACTTTTTTGTCCTCGACATTTTCATGTACTTGGCGTATTTTTTACTTTTTTAAAGTTTTTTTGGGGGATCTCACTTCTTTTTACAAAGCTAATTCATGTACTTGGCGTAATTTTTTTACTTTTTTAAAGTTTTTTTTGGGGATCTCATTTCTTTTTACAAAGCTAATTCATGTACTTGGCGTAATTTTTTTACTTTTTTAAAGTTTTTTATGGGGATCTCACTTCTTTTTACAAAGATAATTCATGTTCTTGGCGTCATATTTTTTTACTTTTTTGAAGTTTTTTTTGGGATTCAGAATTTCAGCTTCTTCTTTTTTACAAATTTTTCCCTGTCACGGGTACTAAAAGTAAGGATAAAGTAAGGAAATCCCAATAAATTATAAATTCTGATCTATCTTCGTTACACGTCCACGCGTTTACGGCGCACTGCAGCCTATCGAGTGATGTTAGAAGATAAAGCTAGTTTGTAGCCAGTAAAGCTTACTCGGAATACTCGGAATAGCGCAAAGCAGTTCAGCGAGTGTACTTTTATTATTTTTTGATTAAGGATAAATTCTACGTAAGTTTAACACCTTCCCCCAAAAAACATGTGCACTGCATTGCCGATCTATATGTATTATAAGAATGTATAGTACTTTGTGTGCAGTACATAGTGCGCGAAGCAGCTTGCGGCCGTGGCCGGGGCCGGGGACGTGGCCAGAGCCGGGGTCGTGGATGGGGGCGGGGCCGTGGACGTGGCGGCGGCCAATAACATATAAAAAAATAAATTCGTTATTTTCATACATAAAAATGTGGTTATTTCATTTGCTCATGCAGCAGAGTTACTTTCTCTTTCAGTTGTTAAAATAATTCTCTTCATCTGCATCGTTAACTGAAAAATAGGACAAATTTACTAATTATTTATATAAATTATCACACGTGCTCACATTGAATGAATAATTGCATATGCAAAACCCTACGTGAAAATTTGTGCGTACATAGTCCAACGTAGATCACACTGCATCATCTTCTGCTTTGATGATTATCTGTAAATATATAATATATTATCACACGTGCTCACATTGAATGAATAATTGCGTATGCAAAACCCTACGTGAAAATTTGTGCGTACATAGTCCAACGTAGATCATACTGCATCATCTTCTGCTTTGATGATTATCTGTAAATTATATATATATATATAAAGCCTCATTTTAATAATTATATACAACTTAACGTAGAACTTATTAATTATTTATAGAAATAGAGTGGCCTTTTGCTATAGTGAGTGTAGAGACTACATAATGTATCCAAAGCAGGTGAGAGCATATGGCAGAAAGTCTTGTTGCAGGAAATTTAAATGCTAATGGTAATAATTCAGCGAAAATGAATGAGGAGATCCAATATTTTTAACGCACAATTTATTGGTGTTGGAATAAAACTAATAATAATTTAGTATGTTTATTGGTGAATTGAAATAATGGGAATCTAAAAAATTAATGAATAGCGTGACAACTACTGTGGATTTTATTAAAGTATTACGAATGTCTTTCACAAAAGATTGAAAAGCATCAAGGGAGATGTGTTTTCAGGGTACTTTCTTAACTAATGTGACTTGCTTTACATTGCAAGCAGTACACCATAATCTATTTTCTTAATAATTCTTAATGCTATGTCTTTTGATTGACAAATTTTGCCGATTTACCTTATTTGACAAATTCCCAGAAACTTGTGCGAAACAAGATGCTCTGTCTATCTATATATCTATTTAATCTTCTCCGGACAACCTCCAAGCCTGTGCATTCTCTTCATTTCTATCCATCCAAGCCTGTGCGTCCCCTTCAATTCTACTATCCAAGCCTGTGCGTCCCCTTCATTTTTATCAAAGTCCTGTGCGTCCCCTTCATTTCTATAATATATAATAAGCTTTACATAAAAACTCTAAATTGCTGGTATATACAAAAACAAGTATCTGGCAATTTAAATGCAATGTAATTTTTGACTACAATATATTATTTTGTACATGCATGATACAAATTTCCAGAAACTTGTGTGAAAGGAGATGCTTCGCAGTCGAACCATCTCCGAACAACTTCCAAGTCTGCGACTCTACATAAGAAATCTATTAAAAAAATTTTGGCGACTTACCTTATTAATTGAGACAATAATTCAGTCTCCTATGTAGTGTAAAAACTCGTGACATTCCAAATTCGGACAACTTACTTTATTTGACACTTAGCACTTGGTAGGTTATAAAATTCAAAATAGTATATATATATGTATGTACAATGACGGACGACGATCCCCGCCGAATAATCCCGAGAGTCGACGAACGAAGAACGAAACATGTGTTGGCTGAAGGTGTGTGTGTGTGTAACGCGTGTATACGTATATTCTGTTTGACGACGAAAATATATATATGTACTATGGTTGACGAAAAATTCCTTGGAGAATCAGAAGAAGAATCTTACCATTTTCGACAGATTCATGAGACGATATTACGATATCTCTGTCATGCGTGGACCGATTTTATTGAAATTGGTCTTATTCGAAAGCTTATATGCGGTTTACATAAGAAAAATGCCTTTAAATTTAGAAAATATTGCAGGCGTGATGAGATATTAATGAAAGAAGTTTCAGGTTAGGTTGGAATAGCTGTGCGTCGAGTAAAGATACACGGCAGCGACAGGCATATACAAGGTGTCTTTTCTTTCATGTACTTGGCGTCGAGACGCTACCGCGTCTCTAGATATTTATCTTTTTTTTTTAAAAATTTATCTCGAAAATGTGCTCACGACACATCGTAGGGAATCATTTTCTGAATCTCCCATTAAATTTTCATCCGAATGGTTGGAGCGGCTTCCGAGATGTTATATTCACCATCAAACGGTGCACCGCGTACACGCCTTTACGTTTTTACTTACAACTTTTATGTATATAGAGATATTTAGACTTTTCGTTTTTTGTGTTAAAGCTAATAGAATAACGATTAAACATAGAAGAAAACTTCTCTCTACTGTTATTTCTCACTTTACAATTTGCGTTTGAAAAAAGGCCTGTTTTGGGGATATCGAGGGTAACCAACCCCCTTAATAGTACTTAATAGTACTACTTTACTTTTTCTTAAATTGTGACGAAATCTACAGTTTAGTTAAACATTATTATTCATTTATTATTCATTTAGTCAACGAAATAGACTTAGGATGGCGTAACCCCTTCATAAAGGGTGACAGATTAGCTCTAGCCGAACAATGACTAAAATTCTTAAAGACCGTACCACGTTCTTGATTGCCGTTATAATTTTTGTTTCGCTCTGGGCCCGTTTTTGTCACTATGCACAGTGGCCCTCAACCCCAAGAAATGCCGGAAAAATACAAAATCCCATTTGTTCCTATCATAATGCCGAATCGTATTAAGCTGATTTTAAAGAACTGTTTGGTTTGCCGTTGGCAAAGATAGAAAGTGTCTGTTAATGGATCTGAAGAATTCTGATGAAAATGTACAAACATCTTTTTACATGTGTTTCGCGAAGACGTCTTGAATGGATTTCTTCAAACCAAACAGTTCTTTAAAATCAGCTTAATAAGATTCAGCATTATGATAGGAACAAATGGCATGTTGAATTTTTCCAGCATTTCTTGGGGTTGAGGGCCACTGTGCATAGTGACAAAAACGGGCCCAGAGTGAAACGAAAATTATAACGGCAATCAAGAACGTGGTACGGTCTTTAAGAATTTTAGTCATTCCTCGGCCTGAGCTAATCTGTATATTGCTCTGGCGGTTCGCCGACTCGCGGGACAATACGGTCATAAACCGCAACCCTGGCGACAAACTCTGACCGATCAGCCTGATTGATTTTTGGGGACTAGGGACGGTAACCCCAGTCAGCCCCCTCAGTTTTTATTTTAATATGCCAGATGTAAAAGTGGGATCAGAGGTCGTGTGGCTCGGCGAGCCATGACCGATCAGACGGCGCATGGCTTGGCGATTCACGCACCAAGTTCGCCGAGCCACGCACCGTCTGATCTCACCTTAAGAAAGATGCCATCAACGTAGCAATTAAAAAGTATCACCCAACATTAATAACCCTCGCGGTTCAGCAACTTCTAACAATTACTCGAGCTAATTTGTAAATAAATATGAAAAATACCCAGAATATGCAAAATTACAAATATATTTTTCAAATATACTTAATGATGAAATATAAATCGGTCAAAGTTCCACTTGTTTAATCCATTACTGCAAAAACATGCATTTGCATAAAAGTTCTGGTTATAGTAAATATAGTAATAAATTTTTTTCTTCTCAAATCCGTATGCTACAATGCAGATATTTTGTTAATGAACACTAGAATCATGGTCTTTTTCATGTTAGATAAACCTGGGCGTCATAATTGTATACATCGTTCACGCGCGTCACGGCGGAGGAGTTTCCCGGGACAGCAAATAACTCGACCAGTTTTTAATATTTTTATACACCCTGTAACAGGGACAGGACTGTACAATTTATTACGACGGGCAATGCTTGAGGTCTAACCCGGTCGTCTGCGTTGCAGATGTTTACAACTCAGGGTTGGGCTCGAATTTCCGTCGATGTTAGAAGGGATTTGACCTTGAGTGTTGCCAAATGCACGTTTGGGGAAAGTCGAGTTGTCTCCGCCCGCGACCTTTTCCCACCGTGGTCTGGCTTTCGTCCACTGGTTTCAGGAGGGCAATAGCAATCGTGTAAAGAACAATTAAGAAATTTTTTTGTAATAGATTTTAATAATAAGACACAAGCCAAGATTTTAAACAATTTTTTTTTAATTTTGTTGCGCAATTCTTCAGAATACACATATGTATACAATTATGCAAAAATAAGATATTGCAGTAATAGTAGATACTACGAACTTGGAATTTTCTTCTATAACCGCTCCTTTTACATTCATTTGGTTTAATCTGTGGAGCGCTAATATCAAATTTTCAATTTTGGGCATAACTTTTAATGGGGGGATATGTTCTCTCTTAAGATGCGTATCGACTTTACAAGGATTCCTCGCGAGGCTGTCGCGGGAGCTCGCTACGCGAGGCTGCTTTGGAAAGTCAAGGATGGTTCCCATGGTCGAGGTATACAGTTTTCAGACTTTCTACTCCGCGAGGCATGCCTCGCGAGGAATCCTCGCAAAAGTTGATACGTACCCTTACGGAACAAAGGCGGACTCGGAGCGAGGCGAAGATGCATTTATTCCTTTACAATCGGGCAAAACTTACTTCCCAAGCATTCGTGGGGGAACATTTGCCTGCTAGATGTCGAATAAGGCACAATCGACATCGTACCATTTTTTCAGGGACTTCGACTTTCCTCCCTTCGAGTTAAGCGATATATTGCTCTGTCGGCGGTTGGTACATTTGGTAACCATCCCTACGCGCGTGTACCGTTTTCCACGGTCGACTCGCGGGACAGTACCACCATAAACGACCACCCTGGCGAAACACTCTGTCCGAGTATTCCGGCTACTATTTCGAACCAGGTAGTTGTGCTTTTCCAGTTGGCACTAACAGGATAGACAATAAAAATCTTTTCGTCGATACTCGTGGGCGAATAGTGGAACGTCAAATTTCTTTCAAAATGTAATGAGTACTTAATATAAAGATACATAAAATAATTTAATATAAAATAAAAATTCCACTTAAAGGTGGTCATTGTCTTTGATCAATATTTATCCATTGATCCTCATATAATGTAATATTAAAATATAATTGCGGCAGTATAATATTTATTTTATTTGGATTATTGTAAGGCTAGAATTCTCAAATTCTAGTATTACTTTTATTAGAAACATTAATGCTATTCAATATTTCTTTTTCTTCTACTTCCATTCAAATTTTGAAATATTTTCAAATTTGTTAGTGTAAAGGCAGAGTTAAACATGTGCAACAGCACGCATTTACGCGCCGAACACTTAAACGTGAGCGAAGATGAGAAAAAATTAGGTAGTCGCACTGCCTGTATGAACACTTTTGGTGATAATGTATCAGATATGTTTATAAAAGCGTAGTTATTTTCCTTTCGCTGACGCCACGAAACGCTGACGCCCTAAAGGGCCGCGGCGCCAAGTGCCACTGCTGAAACGTAAACAGATGACCGCGATACTCTCCAACTCTTTCCAACGGCGCACGAAAGTCAGTCAGTCATCAGAGTTCGGGCACAGCCCTTGCAAGATCGCGCGTTCATTTACGGCTTGTGAAGTAACTGTGAGAAGATTATATCATTTTTCGTTTCGCAATTTCTTTGTAGTTATTAGTGAAAAATGCCGAGAAAAGCATTGGTAGACTCTGGTGTTATTCTGCACATGCTGCAGATGTGTGAAAAGTGTAAAGTATTCTACGAGAGCTACAAATCGAAATGTCGTTCGAATAAAGTGACGGGAAGAAGTGTGTGCAAAAATGTTGGATAATATACCACCAAACGCCTTAAACCTTTACAGTTTACGGTAAGAACCATCGATTTTGATAATGTATTCGAAAAAATCGAACGCGATCGCTTCTCCTGCACACTTCTGTTCGCGGTTTTAATTAATAATTCGGTTCTGGAGGATGGGCAAACGAAATAAATGGATGGGCAAATCTCTTTGACATCTAAGCTAAAGGACTGCACCGTTAAACAATCGATTTCGTTACTTAATTAATAAAAAATCGAACTTTTACTTGGTCGCTTCAACGGGTGTCGTACTTCTTGGCTATTTTTATTAATAATTCGGTTCTGGAGGATGGGCAAACGAAATAAATGGATGAGCAAATCTCTTTGACATCTAAGCTAAAGGACTGCACCGTTAAACAATCGATTTCGTTGCTTAATTAATAAAAAATTGAACTTTTACTTGGGCGCTTCAACGGGTGTCGTACTTCTTGGCTATTTTTATTAATAATTCGGTTCTGGAGGATGGGCAAACGAAATAAATGGATGGGCAAATCTCTTTGACATCTAAGCTAAAGGACTGCACCGTTAGACAATCGATTTCGTCGTTTAATTAATAAAAAATCGAACTTTTACTTGGTCGCTTCAATGGGTGTCGTACTGCTTGGCTATTTTTATTAATAATTCGGTTCTGGAGGATGGGCAAACGAAATAAATGGATGGGCAAATCTCTTTGACATCTAAGCTAAAGGACTGCACCGTTAAACAATCGATTTCGTAGTTTAATTAATAAAAAATCGAACTTTTACTTGGTCGCTTCAGCGGGTGTCGTACTTCTTGGCTATTTTTATTAATAATTCGGTTCTGGAGGATGGGCAAACGAAATAAATGGATGGGCAAATCTCTTTGACATCTAAGCTAAAGGACTGCACCGTTAAACAATCGATTTCGTTGCTTATTTAATAAAAAATCGAACTTTTACTTGGGCGCCTCAATGGGTGTCGTACTTCTTGGCTATTTTTATTAATAATTTGGTTCTGGAGGATGGGCAAACGAAATAAATGGATGGGCAAATCTCTTTGACATCTAAACTAAAGGACTGCACCGTTAAACAATCGATTTTGATAACATGGTGGGTGATGTAGGCAAATTTTTTAATTTGTTCATAACTTTTTTTGGTGGGTGGGAAAAAAAAATTTTTGGATGGGCAAACGTGGGCAAACGATGGACAATCGTATCCCACCGTTAAATTACAAAAATCTTTTCATGGGGGTGCTGATGACAATTTTTTTTGCCATTTTTTTTTTAAGGGTGGGCAAACGAAATTTTTTTATGGGCAAACGTGGGCAAACGATGGACAAACGAATGCCGTTTCGTTTTTCCAAAAATTCGAATTTGGGGGTGCTATCTTCACAGACCTGTATCGTCGGTGTCTGGAGCATTATAATCGCCCTTGGCAGCGAACGCATATCGACGGTCCAGCATCATTGATTAAAAACTGTGACGAGTGTCGCCGACGAGAGTAAAGAAATGCTGTGGTTTGTTAAATCAGGCGATAAACGCGCTACCTATCGAATTACATATTCCGGGATACCAGTTTTGCGGCCCGGGGACTCATCTGGCAAAACGATTGGCTAGAGGGGATCAAGGCATCAATCCGTTGGATGCAGCGCACAGTGGTTCCAAATCGCAAAAAAAGCGGCAAAACCCTTAAACGTACTACAATTTTGTCAGAAATTGGTGGTCGGGGGTTTTCGGGGTCGCTGATTACGAATCTGAACTTCAAAATTTTGAAAACAAAATGGCGAATCCAATATGGCCGACATGTATATTAAAAAATTGATAGATCTGCACGAAAATTGGTATCCTATTGTTTTTCGGGTCGCTGATTACGAATCTGAAATTAAAAATTTTGAAAACAAAATGGCGAATCCAATATGGCAGACATGTATATTAAAAAATTGATAGATCTGCACGAAAATTGGTATCCTATTGTTTTTCGGGTCGCTGATTACGAATCTGAACTTCAAAATTTTGAAAACAAAATGGCGAATCCAATATGGCGGACATGTATATTAAAAAATTGATAGATCTGCACGAAAATTGGTATCCTATTGTTTTTCGGGTCGCTGATTACGAATCTGAACTTGAAAATTTTGAAAACAAAATGGCGAATCCAATATGGCGGACATGTATATTAAAAAATTGATAGATCTGCACGAAAATTGGTATCCTATTGTTTTTCGGGTCGCTGATTACGAATCTGAACTTCAAAATTTTGAAAACAAAATGGCGAATCCAATATGGCCGACATGTATATTAAAAAATTGATAGAGGTCCTAGAATCATGTCACAAACTGTGTAAGCTGTACAGGAAGGGTTACAATCTTAAGACATCCCGAAAAAGGACGAATCAGGATATTTTCCAACGATTATTGCTGCACTCTGACCCTTATATTACTCTTACCGATGCTATTCCAAACCGCAAAAAAAAGATTCCTCTGGAGGTACTCGAAATGGTAGTATGTCACCAAGAAAATGTAAATGAAAGCTCAGAAAGCACAAGTAATATCAATTTTTAATATGCATGTCCGCCATATATTGGATTCGCCATTTTGTTTTCAAAATTTTGAAGCTCAAATTCGTAATCAGCGACCCAAAGAAGAATGGGATACCAATTTTCGTGCAGATCTATCAACTTTTTAATATACATGTCCGCCATATTGGATTCGCCATTTTGTTTAAAAAAATTTGAAGTTCAGATTTAAACTCTTATTATTAATAATTGTCTATGAACAAAATTCCCACAAACCAAAAAGTGCAGACCTGAAAGAGTTCGTTCACGGAGAGCGTAGATAGATACTAATAGGCACTTTAAATGCAGATATCTTAAAAAGGCGCAAATATGCGCAAGATTTTGCAATTGGATATCATACTTCACATATTACTTTACGTCAAGAAACCTTTAACTGAGTGAAGTTCGGTGAATAAAGTAACTATTTTCCTTCCGTTGTACTAAAATATGAGTAGGATTTAGGACATCTTGAGAAGGGAAGTACAAGAGTAACTTCAAAGATATTTTGCATTACTCATGTGCAAAATGTATGTTTATAACACGTATCTTGATGGTAAAATGTGTTACATATGAATTTTTTAAAAATAAACTTTGCCTGATACATTAAAGGTGCGAGCGTTTTCAAGCCATCTAAAAAGTACGAAATTTCGTCAACTTTGATAGCCTATATCTCATTAACCGACCACTATATTTTAAATTTTCAAACGGCATTTGTTGCACTGATGTATATATATTAAATGTACCATACTATCAACAAGCTGCTATTCACTTCAGAAATTGACTTTTGGCCAGCTTTTCGGGAAAAGGCACCACTGTGCAGCGTGTCGCGAACACGATATTGCGTATTCGCGTCGCAACGAACTCAGCGAAAGGCACGCAGCAGATAACGTTCTCGCTGACAAAGCGCGAAAACGCATCGTTGCGCGAGACTCGACTCTGGGTGAAAGAGGCGGGCAGGGAATATCGAAACGAAAAAAAAACGTCGAAAAGAAAATAAAAATGCCCGCGGGCGTAACTACCGATGCACAATTGGAGGAGTTGGCAAAACGTATGCGTATTCCATTCTTTAGAGGTGTTTTTATGCGTAACGCGCTACCAGCTGGAGGAGTACGTCGAAACGAGAGCGGTATCGTAAATTTGGACAATGTGGAGGGGCCTGGGCCTCATTGGGTGGCGTATGCGAAGAGAGGGTGTCGAGTAATATATTTCGACAGCTTTGGGAATCTTCGGCCGCCTATGGAATTGGTAAAATATCTGCATAAAGATTCTGTGAAAATTGAATACAATCGTACGTCTTATCAGAAGTACAATCAGAGCAATTGTGGACAACTATGTCTACGCTTTCTACAAACGATCGGCACTAAATTTAAGGATTGACTTCCCCCACTCTGATTCAGTACCAGTCCAATCGTACAGCTCGGAATATGTCGTTAACATTCGCTCTAACCGGCAAGAGTAGCACTTGGTCTAACAACCTTTGAAACTTATCACACGATACCAAACATCGACTCGAGCAACGATAAATTCTACTTCGCCACAAACTATGACATCAACAACAAAAACAACAACGGTGCCGACACCACACTTGAATACATTACGATTCCCCATGGCTCCTACGAACTAGACGCCATTGCCAAGTATTTGAAGCAGCTATTACTCGAGCGGTATCCTCAAAATCTCGGCGGCACCGATGAGAACAACAACAACAACAACAACAACGATGATGGTGACAACGATGCGTATCCTATAGTGTTGCGCCCCAACAACAACACTGTGAAAAGCGAACTGTACTGTCGGTTCGCCGTAGATTTTACAAAGCCCAATAACATTGGATCGCTATTGGGGTTCTCGACGAATCGTGTATTAGAACCAGGACGGTGGCACGAATCGGTCGATCCAATTAATATCATGAACGTGAACATTATTCGTATAGAATGTAGCGTGACCGCTGGCGCATACAACAATGGGAGGCGGGTACATACGATACATGAATTTTCTCCGAGAGTCCCACCAGGATATAAGATATCGGAAACGCCCGCGCAGATCATTTACCTTCCAATCATCGCACGGGTCATTACGGATCTAACGATATGCGTTGTGGATCAAGAGGGACGGTTGCTTGATTTTCGAGGTGTAGAGATTACCATCAGACTGCACGTACGACGACGACGATGATAATACGTGTGGTGCGAAAGAAATGCTTGTATTGAAAGACTCCAGAAACCCGTTTCTTCCAAGTGAAATTGTTTACAACAACTACAACAACAACAACAGCTGTGATTACGCTAAAAAGAAGAGGCTCAGTGCTGCGAACATTGCATTTTTGAAATCTTTGGGATTCATTGTGCGCATTTAAGTTGAAAAAATGACTGATATTCTAAGCATTGGAGGGGAGCCGACGTTTGATGATCGCATCGTCAAGCTCGCGACTCACACATACAACCCATACGTCAACACGACGTTTGGATACAGCGATGAGATAAGAATACCGATACAGCAGCAGGATTTATACACATTGCCGTGTGAAAGTTTCCTCTATGTGGAGGGGAAATTGAAGATAAATAAGCCAAATGATGCGTTAACGGTGATGTTGGGAAATAATTGTGTGGCGTTCTTATTCGATGAGATTCGATACGAGCTGAATGGCGTGGAGATTGATCGCAACAGAAACGTTGGAATAACTAGCACGCTTAAAAACTATGTATCGCTGACATCTGACGAAGACAAAAATATGGAGAATGCTGGATGGGGTTTGAAACGACGCGATGGGCCAATAGTGAAAAATCATTTCAATTTTTGCATCTCACTCAAATATTTGCTGGGATTTTGCGAGGACTACAAACGCATGATTATTAATGCGCGTCACGAATTGATTTTAATACGATCGCGCAACGACAACAATGCTCTGATAAGATCGTCGATGTTGGAACCAGAAATTGAATTGGTTAAACTACAATGGCGGAGGCCCCATGTGACGTTAAATGACATTAATAAGCTATCGTTGCTACATACTTTGGAATGTGGACAAAACCTGAGCATTTGTTTTCAATCGTGGGATCTGTACGAGTATCCTCTCTTACAGAGCACGACCAAGCATTCGTGGGCCGTGAAGGCATCTGCACAGCTGGAGAAGCCGCGCTGCGTGATCCTTGCTCTACAGACTGGTCGAAGGAATGTGATGAGCGAAGACGTTACTAAGTTCAACAACTGTAAATTAACCAATGTAAAACTTTTTCTCAACTCAGAACTTTACCCATACGATGACATGAACTTGGACTTTGACAAGAATAAGCATGCCATCTTGTATCATATGTATACGCAATTGGGTAAAACGTATTATGGACATAGTTGCAACGAGGCATTATTCACCGTGGCTGAATTTTTACAATTTGGCCCCCTCGTGATAATTGATTGCTCGCGACAAAATGAGTCGATCAAGAATGGTACAGTGGATGTGCGCATAGAATTCGAGTGTAAAGAGAATGTGCCGGTAAATACTACGGCCTACTGTCTGATTCTGCACGATCGAGTGGTTGAATACAATCCGTTGACAAACGTGGTGCGCAAAATAAATTAAATTGCCACGCTACTTGCTCGCCCTCTCCTGTGTTATATTCCCAAAAAAAATTTCATCATGAAAATCGAGATGCTTTGCGAGAAAAACTGCATTCTCCCGTCTGTCTTGAAAGCGGACCTCTAAATTGTACCGATAATGGTCGTGCCAACATTTGTTGACTTGCAAGGGTTCATCGTCGATGGAAGATTTGTCGTCAAGGAAGTGGCTGCTCTACAAAAGGGGATAATTCTCTCGCACTATATTTTTGGGAGTTCGATGCCGCATTATCTTCTTACAAAATCCGGCAAATCAAGCATCCGATGGTTGGTTGCAAAACATCATGGACTACGTTGGGGCGATGAAGACGTTCGATTGAATACAGTATGGCTAAACAGCTAATTTCGAAAGCTGTAGCTGATGCGATCGACGAAGAAGATGATACATCCTATATCGTATACGTTAAAGGGCTGCAGAAACGCGACTGGCTTGCGGATTTCCTGGATGAAAATACGAGAGCGGGCGTGGTCATTGAGACGCTGGACATTGACTACGAGGATATCAAATCTCTAAATAAGCTAAATGTAGTTAATACTCTGCGATGTGGCAGACACGCGAAACACTGTGCCATGCAAAATGTATTTAAAATATTCAACTGGTGGTCTAAACACCAGAGAAATGCATAAATAAAATATAAGCAATTTTTAATGTATATGAAAATGTTTTTTCTTCACCCTCTCCCATCCTAATCTCCTACATGTGATGTATGCTAGATTAAGACAATAGTTGTAATTATTTAGAAGTTGTTCATTACACGTTCGAAGAGGTACGATTAACGTTCGATACATGTTCGAAGTGGTACGATTGACGTTCGATGCTTGTTCGAAGTGGTACCATTCACGTTTTATGCATGTTCGATATATAATCAAAGTGGTTCATTACACGTTCGATTCACGTTGAAAGTGGTATGATCTAGTCGAATGATGTGTCAAAGAAGAAGTGGAAGAAGACGTGTATGAATAAGGAGAGGATGGTCAGCGAAAATGCAGGTGGCCTGTGATGAAGATGGTGGAGAACAAAGGCATCTTACTTTGCAAAGCTACATACACTTCTTCATTTCGTGATGAGAGGGCCAGGAGATGTAGTGAGACCAGTCGCATTCAAATCGTAACAGTGACCAGTCACTTCGACAGTTTTTGTGTTAATATTAATTTTGTGTGACAATTTTATTGAAACAAAAAAAATGGGATTACTAAGGATTGCCCCGGAGTGCGACCCCGAGGTATGTACTTGTCAATATTTTTATATTTATCGCGTTTAACCGTCGACACCGAGTGAAATTAAATCAGGCATTGGTGGGTTTCTATCTTTTTAGAACTCGCCACCTTCGCCGCCGTCGCCGCCTTCGCCACCTTCGCCACTGTCGCTGACACCTCCGCAGGTATGTAATATACTGCATTGCTTTGTGCGTTTGATGTGTTTGATATTTATTATGTTTATTCATGTGCTAGTGTTATATTGACGTTTGTGTTCTAGGACCAGCCGATGATGCTGAGGGTGGAGCCTGCGCCACTGTCCACGCCACAGGTCGCACCCTTGGACCTGCGGATGCGACGGTCGGGGCTGGTTGTTGGTCCAGTGATGGCTGCGCGGTTATGGCGACCGTGGGTCCCATATGGTTACATGGGGCCACTGTGACGGCCGCGATCTCCATCGCCATCATGGATAGATGTGGGCAGACTGCGACCGTCGCAGCAACTCGAGCGGGATGTGGGACCTCCAGCGCTGCCGATGTCGCCATCATCATCATCGTAGACATCATCGTCATCACCGCCGCCGATGTCCCTTTCACCTCCCCCCGACTGGCTCGATGGATTGCTAACGCCATCACCATCGTCGCCAATGCCACCGCCATCTCCCCCATAGTTTTTTATTTTTATATATATTTTTTTCATTTATTATTTTTCTATTTTATATTATTATACATACTTTTATTCATATTCTTATATTATTCATATTCTAATATTATTCTTATATTTTTATTATTATTCATATTAATTTTACCGTGTAACAATATATATCTTAAACATATATTTTTTCTCCATTTTTATTTACCCGTCCTCCTCCTCGCCACATAATTTTAAGATTCGACGTTTCGGAATTCTCCAAATGTTGCATAATTATATTTCGTTCTTCGCGCTCCCTCCGGTCAGGTCTAAAAAGTTTTCGGCGGTGGGCCAGGTCTGGAGAGGTCTCCGCGGCGGCTCGGCCTGGACTGATCCCCTCCACGATTGTGGCTTCCCCCACTCCGCGGCTCATGCGTGCGCAACCGATCTTCCTCTCCCCGCAGGCCCCGCGCCTATGTTTTCCTCCGCCGCGCTCCTCCGCGCGCCCTCACTTTCCCCCACCCCCGCGCTCCCCTCAGAGGACCTGGGTTAGAATCCCCTTTGCCTTACTACTCCCCTCCTCCACCCACGTCTCTGACATCACCACCACGTCCCACTTCTCCAAACCTTTCCAAAAATCTTTATTCCTCAATCCCGCCACATTCCAAAACGCCACCTTGTACCCACTCCCCTCTACCCCCTCCTCCCCCCTTTCCTCCCCTCTCTCACCCCTTTCCCCTATCTTTCGTTTCCCTGATCCTCCACCCATCTTTCTCTCAACTCATCCCATTTTCTCATTCACCCATTCACCCATAGCTTCATATACCCCACCTGAACCTTCTTTCCTCCTTCTCTCTCTCTCTCTCCGCCTCTCTTTCCACCTTCCACCTCGCCTTCCTTTCTTCCTCCGTCAGATCATCATCTATCCATTCTCTCCTGCCCCTCAGTTTTTTCCTCGACTCCATCACCTTTATCTTCTCCTCCCTCCGCGCCAATTTCACCAAAATCACCCCGCTCCCTTCCTTTCCCCTTCCCCCCATCCTTCTCACCTCCCTTACCCCCCTCCCCCCTTCCCATCGTTGCCCACAACTTCTTCACCTCCTTCTCCTCCTCCCCTCCCTCTGCCCCCATCCCCCTTATCACCACATTATTCCTTCTCTCCTCCCTCTTCCTCTTGTCTTGCCTTAATTCCATCTTTCTCACTCTGAACCAACACTCCTCTATCTCCCCCCTCCCCATACCACCCCTCCCTTCCTATTCCCTTTCCCATTTCTCTATCTTCTCCATCATTTCCTCCACCCTCCCACCCCTTTCTTCCACCATTTCTAACCTTTCTTCCATATTTTCCCTCTTTCTCTTTTCCTCCTTTCTATCCTCCTCCCATCTCCTTCTTTCCTCTCTCCACTCCTCCATCTCCTTTCTCCTCAACTCCCGTTCGTTCCTCATCTCCTCTTTTACCTCCCTCATCTCCTTCCTCATTTCCTCTTTCTCCTCCCTTAACTCCTTCATCATCTCCCTTAACATCCTCACCACATTTGCCATCTCCTCTCCCTCCTCGCCCCCCCTCTTTCTCTCTACTAACAGGCGATCTCACCGTCCTTGAGCTCTTTTTAAATCCTGTCCTTTCCCACTCCAGTTCCCTCCCTCCGCCCTTTCCTTCCTCCTCCCCCCCGCAGCTATCCAAGCTTCTCGTATTACTACCCACACTGCTCACACTGACTTTCCTGCGCCTTTCCTCACTTTCCTGTCTTCCCTTTTCCTCTCCTATCCTCTCCCCCTCCCCTCCCCCCTCTCCCTTGGACCCTTCCATTCTCCCTCACGTTTTTAACTAACCCTCCACCGCCTTCCCAGCTCTTACCCTCAACCTTTTACCCACCTCCTCTCTCATTTATCCTTTACTTCGTTCAAATTTCCCGCCTTCCTACCCTTCTTTCCCTGCTTCCACACTTTCTATACTTTCCCGCCACACACTACCTGTCTCCCAACCTAACCTCCCAACCGCTCCCTTCACCCGCCTCACACTTCGCCACCCATTGCCCCCGCCCTTTCCCCTTTTTACTCCACCCTTCCTACCCTTCCTTCCACCTTCCCCACTAACTCCATACCCTCTTGTCCCCCTCTTCACTCCCACTTTCCACACCCAACTCGCAACACCACACATCCACTTAACCACTCTCGTGTCCGGAAACGGAAGTCCCCGGTACCACTACTATTCCCTCCGCTTCCTCCTTCTTAATTTTTCAAAGGGTCCCCAGAATTGTACTAATCGGAGGGAGGGCGTAGAAATACAAGTCTTTCCAAGGCAGTGTAAAGACATCAACTGCCTCAGATTCAGGATCTTTCTTCTAAGATACACGATTACATTTATGATTCAATCTCGTCGCAAATAAGTCTATGTCCGGTGAACCTAAAATTCGAATTATTTCTTTAGAAGCAGTCTTCGACTATTTGTACTCTGTTTCGGGCTCTAATTTACGCGATTCGGCGTCTGCCTCGAAATTCTCGCGGTAGCTAATATATGAAGCAAAAATCCAAATGTCTCGGTTCTCGCACCACCGTCAATTTCCTTTGTAATCTTATTTAAATTCTCAAATTGAATTCCGCCCATTCTATTGATATACGATATTTCTGTGGTGTGTCAATTCTGAGTAAAATGCTACAGTTCTGCAAGCCTTTAGCAAAACATTCAAGACCAAAGTATGCTGCTTTTAGCTCCAAATAATTTACGATATTGCTGTTTGACCGTAATCCAAAACCCATTATATCTTTGTGTTTCACATACAGCTCCCCATCCTGTGAGCGACGCGACTGAGTAGATTTCCATATCAAATACTATGTAAGTTGTTGATTGTATTAATCCCAGACATATGTAATATGTATCTCTCATCATGTAAAATCTACAACATTCGTCCTTAGCGTCATATTCGCCTCGTAATTGCCGTTGCTATTTGCAACTACTAAGAACTTCTGGCGCTCAAATTCTTTCGTATAAACCCTGCTGTATTTAATAGCTGGGTAGCAAGGTACAATCGTGCGAATAAATTGCGCGATATCTCTTAACTTGCATTGAAATAATTTACGAAAGCGTTGTATTAATATCTTGATCGCTATCCTCTTTTCCCCAGGCAGTTCCCGGGTCATAAAGGACGAGTCGAAGGTAAATCCTAAGAATCTACACCTCTTTGCAGGTACCATTTGGCTCTTTTCATAGTTTCTTATAAACCCTAAGTTTTCTAATAAATTTCGATTCTTGTTCAAATTGCTTGTACATTCCGAAGAGGTGTCTCCAAGCACTAATCAATTGTGTAAATACACAACAAAATATAAGTCCAATTGTCTTAACCAACTTACTACAGGATTCATTAATTTTGTACAGCTCATAGGGGCTGAACTTAATCCAAATGGTAAACAAATAAATTAGCATTATTTCACACAAAAATCAAATCTTAACAATTTTCTGTGCGACTCGTCAATTGATATTAAATAATACGCGCCCTTCAAATAGGTAATCGACATGTAACAATTCTATAACCTTCCAGTTTAAAGTGCTTTGTCTCCGCAACTCGCTTACATACTTAAGGTTTAAAATTAACCTAAAAGACTTATTCGTTTTGGGGACTAGAAAAATATTTGAAAGGAATTAATCCTTTCCCGGTTTGGATGCAACAACCGCGCCTTTAGTAATGAGTTGCGTAATTAAATTAGCTACATCTACCTTATCCGTCCCGGATAATTCTCTATTTAAGGCAGGCTTAGATTGACGCGAAGCTGACCTGAACGGCATCTTATAACTCTCGATCTATGACAAAATCTTTAGGTCTGAGGTTAGAACCCTCCAATTATTATAAAATAATTTTAAACGACCAGCAGTACAGCTTACAGGACCATTTATCGCCTCTTTGAGTAGTTTTCTCTTTGCGAACTCCTGTACGCGCTTTGATGCGTTCGCTGTGGCTGCTCCACATGGCGACATTCCTGGGTTCGGTACGAGGACGTCGCTGTTCGCTTCTGCCTCCCTGACCCCGTCGAATAAGTCCTGTTCTGTGGACGAAGCGGCGGGCCTTTCGAGTATTTTGAACTCTTCAAGCTGGAGGTTTTGATATCTTAAGGTTTGTGGCGGACTGCTGTATAAGTTTTGCTTTGCAGTTAGGCGATAGAAATTCGTGTAGGAAACAATAGAACAGCAAGATACACTTTAAACTTTAATAGTACACTGAATGTTCGCGTTACACCAGTAATTGGTAACCCTAGATACGGTAGTATACAAAATCGTACTTGACGCGGTGTGATAGAACCAAGACTGAGCACGATCGAGGTACACTCTCCGAGGCAGCGAAAGCAAAAAAAATCGACATACGTATTGGAGTCTCGTCTATGTGAGATACAGCTGACTCGGAACAGCGGCCTCGACCTGTAGGAGGTAAACAATTCGTACGAACTTATGGTCCAGCCATTTACCGTTCCCGAGGTATGCAACAAAAATCGCGAATATTGAACATTTGCTGTTTTTAAATTCTCTGGCAAATTTGTGACAAAAAGTAAATCATCAACCGCCGTCGGACTCTCATTGTATTAAAATAGACCAAACGACTTTTGCGAATAACCATCTCGTCGTATACCGAATCAGAGAATAACCGACAGACATCGCTTAAACATTCGATCATCGCTATCGCCCGCGGAGTTTCGTAATAAAATCGGAGATGTTGCCTTTCCAACTCCCGAAATGCAAACCCGTAATCCTGATTGCTTGCTTATAATTCGTTTGTCCCGTGCAGGGGCGTTCCATTTATTGACCGTTCGACCTCCGCCTTAAGTTTGAGGAAGTCGAGCATGAGACAATTGTTGGGAGGTGGATATTTTTTCTACCCCATTAAAAATGGGGGAGTCCCATTTTTAAAATTTCTGCCCAGCGAATGGCGAAACTTGAATGGACAGAGGACGCTAAGATCCGCTCCTTTGCCAGAACATTGCTGAGTCTTTTTCAGCTTCCGCGGCCTTCCTTTCCCGCCCGCCGCTGCGGGCTGTGATGGATGACGCTGTGTCGTCGATATTTGTGATTGGTCGCCTGACGGTGGCAGCGGCGGCGGCGGCGGCGCAGCGGCGGCGTGCCGCCGATTTTCGAGTTTCGAGATTCGACAGGTTCGATCTCGGCGCTCACTTCACGACACGGATCGATCTGCTATCAATGAAATAGACCGTCTTTGGTTACTTCATCTTCCTTGAAATGATAATGAATTATGTTGCAATGAAATCTGTCAAGCAGGTTAGGGCCTGCATCGCAGAGACTATCATATAGTAATATCTAGGACAGGTTAGCGCCTGTACTCGCTCACACAGAATAGATCTGGTGAGCCTACTTACTTAAGCTTCTTATTCTGTACTCACGCAAATAACATCTGGTGAGCGATATCAGCTTGTCGGAAATTCGGTACAGGTTAGGGCCCGTACTCGCTCACACAAATTAGATCTGGTGAGCGACATCAGCTTGCGTTCTTCGGAAGTTCGAGTACAGGTTAGAACTCGTACTCGCTCACGCAGAATAGATCTGGTGAGTACTTCACGCAAATTAAATCTGGCGAGCGATGTCAGCTTATGTTCTTCGGAAGTTCGAGTACAGGTTAGAGCCCGTACTCACTCTCGCAAAATAGGTCTGGTGAGTACCTCCGTACAGGTTATAGCCTGTAGATATTTACGTACATCCGTATGTAAATATTTTTCCACAAAGGAGTTTGGTAACGAACAGCCAGGGAGATTTCTCTTACTGCTACTTGAAGAAAAACTCCGTGATGAGTTGGAAGCCGATCGCCTGCGACGACGCGACTTCCTCTTTTTTTTCATATTCGTCAGCTCCGTCTCCAATTATTCAAAGCGTTTCGGCAGCTTCTTTTCTTCGTGCGGGGACAACTCGGGGCGGCCTAACCTCTTCCTTTCCATTGCGTGTAATCACGTGTGACTCTTTCGGCAAAAAGAAAGAGAATGAGGAACGCGGCCGACGCCGCATGCGTGTTTTATTTTATGTTAAAGATGTGACCATACCGGCATAGAGTAGGGGTACTAAAATTTGATCTTGAGGAGGAGACGCTAAATACAATTTACAAAATACGCTGAAGTTGAAATGTCACTATGTAAGCATGAATTTGCATTGATGTTGTCCACCTCCTTCTGTTACTAGCTTGAAGCACATTCTTTAGTCATTGCGGTACATGCTTGGGATAGAAGAGCATCAAAAGATGAGTTAATTTAAATTGTCATCGTATTATTATCTTATTTATGAAAAATAATATACCATGTATAAATATGTTAAGTCTTGTTTTTGTCACTTTAGTTCCCTTTTTAAACAGTCGGGTTTTTTTAAATTTTTGATTTTTTGATTTTTTCCTTTTTAATTACATATAGCAATATTGTATGGCAAGGGCCGCAGCGTGTTTAGTTCGTTAAGGGAAACATTGCAGTGAGGGATGTTAAAAACTCTCCTCGGATCCAGATCACTACAGCGAGTCCTTCCATTTTTATTATTTCTATCTCACAATTTTGAAAATTATATACCGTAGGACATTTCTAATGACACCTCATTCGTTCAAATCGGTGTATCCGTACAGGTTCTAGAGCAGGCCTGCCCCATCGAGTGCAAATATCTCCTGAAGTTCTGGGACCCGCGCAGCAGCGAGCGCGGGACTGGTCACGTTGCTAACCACAGCATGGATTGCGGGAGAACTGCATGAGTGTGCCGCCGTCCATGCAGGCTCGTACATGGACGCACACTAATGCACTTCTCTCACAAATCTCGCAACGGGTAGCAATGGAACAGTCCCGCGCTCGGCTGTTACCCGGGTCCCAGAAATTCAGAAGGTATTTGCACCCGATGGGGCAGGCCTGTTCTAGAGCGTAACATCTGGACATACAAACATAGCCTGATAAACACAATACGCTCCTTTGTATGCCGCAGTCGGGTAAAAACATTACGTTTTACATTTTATTAATACATAATCCACCGCAAACAACACTATGTGCCTCTCGAACCGAGGGTAGAAACCGCCGAATAGCCCAAATCCTCAGCCGGAAGAGGGATAACGGATAAATATAAAGTATCTTTTATACTAAATTATCCAGATATTATCTTTACCCATCTTTGTTCTCCATCCACTTCGCCGTGATTCATTCAAGTCTTCCTGAGGAGAAAATAGTAATTAGGGAAATGCGGCAACAGCGCGATACGACTCTCGATACGTATCGGCAGCTATGTCTTTCCTACATTTAACGGTTAGCTTGGACTTCCGCCGGTTCTGATGGTACATGGCGCCAATATACCATCTGCGCCTGTGACGGAGAATCCTTGAAGTTTCATTCAATCATTTCTCGAGTCTGTCTCAGTACACCATTCATAAATTCATTATTATTTCAACGTACGGTGCTTATTAGCGGTCAAACGCTCCAGACCCACCTGCACGGATGTCTACTGGAGGCAACTATATCCGCAAAAACTTCCTTCTTGCTTATTCGACGACGAAAGTTGGTTGAAACGGTTTGTTTACTACATCGCGTATACGTACACGCTTTCCTTAGGTTGTGTGAGTGTACGCACACATTCAAGGCCCGATGAGACGGCAGCCTTAACTTTATTTGGCGTTGTATAATTTTTTGGCGCGCGATCGAGCCGCCGAGAACCGTCATTTGGCGATACATTGAACGCGGGCGCCAGGCCTCAACAATCAGCCTCAACTCCGCGGTCCTCGATGACAGGACTGAGCACCAGAAAATTTTGCGGCAGTAGTATAGCAAGCCGGGTTTTAAGCCCAGGGGGCAATGAGGGGAGCGCGGGGGCGGGGGGAAATGTGGACGCGCGGGGGAGTGCGGTGGAGAGAAACCTGGGCGTGGGGAGAGTGGGGGGAGGAAGACAGGTTGCGCGCGCACGAGCCGCGGAGTAGGGGAAAGCCGCGATGATGGAGGGGATGAGTCCGGGCCGAGCCGCCGCAGGGACCTGGCCCACAGCTGGAAATTTCCACGCAGGGAGAAATGCACCTCTGAAAAAATTTCGGGGGAAGAGTAGTAGGTAGGCTATGCCGATTCTGAGACTGGGTGGTGAGGGGTTGAGGCGCGGCGGGGGGTACCGCGCTCTTCCGCGAGATGGGCGAGGGAGGGAGGTGGGGAGGCGGGTATCGAGTTCGTATGTGAGGGGATGACGTCACAGAGGAGGGGGATCCCAAAATGGCGTCGACCGAGTTCGTGGGTGAGGGGGATGACGTTACAGTGGAAGGGGGATTTCAAAATTTTAAAATAGAGTCGCGCGCATTTCGTATTGGCGCCACCTATTGGATGTTTAAGGCACTTTGGGTCCGCGTCGATATTTGGGTCCGCCTTGGTAAATTTTCCAGGTTTTTCATACATGTCGTATTGGCGCCACCTGTTGGATGTTTAAGGTACTTTGGGCACGCGTCGCCGCTGCGCAATCTCCGTAGGCGTGCGGGGATCGGGGCGCAGGCGCGACCGCGACCGATTGGTGGAAATTGAAATCGCGTCTTCGATGATGATTTCTGAGAAAGAGGGTGGACCATGAGAAAAGATTTTTTTCTGAGAAATGATAAGCAAATATTTGAATCGTGGGATCGATACAGTACACGTGCAATGATGTAAACATAGAGCGATAATGATTGTAAATCAATCACTGTGATAGCCCATGGAATAAACACGACATTGCATTCGATGATGATTTCTGAGGAAGAGGGTGATATCTGAGCGGACTTTTCCCAAGACCATGCCTCTAAGAAGTATCCTCGAGAAAACGCATTGTCCCTGAAGCAATAAATTAGGCGTTGCGTTCACGCGGGCAACTAAGCGATAATTATTCGGGGTAGAGTTCCGAGTATTTTCACGATCGAGAACAGGGCGACGTCTCAAGTACCCTTCTCGAGGGTCTGCAAGTCAAGCGTCGTCGGAGCGTGTAAGAGCGAAAAGATTTTGTTTATTTCACAGGGAAGGTGGAAGTTCGGTGAGTAATTCTGACATATTAAGATTTTTAAGATTTAGTAATTTATTCAATTTAATTATCCCACACGACTACATCGTCAGCGAATAGGGCACTATCGTCGTCGGTAAAAATGGCATTGTTAACAATTTCATTAAATAAATCCTCATCGGTATAAAATGAATCATCGCCAACTTGCTCGGGGACAGTCTGAATTGCAATATCGCCAGCCTGAAGCTCTGATACGGCATTCGCAAAAACCGCGTCAAAGTTAATCCGTTTCGCATTGACACATTTTCGCCAAACTACACTTTTTGGATCCATCAAACTGTTCAGTCCATATACATTATTATAATCAATGTCATCCCAATCATCATCATCATCATCGTCACTAACATCTAAAAAGAATATTTTTTGCCGCGCATACCTATTTAACCAATATCGCTCACTCCCGTAGTTGTCAGCCGGTATCTCGCCGCCGTATATACCAGTACCATTGTAAAACACATTTAAAAAGATGTTGCTATCGTGAACAACTTCCGTCTCTTGAAGTTCTTCACCACGAATTTCTTCGATTTGAACCGCAACATTCCGACACGCAACATATATTTTGGGGTTGTAGTCACGTATAGGCAGCACAGAGGAGTCGGAGATCGCAGCGGCAGCTGGATGATTGAATTGCACCGGCAATGACATAATCTGAAACCAATTTTTCTTATAATTCTCAAAGTTGCTGGCACAACGATTCACTAAAATATGGTAATGGAAACATACGGTATTAATCGATTGTATTTCCGTGCGATGAACGGCGGACGATACCCTTCAAAGCGATCTCGCTTACAACAACACTTCGATGCGACAGTCTCCGATGCAACTGCAATCGACTCAGACACAATAAATTTTTAAAACGTTTCTTGTAGTAACATATGACCCGACTAATGCAGTAGCATGAGAGAACTGATTTTATCGTGGCCGTTCCACGATCACACATACGAAAACATAGAGCAATAATTATTCGACGTTGCATTCGTGTAAGCAACCATCGTAAACATACAGCGATAATTATTCGGAGTAGTGTTCCAAGTATTTCATATCGAGGAGGCTGTAAGTCAATCGTCGCGATAGCCCTTGGAGTAAACACGACATTGCACCGTATGTTTATATCTGAATCGTGGGAGTAGTACAGTGGATTGTGTAAGGGTGGGGAAAAATTTGAGGATACGTTCGAACTGCATCTAACGTAAACATAGTGCGATGGCGTCATAAGGATCTCGGATAGGGTAGGTGGCTAGTATATTAAATCCTTCAGTCGCTCGGTGAATATCGTGAAATACGTTACGCGTGCATAAGTATCACGGGACATGAACTCTTTCGTGAAATCGTACGAATCGTTGCGGGATAAGATCCCACGGCTGCGTACCCAAGAACAGTGCTATGAATGGTTAATATCATATGACGAGTACTTGCACCTCATCCACGAGCATTTTAAGACCCGAAAAGTATCGGAATCGGAACAACAACGTTTGACATTACTTACGAGTAGTTTTGAAGTAGTGGGAACGTGAGTCCGAAGCAAAATAGCGTGCACAGTCGCTGAACTGGACGCGCGAGACGCATTGCTCGCGTCATCGTCTTCCGAAGACGATAGCGATGGTGAGGAAAACCATTTATGGAAGTTGCTGCAGTTGGATGACGAATCACTAACGATCGAGAGACATAAGATCCGCGACGTGTTAAGTGCACCAACATTATCCGAGTCGTCATGGATCGGCATCTTTCAACATGGATTTATGCAATTGTCGCGCGAACGTCGTCAATTGTTACGTTATATCGCGCGATACAGTACTGCTGGTAAGTGCACATTACATTGCATCGTTGCTGCAAAGGAAGTGTACTTTAAGCGTACGAAGTACATTACCGCGATCCTGTGTACGCCGTTGACGCTTCTACATGACATTGAGAACGGTATGGTCGAAGTACTGAAAGTACTGAGTCCTGATACAACAACAATTCCAGTGAATAAGTTTTTGGGTCGGGAATTGACCCGATATTTGGATGATCGTACGAGCTTACCGCGAAACTCGACACTCGCGAGTATGATCGTATCACCTGGAGAAGCCGTATCGTGAAATCAGGTGTAATCGAGCGTCTCTGAGAAGTTAACTATTTCTGAAGAAGTGAACTCTTTGTGAATAAGTGAATATGGAGGGGTTCATGGACACGTACAGGGTTTTGTCCCGGATGTCTAAGCTTTTACGCAGTATTGCGGAATTCCGAGACTGGACTGCTTCAACACTGCTTCCCCCTCTGGAAAAGCGGGCGTCCCGACCGCGTTGAGTCCTCTTCGGAATCTTCGTACCCCTGCCTGAAGAAGTTGTCGTGCAAGCCCCGTGGCTTCTACAGACATTCGCCTCGGCATTTGCCTTCTCGCTCAGGGGAAAACCACGGAAAAACCCTGAGCAAGGCGTGGGTACAACGGGACGGCTGGTGCATTCTCCTCTTCACCATGTCCTGGAACCCCAACGACGCTTTCGTCCTCTTCCCTTGGTCCCGCGACGAACTCCTCGGAGAACTCCGGGTACGTCCCCCGATGAGACGTTCCAGCTCCTTGCTCCACGATGTCCCTGGTGCTCCGCCCTCCAACGACGATTCCACTGCGTTGCGCTCCCTCGGCAGGGATCTCCAGCGACGAAGCATCCTGGCCTCGTCCGTCCAGCGTCCTCTGGAACTCCAGCGATGCTCTCGTCCTCCCCCGTTTGTCCCGCGATGAAATCCACGGAGAGCTCCAACGGTTCCTTATTCCGCGGGTACTCCGTCTGGAACCCCGCTGTGGAACGTCCCACGACGGCTCCACCGCTCCGACGCTGCATCCTCCCAGCGGGCTCGACTCCGACGATGCCCTTCCGGTGGCCTGGTCCGGAACTCCAATCCTTCGATGTCTCCAGAGTTCCCTTTGCGAAAGAGGAAAAATAGACTTTAACGTCCTCTTTTAACGGCAATAAAGACAAGGGTCGGGCTACGGAGAGCGTCTCCATAGTCCGGTCCAACTAGAATGGAGTGAGTCCTGTGAAGTCCCCTTGTCCCCCCTCCAGGTGCTCCCGCAGCCGCTCTATCCCAAGGGCGACTTGAAACCGTCGGTAGCCAATTCCTCCCTCCGTTGCTCTCCTCGACCAACGTCCTCCGCTCACCAGCCGTCACCCAGATCTTGACCTATCCCGATGTCTCTTATGGGGTCGGGTTCGCCGAACCCGGGCCGATCCCGAGCCGATTCCGCGACGGTGTTCGACCACGAACTCCCTCCGCCGCGGCAGTAGCAAACTCGTGCCCTCCAGGCACGTCTTCTTTGCTTCGGTGGTGCCGCGCTCCTGGGGACGCCGCTCGCCAGCAACACGACTGCATGGATCCCTGGCCGTCTCCCAGAGCCGTGCACCCACCCATGGTGAAGTCCGTGCACTCCCGGACGTCGCTGCGTCTCCGCCGGAGTCGCACCTCCACCACCAATACTCCGACGCTCCCTCTTCAGGGTCTTTCCTGGCTTCTTGTAACGGCCATCGGCGCTTCCCTCAAACATCAGTTTCGCCGGACAACGCAACAAGATGTCCTCGGCCGTTGTCAGTGGTGTAGACAGACAATTAAAGCGGAGAACAGGACGAGTCAATGAAACATATTGGGGAACAGATTACATATGGGAGACGGTGGGCATATCGCGGGAACATATGGGGAAAAACACATGTACAGTCTGTCCGTTAGACCGTCTCAGTCTCCGCAGAGACATTATCCAGTGGTAAAAGGGGGGGGGAGAAAGGGATTAATTTGAAAGCATGCTTGTATAAAAAAAGATAGCAAACACAAGATATGCGGTTAGCGTCGAGGAGCCAACTTCAGTGCGTAGTCGTTTGACGTACGCTCGCATTACTTTCGACGGCAACTGTCCTTTGACGTTTTCTACATTACCCAACGAGCTATTCCTCCAAAAATCTGGATCCCTTTTCGTAGGTCGGCTTCCCCAGCTTCCAGAGCCGACCCAGCAGTGTCCTTTCTTTCCGGCAGCTTCCTCGCCGAAGCCTCGCAGTCGCTCCGTTGTCGGCGGGCCTCGATCGCCGTCGACGTTGCTCCTATGGTTGTCCCTCGACGTCGACGGACCTTGACCGCCGTCGCTCCCACGTATGTCCCTCGATGTCGGCGGGCCTCGGCCGCCATCGCCGCCGTTCCGTCTGCGGCTGTCCCCCGTTGTCCTGCCGCAGGCTGGATCGTACGCAACGGCTCCTTGCGTATCGCACGCAACAGCTCCTTGCGTCTCGTACACGACAGCTCCTTCCGTCTGCCACGCAACGGCTCCTCGCGTATCGCACGCGACAGCTCCTTGCGTTTCTTCGGGATCCGTGGCCACGGATCCCACTTCTGACACCAATGTTGCGCCGGGGTGTTTCCACCGACGACCACCCCGACGCAAAGGAGTAGAATGAAACGCGGGAACATTGCACGACATGTCTATATCTGAGTATACAGAGCAATCATAGCACAACCCGCACATCCGAACGCTACGGCATTCGGTACCAGACAGTCCACGGCGTCGTCCTGACAGTCTTCTCGAAGGGGGTTGATCCTCTTCTGTCTAATGCTACGAGCACCAGCAGGCTATGCACGGGCCTATACCCGGTGCTCGCAACAATATTGTTACAAAAAATCGAATATAAATAGAAAATAAAAAAATATAAAATTGAAATAGAAATAGAGAAATATAAACAAATGAAAAAATAAATAAAGATTAAAATCTATATAAATCGCACACCGCGGGCGGCGGCAGCGCGAGCGGCGTTGGCGGTGGCGAGAGCGATTGTAGGGAGCATGTTTTGCAAATGCTCTATCTGGGGCGGCGGTGGCAGTGATGGCAGGTTCTAAAACATGTAAATCTCAATATAATATTGATACGTGTAAACATTCCGTATAATGCATTATCGCAGCATCACTAACCGGCCAGACGTCAGTACTGATATCTTCGCTAGCGATGCCATCAGTATCACTGTCATCGCTAGCGATGTCATCAGTATCACTGTCATCGCTAGCGATGTCATCGTCGCCATTGCCAACGCCAACGTCGGCTGCATCCTGCGGACCCTGATGATGCCGCGTTTGCGGCTGCGATAGGCTCTAGAACACAGAAATCTCGATAAAACATTGCAACATTTAAACAACATAAACACCAAAACGCGTAAAAACATTGCAAAGTATCACTTACCGACAGATCTACGCCGAACACCCGTCTTAGATCATCATCACCGTCGGGGCACGCAGCCACCGCGATGCGTGGCAACACGCGTTCAAGATACATTTTAAATTACTGTGGCTGCACCCTTCCATTTCAAGTCGTAGGTGCTCGCATGCGGAAGCTTATCTTAGCTGAGTGTTGCTTACGTTGTAAAAGTAAGATGCTATCGTTCTCCACCTTCATTTTTCGCTGACGATTCTTAGTTCGGCTATCATTTTCTCCGAATTATTCTCTGGCCTACGCTCTCCTTTCTCCTTATTTATACATGTCTTCTTCCCCTTCTTCTTTGGACACATCATTCGACTAGATCACACCACTTTCAACGTGAATCGAACGTGTAATGAACCACTTTGATTATGTATCGAACATGCATCGAACGTGTATGGTACCACTTCGAACATGTATCGAACGTCAATCGTACCTCTTCGAACGTGTATGGTACCACTTCGAACGTGTATTGGACGTGTAATGAACCACTTCGAACATATATCTTCAACGACGCGAAGAACGCTCGAGCGAAATAGAATTGTATTTCGCGCCTCTTCCTCGAGATCACTGGTAGTAACCTTACTCTATGCAGTTAGCGCCACTGGTTGAAAGTCTAGGTTTCTTTTTTCCCCTAGCCCCGCCGTCTACGGGTCTTCCCGCTCCTGCGTCATTCCTTTCTTATGTGCGGAAAGTGCCACAGGCCTATTTTTTTGTGAAGCGGGCCAAAGAAAGAATTAAAGAAAATGGGACGGAAAAGAAACAGGAGAACCGATTCGGAGGAGGAAGATCGTTTGGAGAAGCGGTTAAGACGATTGGAAAAAAGCTTACGAAAATATAAGAGAAGACATCGTTCACGATACCGTAAGTAAGGCTATGTTTTCGGAATGAAGGAAGCAGATTCAGATTTGGACACGAGTCCGGATCTGGTACTCTCACGAGAGAGAAAAAGTGACAATATTGGGACACGAGTCCCTTTCGCTCTATGCTATATACGTCACCTGTCGGGTCGGCCCGCACAGGTTCGGACAAGAGTCCTGGAATATGTGACGATACAGAAGAGATCTCTGTAAGCGGGACACGAGTCCCATAGGCCGACCAATAAATTCCCAAGGGGAGTTTTGGTTTGAGCTGAGTCTCTTCCCCTTCTGCTATACACATCACCTGTCGGGTTAGACCTTGACAGGTTCGGACAAGAGTCCTTGAACACGTGATGACGCAGAGGGGAATCCCATTCGATAAGCAGGACACGAGTCTCATTAGCTGGCCCATAAATTTCATGAATCAAAAAAGAAAATGAATATTTCTAATTTTGTGTATATTAATTCAGGTGATTCATCATCGGGCTCAGATACCTCATCTACAAGCAATAAGGAAAACTTGGAAGGCCCCGGGGATACCAGGGATGGAAATCTGAGCGACTTCGCTGAAGGTAGACCTGCGGAGCAGCAGGAAGAAACAACGGAGGAGGCTACTATTGTAGCAATAGAACTTAATTCTGATAACAACCAGGCAGTAGCACCTGGAGAATTAGCCCAAAATATTTTGGAGGTATTGGGAAAACGTTTAGAACCTGAAATACCGTTGGGACCAGCTATCCACAAAGATATTTCCATACGCTGGATGGAAATCTGTAACAAGGGACTTCCTAAAGAGGAACAAACGGTTTTAATGAAAAAATATCCAGTTCCGGAGAACTGTAAGGAAATTAATCCACCCATTTTAAATGCAGAGGTAAAGGCCTCCTTACCAGAAGGGGCTATCAATAGCGATGCTCGCATGGTCTCAAAACAAAAAAAATTGGCATCATGTCTCTCAGCTCTAGGAGGGGGATATCAAGGTTGTTACTTGACGGGGGGCCAAATAACCTAACTGTATTAGAGAACTTATGTGATGCGGGCAGACTGCTGGTGGATCTTCAACATGAGGAGTCGCTGACTAGGAAGTCGTCGGTCCTGTCGAATTTGAATGCTAATATAAGAAGCCCTAAATGTGACGACCATAGATGCAAATTTATTTGGCCAAGAATTAGAGGGCCATATCAAGACAGCAAAATCGTTGGAACGAACGAGCAAGGAGTTAAAACAACCTTCCAGATCTCTGACAAAATTTTCAAAAAACGGGAAGGGCCCGACCCGTCCTTTATCATCGAGGACACAACCCAAAGTGATGGGCGGGCACAAGAAACCAGTCAGTCGGAACTCAGCCTACCATAAACCGAGCACGAGTACATCGTGGATGCGAGATCAGAAGACGTCGAGGAGACGATAGATTCGGTAAGTCTTCCGGCAGGCAGATTGAGATGGTTTTATGAGGCCTGGAAGAAAATTACAGAGAATACCATTATTTTACAATGGGTATTAGGGTATAACATTCCGTTTGTAAGTCCGCCTCGTCAGAGCGGGGTATCCAAGGAAGCTCACTGGTCATCTGATGAACTTAATCAGATTCCGAAGATTATAAATCAATTATCTCAGAAGGGAGTTATTAGAAAGTGTCAGCCTGCGGCGGGTCAATTCGTCTCAGCGATTTTTCTTATTCCAAAGCCGGATGGCTCCAGTCGGTTAATTTTAAACCTTAAGAAATTGAATAAGTTCATAAAAACTGAGCATTTTAAATTGGAGGACTTAAAATCTGCCAGAGATTTAATGGTTCAAGGTTGCTTCATGAGTACCTTAGATCTTAAAGATGCATATTATCTAATATCGATCGCAGAAGCGAGTAGGAAGTTCTTAAGGTTCAGCTTCCAAGGGAGCCTTTTTGAATTTAATTGCCTTCCATTTGGTTTAAATATTGCACCTTATGTTTTCACCAAGCTAATGAAACCAGCCATATCTTGCTTAAGAAAACGAGGTATACGCTCTATAATTTACTTAGACGACATCCTCCTCTTAGGAGACTTGTATGAACAATGCAAGTTTTGGTCAGAAGAAACTTGTTCAGAGTTAGAGGTTAGGTTTTCTTATAAATGCCAAAAAGAGTCAATTAAACCCTTCTACATGTTGTAAGTTTCTGGGATTTATGTTAAATTCGCAAGAGATGTCAATAGATCTCCCGGAAGATAAGGGAATGGGCTTATTAAAGTCTATAAATAAATTTCTTAATAAAAAAGATTGCAAAATTCGTGAATTCGCTTTGTTTATAGGGTCATTAGGCGCTAGCTGTTATGCCCTCAGATATGGTTGGGTATATTTAAAAGATTTAGAAAGAGAAAAATTTCTAGCGTTAAAGAATAATAACAACTTCGAGGCCAGAATGACTATCTCAAAAGAAATGGAAGAAGATTTAAATTGGTGGCGATCCAATATTAGGAAAGCTAAGAATCCTATTAACGAATTCAGATTTGAGATGGAGATTTTTTCAGATGCATCACAATCGGGATGGGGTGCATATTGCAATAATAAGACCACTCATGGTTTTTGGGAGAAGAATGAACGTAAATACCATATAAATTATTTAGAACTACTGGCAGCGTTCATCAGTTTAAAATGCTTTGTAGAAGACCTCAGAAGGTGTAACGTGCTATTACGAATTGATAATACGACGGCGATATCGTACATAAATCGCATGGGAGGAATTCGGTTTAAATTACTTAGCAAATTAGCCAAAGAGATATGGAAATGGTGCGAGTCTCGGGAAATTTGGATTTTTGCATCCTATTGTTGCGAGGTTTGCTGGGGTGGAGATTCTCCTGTAGAATCTTGCTGCACTCCGCGGGTATCCTCGAACGGATCGTTCCGCGGGCTCCGATAGGACGGGTGAAAATGCCGGGAACGGGATTCTCGGGTCGAGCCGAGAGGTAGTGGATCGTGCCGGTTAAAGAGTTGGAACTCACCGTAGTTATAACAAGTTTATTGCACTGACGCGACGAGCGATCACGGGCGTGATCGCGTACTGATCTTTTACAAGTGACATCAATGATTGATTTGCCGTGGGTTTATATACAATGTTTTGGGTCACGGTTTGGTGGCCGCGGGGGAAGGCTTAATGGTCTTCGCCCGTAGATCTGGGTCTCTGCAGCGTATGCGTTTCTTTCGGTTGCGTGTACTGCTGAGTTTGCTGCTGAGTTTGCTGGCGTCCGTTACGCCAGGTGTTATTGGTTATGATTCGTGTCATAACACTATATTAGCTCAAAGGATAATGTATCAGCCGACGCGGAATCGAGACGACTGGAGCCCGAGACGGAATTTGAATATCGGATGAGGCATTTGATAAAATATGTCGGAGTTTCGGAACCCCTGAGATCGACTTATTTGCTAGTCGATCAAATACGAAATGCCGTAGATATGTGTCATGGCGAAGGGATCCGGAGTCAGTCGCGGTAGATGCATTTACAATTGATTGGACTCCTTATTTCTTTTACGCATTCCCCCCATTTGCCGTAATTCTAAAGACTATCAGAAAGATAAATCGGAGGAGGCCAGAGGAATAGTGGTGGTACCGTTCTGGCCATCACAAGCTTGGTTTCCGAACTGTATGGCCATGTTTGAACCGAATCCCGTTATCTTAAGACCGGACATTAATCTATTGAGTTCTACGAACAGAGAACCTCATCCACTATGGCGTCAACTTTCCCTGGTGGCAGGCGTATTATCAAACAGGCGTTGGAGGCGAGGGGAATGCCAGCAGACGCAATTGGAATCGACATAACCTCAATCAAGAGCTCCAACAATACGAGACACCGCTTAAGAAGTGGTGGAACTTTTGTGGGAAAGAAGAAGCAGATATATTTAAGTTTAATGTTCCTAATATTCTAAAGTTTTTAATGGCCGAATTCAACAACGGGGCTACGTACGGGACAATCAACAGCTACGGGTCCGCTATAGCTCTGTTACAGGGTCCAGAAGTGGGCCAAGAACCGTTGATTAAACGATTTTGTAAAAGGGTTGCAAACCAACGCCCTCCAAGACCAAGATATAATGATACTTGGGAGCCTAAGGTGGTACTGGACCTTTTAGACCAGAAAACGTGACCTTAACGTTGGAAGACCTGTCCAAAAAGTTGGTGACCCTACTTGCCCTAACGACAGGTCAGCGAATGCAGACTCTTTTGTTAATTGATACCAGAGATATAAAAGTTAGACAAGATCGTGTGGAAATTAAGATCCCGGCAAGTATTAAGACTTCAGGACCGCAGAGAAAACAGCCGACCCTTATTCTACCTTATTACGGGGAAAATAAGAGGTTATGTGTCGCAGGCACATTAGAGGCCTATCTGCAACGAACGCAAAAGTTGCGTAAGGATATAAAAGATCTGTTCATCTCCTTCAAGAAACCATACAAGAGAGTCTCACCCCAGTCTCTCAGTCGCTGGATAAAAAGCGTGTTGGAAAGAAGCGGGATAAATACAGATATTTTCTCAGCATACAACACACGTCATGCAGCCACCTCGGCGGCAAAAAGAGATGGAGTAAGCATAGACGTGATAAGAAGGACCGCGGGTTGGTCTGAAAAATCAAGAACGTTCGCAAAATTTTATGACCTTAAATTGACAGAAGAAGACACGTCGTTCGCATATGCCATACTAAAGAGGTTAGTATAAGCAATTTAAGTTAGAGGTGCCATAAACTCTTTAAACATCTACCAGTGATCTCGAGGAAGAGGCGCGAAATACAATTAAATGCTTAAACGAACTTACCTGTAAGTGAAGTTCAATCATGATTGTATGAAGCGCCTCTTCCGAAGAGATCAGTCCCGCCCTAATCCCATACTCATCTTGATGAGTAAACCCAACAATTATGGCACAACTTTGAAGAAATGACGCAGGAGCGGGAAGACCCGTAGACGGCGGGGCTAGGGGAAAAAAGAAACCTAGACTTTCAACCAGTGGCGCTAACTGCATAGAGTAAGGTTACTACCAGTGATCTCTTCGGAAGAGGCGCTTCATACAATCATGATTGAACTTCACTTACAGGTAAGTTCGTTTAATCATTTAATTATGCAGTGTCTGCAAATTTTAGAATTAAGTGGCGAAAGGAGAAGGATGGGTAAATAAAATGGAGAAATAATATACGTTTAAGATATATATATATTGTTACATAGAATATAAAACTAGAATAGAAAATAGAAAAATAGAAAAATATAAAAAAATATAAACTATTCTAAGGACGAAGGTGGCGAGTGGGTTTGGCTTAATTATCCCATTCGATAACATCATCAGCAAATAGCTTATTTAATGATAAATCTACAGGAACTTGCGCAGGGTCAGTTTGAACTGCAACAACGCTAGCCCAAAGCCCCGATATTTTATTCGCGAAAATGGAATCATCATCAATCTCTGTTTTCACGTTTCGCCAAACCATGCTCTTTGGAACACCCTCACGATTCCGCCGAGCTATATTCCTACGTATATAATAATCATCATCATCATCATCATCATCATCGTTGTAATTATTTATAAACATTTGGTCTGCGTATCGGCGCAACCAATATTGCTCATCATCGAGGTACTCATACGCATGGCCATTCGTTAGGTTGCGAAATACTTTTAAATAAATGTCACCATCCTGAATAGCTTCCGCCTCATAAAGTTCTGCGCATCGAATTTCTTCGGTTTGAACCGCAACATTTCGACACGCCACATACACTTTCTGACTGGATGAATGAATAATGGTCGCAGCAGCGGTGATCGAAGCGGTAGCTGGACGTTCCAAATTTATGGGCAATGACATAATCTGAAACCGATTTTTCTTATAATTTTCAAAGTTACTAACACAGCAATTCGTTAAAAGAAAAAAATATGATAATGGAAACTCACGGTATTATTCGATTGTATTTTCTATGCGTTGAACGACTGACGATATCCTTGGAAAGCAATCTTCTTCAAAGCAATTTCACTTAAAATGAAAAAAAGTGTTACACAAAAATTTTTCACAGAAATCAGACTTCTGAATGTCCTTAAAGATTGATGAGCAACTGGTCTCGCTACATCTCCTGGCTCGCATATGTATAAAAAAACCCTCCCATCATGAAACTGAAAAGTGCATAGCTTTGCAAAAGTAAGAATGAAATAGAATTATGCGACGTCAGCAAATCTTAGAATTAAGTGGCGAGGACAGAAGGAGGAAGACGGGTGAATAAAATGGAGAAATAATATACGTTTAAGAAATTTTATTTAAAATTAATAGAATATAATTTAACATTTTTTCATACAAGCATCAGCTAGAATATCGTTGATTGCACATGCTACCAGTTCGCAATCTACAAGATACGCCGCATCGAAATATTCGCTATCACGTATGATTTTGGCAGCACGACGCGCATCTAAGGTTTCGCAGGCAACATCGCTCTACTGTAGTACGTTGACAAAATTTGAAAATTTCATCCTCACATCTTCTGCAGTTTCATGTAATCGCAGATACACATAGTTTACACACGGCTCAAGATTAAACAAATATGTTACTGTATTCGGTTTGAAATACAGCGACTTAGTATCTAGTGTCATCTTTACAATCGGAGAATCATACATCTGACAAAAATCAACCGATAATTCATTAATCCGTAGCGATTCTGATCCAGGTAATTGTGCACGTTGTTCGATGGTTGTACTTGTTGCGGCTAGTGCACACCACGTATACCATGATAATATGAAATGATTCCCGCGATTGTCGCCGAGAACAACTTCCACATCAGCCATAGGTCCTACGCTGATCCTAATTTCCAAATATTTGCTACCCATGGTTGTTAATGCGTATCTTCTGACCATGATCCGCGATGCTTGCCGCGGCCTAAAGGTGGGATCTCCTAGCTGCGACAGGTCGCTGCGACTTGTCGCAGCGACTTGACCTAGCGACTGGCCCTAGGCTGAATCTCCTTGCCTGCGACAGGGTGCTGGCTACAGGGTAAGCCTGGAGCCACAGGACACAAAGAGATGCCGCCTGGCGCCCCGTGGCCGAGGTGAACCCTCGGTCGAGAGGAAAAGCCCCCGCAGTGCCTCCCCGAATTTTAGGGCTTTCGATCCCCGAAGGGGTCCGAGAGCCTATTAATAAGTGAGAAATCTTCGACTTCCTCAATTCTCATCAGATCTTTGCGAAAAGGCCAATTGATTGCTTATGTTTCGCCGATGAAACTGACACCAAGAATGACGTAATTCGGACCATAATTGAGGAAATTTCATGAAAAATAAATTTCCATAATTGCAAGCTAATTTCGTTAATAATAGTCCGATTTACACGAAGTTTGGTATGATTTTAATCGAAAAAAGATAAGAAATCCATTGGTGTCACTTCCATATCGATACGATAAAGAATAAAGAATTAGTTTTTTCTAAAACAGGTATGAATCCTCGGCCGACCGCAGCGATTCGAGGTCGGCGCCCCGCAGTCAAGGGGTGAAAATGTGAAATATTCATTTCAGCGTATTAAGAAATTCTTTATTCATTATCGTATCGATATGGAAGTTAGACCAATGGATTCCTTGTATTTTTCTGATGAAAATCATACCAAATATCATGCAAATCGAACTACTTTGACATAAGGAATACAAATTGCATTACCTGGCCCAGCCATTTTATTGCTCTCGGCAGTCAACGGGAGGTCTACCTGAGACCGAAGGCCCTGACTCGCACCGAGGAAGCAAAACTGTGGGGTGGTAGTTCTTTCCCGATGATCAGGGGAAAAAAGCATGTTAATAATCCGGGGACCACTGTAATTTCTCTACGTTCGGCGGGCAATAAACCGTGTTTCGCTACAGTTTCCCGGCCCGGGTAAACGAGCCGCGCGCTCCCCTTTTATGACAGGATTACCACTCGTACCTCATTTACTGTAATGATGTTTGAAAACAATGCCGACTGCTTTCGTACCCGTAGTAATAAAAAAATTTAGATACGACAGGGTTGACCGTACGGTGCCGCGAGCCGGTTGTGGACAACGGTACGTGCCGGTCCCAAGTCCTCGTGTAGCGCCCGGTGACAGAGCAATTACCGGATTAACTCAGTGCGAAGAAAGTTTAAACCCCTGCAAAAATCGGCACGGTGTCGATTGTCCCTGATCGACATCAGGTACACAAATGCTTCCCGACGAACGCTTCGAAAACAAGCAATTGCCTACCGTAAACGAATGAAGAAATTTCGCTTCTAAAAATTCTAAATTACCGGCTGTAAAAGATAATTGGAATTTTCGCCTCGCTCTGAGCGCAGATTTAAAATTCTGCAGGAAAAATACATACAAACATAGACACGTGTTTACACATACCTAGATCAGAAGTAGGCGTCATGATATTTTTACCTTTTTTAGGTACTCATATTAGTAGTCTACAGGTATCATATAAAAATACGTACTCCCATATCTTTTGAATTCTAACTTCTGTCCTTATTTCTTGGGATTCTGTCCCACTGTGGACAACGGATCGCAGTGCGACTCACAGTCGGACTACGCATACAAATTCACAGACATTGGCGAAAATATGAAGTACCTTTTTTTATTGATATAATTATATGAGCATTATCCTTGAGCACTAATGGATACAAAATTATGAAAATATAAACTTTTTAAATCCCGAATTTTTAACAGTAAATACGTTCACTTCTGGAGACGGCTGTAATATGAATGTAAATAATTAGTATTAGAATAATGAAAAAAAATTTTACCATCATACTACACATTGGGGTTGATTGTTAAGAAGTTGTTTATGTGAAAAAAACCCAATGATTTTATTTGTTTTCAACTTGTCAAAAAAAATTTGTTTTTGTCTATTTAAAAAAATGTCGAAAATTGTCCAAAAAACATTTTATACCCATATAATCACTAAACATTGTAGTTTTAGAAAATCCAAACACCAGCTGCGTCAACTTGCGATCTTGAGCAGAATTAATAAAATTGTGTACGCATGTGGGACGAAATGAGTAAATATGTATCTAGACATTGCTTTTCTTGTATCCGATTCATTATGTCTTTATGATGTCTTTATGGAAATGAATATAAATATGATATAGTGAACTATAATTCATAAAATAAGGTTATTATTATTAAAGTTAGTTGAACCTTAATAAATAAACGACACAAGCATCGCATCGCTTTCTTATTTTCTTAAAAAGAAATATATTTTTTAGAAATAGATTTGGGGAGTCGAAATTATGATCAAACATAATATTTATATAAATACTATGCATAAATTGAGACAACAAAACACACTTTTCAATATCTGTAGTAATTTCCGTGTCAAATACTGGTTCTATGTACCTAGATCCTCTTGCAGGCTTGCCGGTTTCACTGTCCGTGTCTACATCACATTCTGGTGTGTTCTGCATGTCCATTAATTCTTCTAAATTTTCTTCATTAACTTAATTATTTAATAACAAAAGTACTTAGGGGAACATTAATTACTTTATCTTTTGTCTGCAATGTGTGATCTAATATTTGAAATCAGAGGATCCGATGAAATTAAGAGATTGTGGAAAATATCCTCATATGTGCGTTTTCTGTTTATTTTTTGACCGGTTATTAGTTCAAGATCAACAAAAAATCACAAAAACAAAATGGTTTATGTGTGTAATATTTATGCCACTTTTGACAAAGATATGATAGGTCACATACAAGAAGTTTGAATGTCCAGCAATTTATATGTTTCGTCCCACTGTCTATTTACCTTCCTTTCTCATATACATTTTTGCAGGAAATAATAGTTCATCTCCTGAAGCCCTTTATATTTGCACCGAAAACCAGATAAAACTATTTTTAAATTTGCTAAATTTTCAAAGTCTCACAACTTTGCTAAAATTCATCCAAAATTGATGAAACAAAACCATTTTAAAGTTTGAACTTTCTACTTTTCGACTCGTTGAATCACATTTATCGAAATGAGTGTCCAGGGGGTAAAATCCGCCCTCAAAGAAGAGTGTGCCAAGCTGCAAAAATTTGTTGATGTTTGTCAAAAGCTAGAGAGTGCAAACAATATTTATTGCAATTTTTATGTTCACTGTCGGAATGTATGATCATTTGCCTTTAAAATAAGTTAAACCTCATCAAAATATGATGTTTTTTTAACAAAGATACGGCCATGTCCAGAGATGTCTACATTTCGTCCCACAGTGCGACTGGTCGCTGGACTCCTTCGGGAGGAGTCTAGCGACCGGTGGTCGCAGTGCCAGCCTGCGACTAGGTATAATGGGAAACAGACCCTCATCGCATTGTGTTGCACCTCGAGTAGCCTAGGCTGGTACTCAAACAGACTCGCGTCAGGCTCCTATGTCTGGCGCATACCCGACGATCGCAGTCGCATGCAGGAGAACAGATGCATGCTTTCCCCATTGCACCAGTACCTGCGACCGGTCGCTGCGACAAGTCGCAGCGACCTGTCGCAGCTAGGAGATCCCGCCTTAAGAGAACAATCAAAGCTATAAAATTGTCCAGTCGTATTAGGAATAAACATAAAAAAATTTCAAGAAGATGTGAAAATTAAGTCTTACCTGTCAAATGTATTCTCCCCGCATTGAGCTACGCCATCATCTCGCATGATGGGAACGTAATAATTCATGTGTCCGGCGTTTCCTTCGGCACTGGTACTGCACATTTTTTCAGAGCACTATTTATTCCGTCGAAAGTCACTGTGGATACTGAGCGATTGATGGAATAGCGTTCGGGAGACTGGCTTAAATATGGCCTAAATTGCTTCCCCCACCACAACATTTTATTTTAAAGCATCCAATTTTTCCATAATGTATTTCAATCTTAACGTCGCAGCATATTGCACGGTTGCATGTAACTTGAGCCCCATCCTCAAGGATAAAAGTCTCGACACTTGAATGTAATATAATACATTTGGGAACGTAGAATCTTAGAATTATGTGGAATCAGCAGAAACTGTGTCGGATGATTTTTGCGCGCTAATTCGTCATACGCGTGAATCATAGAAAGAATTTTGCTGTATCAGAAGAAACTGCATAGAACCATGTTGGGTCGGATTGTCGTTTTTGCATTGGAGGGAGGGCGTACGCCAAAAGAGTACGCAGAGATCACAAATCATGACACCGGTCATAAAAGCGCGCTCCAAAACTGCACAAAGCCTCAAATCGTTGCAACGTGTTGCGAGGAAAAGACATTACATTTACATTCCTTTTTACAACCATGGAAGAATTCGCGCAAGTAATCCGCCAATTATTGGATCAATCCGCACGATTGATTTCGCGAGAAGAATACCTCGCGTGGGAAGAACGGTGCAACGAGTGCATCGAATCGTTGGAAGAACACAGCCGCGTAAAACGTCCTCGATTATCGATCGGAGTTCGGCAATCGATGGTTGCTCGAATCGCGCAGCTCGAAGGACTAAAATATTCGTTGCGCGGTCGTTTCGTGCATGAATGTGCCGGGCATTCGAGTACGGGACTTTTGTGGCGCGAAATAGACACTGCGTTCGATAGCCGCGTGTTAACTGGTGCAGTGCTAAATTCAAATTACATCGAGCCGCACAACTTCCTTCAGGATGCGGGGACTTTGAGGAAACATCGACACCTCAAAGTGAACACGGTGTTCAACGGTGAATTTGTGGCCGGTGACAAGCGTGCTTGTAAAAGCATCAACACCCGAAACTGTGAACTCTTCGGCACATCCGATCTGCAGGAGTGGTACCAGAGATGCGTCGTCGAACCCACCCTGACATCGCTGGAATAGTTCCAGGAACGCGACAGCGGGTGGGCATTGACGAGAATCATGAATCTGACCATCAATGTCAACAAATACAATCCGCTGCGCGCGGGATGCCACCACAAGTTGCCACAGGATTTATTGTTGAAAAATGCAACGATCAATGTGCAATCCCCGGACAATGCATGTTTCGCGTGGGCAGTGATCGCCGCCCTCCATCCTGCGGAAAGACATCCCGATCGCCCAAGTTCATACCCGCACTATACGTCTGTGCTAAATCTCCAGGGCATTGAGTTCCCAATGTCCCTGGGGCAAATTGGAAAATTTGAGCGGTTGAACGAAATATCCATCAACATCTACACCTTCGAGATGGAGAAGACGAAGACAGTCTTTCCGATGCGCCTCACCAGCCAAAAGAGGAATCGACACGTAAACTTGCTCTACACGCCGAATCAAGAACACGGCGATGTAGGACACTTTGTATGGATCAAGAATTTGTCCCAGCTGGTGAGCACGCAGCTGAGCAGGCACAATGGGAAAAAATTCATCTGCGATCGGTATGTATAGAAAACATATGAAATGTTTCAACATATCTCGCGAAACAAATTAAATAAAAATTTTTGGGTTTACAGATGCATGCACTATTTCGGATCTACCGCAAAGTTGGAGCTTCATTCGCTGGACTGCCGCAAGATGAATGACTGCGCCATCCTGCTGCCTAGCGAAGGCAAAAATTTGCTCAACTTCAACAACCACTGCCGGAAGGAGCGACTCCCCTTCGTGGTGTACGCAGATCTAGAGTGCATCATCGCAAAAACAGAGGACAACCGAGTGGGTGATAATAATAATAATAATAATAATAATTTATACGCGTATCAACACCACAAAGTTCATAGCATAGCATATTATATGCATTGTTCGTACGATACATCGTTATCAGTGTATCGATGTCGCCGCGATGCGGATTGTGTTTCGTGGTTCGTAGACGAATTGAAAAATTTTGCGAATTTTGTCAAACCCATCTTGTCCAGTAATGTTCCAATGCTGGATTTAACTCCCGAACAGTTGTCGAAATTTCACAATGCAACACACTGTCATATTTGCGAAGAACCATTCGAGGCTAGCGATGTGCGAGTCCACGATCATTGCCATCTGTCCGGACGGTTTAGAGACCCAGCACATTCGGAGTGCAATTTAAATTATAAAAACGCGTTTTTCATCCCCATAGTTTTCCACAATTTATCCGGCTATGATTCACATTTTATTATCGAGGAAATAGCTACCGCTTTTGAAGGTCACGTTGACGTATTACCCATAACGAAAGAAAAGTATATTTCTTTCACAAAAAATGTCGAAGATACGGCTGATTAAGAATCGCGAAATTGTATTAAATTGCGATTCATCGATTCGTACAAATTTCTCAACACCAGTCTCGACAAATTAGCATCCTTTCTTAGCACAGATCAATTAAAAATTTTACGATCCCAATTTGAAACATTATCCACCGAGGATTTCAATTTATTGACGCGAAAGGGTGTCTTTCCATATGAATATCTTGATTGCGCTGACAAACTGCATGACCCATGCTTACCGCCGCGCGAGTCATTCTACAGTTCGTTAACGGGTGAGACTGTATCCGAGACCGATTACGCACACGCCGAAACTGTCTGGCAGCGTTTCGAGATTGGAACCTTGGGCGAATACAGCGACTTGTATTTGAAAACACATGTCTTGTTATTGGCAGATATTTTTGAAAATTGTCGCGAAAGTTGTATCAAGAGTTACGGATTAGATTCAGCACATTATTATACTCTACCTGGTTTCACATGGGATGCAATGCTAAAACATACAAAAATTACATTCGAATTGTTCACAAACATCGATATGGTCATGTTTATCGAACGCGGTATACGTGGGGGTTTAAGCCAGTGTTCCGGAAGATATGCACATGCCAATAACAAGTACATGTTATCTTACGACGCATCGGAAAAGTCATCGTACTTGATGTACTTTGATGTGAACAATTTGTATGGATGGGCAATGTGTCAGCCCCTACCATACGCTAAATTTCGATGGGTCGAAGATGCTGCAAATTTTGCGTGTCTTCAATCGGTGTCGATTCGCCCACGGGGTACATTCTCGAGGTGGATCTGGAATATCCGCAACGTCTGCACGACGCTCATACCGATCTACCATTCTGCCCGACGCGTGCCAAACCACTTGGCAGAAGGCAGGACAAGTTACTCGCGACGGTATACGATAAGCAGCGTTACATCATCCATTACCGCAATCTGCAGCAGTGCACGCGTCACGGTCTTCGTATTACAAAGATACACCGCGTGCTTCAATTCGCTCAATCTCCCTGGCTCCGCAATTACATCGAACTCAATACACGGTTTAGAACAAGCACGACAAACGACTTTGAAAAAAATTTGTACAAATTGATGAACAACGCGGTATTCGGTAAAACTATGGAAAATGTACGAAACCATGTGGATGTAAAACTTTTGACACATTGGGAAGGGCGATATGGCGCGGAGGCAATGATCGCGAAACCGAATTTCCACAGCAGAAGTGTTTTTTCGGAAAATTTAATAGGTGTTGAATTGCGAAAACTCGAGGTGAAATTCAACAAGCCGATATACGTGGGTATGTGCATTCTGGACATATCAAAAATTTGTTTGTACGAATTTCACCACGAGTACATGTCGCCCAAGCATGGAAAAAATTGTAAAATTCTATATACCGACACAGATAGTCTCATTTATCACATTGAATGCGATGATATCTACGTGATCATGAAACACAATATCGATAGATTCGACACGAGTGATTATCCTACCGACAATCCATATAATATGCCGCGCGTAAATAAGAAGGTTTCGAGGCTGATGAAGGACGAAAATAACGGTGCGATAATGACCGAATTCGTAGGTCTTAGAGCGAAAATGTATGCACTTCGCGTAGACGGCAAAACAGATACGAAAAAGGCGAAAGGCGTCAAGACCAACGTCATAGCCAGAACGATAACTTTCGACGACTACGCGCAATGTTTGCATAGGGAGATCGAAATGGTTCGCAGACAATCATGCATACGGTCTAAATGTCATAAAGTGTACACCATTTCGGAATCTAAAATCGCTCTAAGCCCATACGACGACAAGCGGCATATCGTACCCGATTCGATCGACACTCTGCCCTGGGAACATTATAATATCCCATTTGAAAAATAAAAATTGTAATTGTATTTATTAACTCGTTTCTTATAAATAGTGGAATTATTGTATAATATAAAATTCTTCGCGCATGTATAGAAAAATATTATTATTATTGTATTTATTAACGCATTCATATAAATAGGGGGAATTATTGCGCAATATAAAATTGTTCACTCATGCATATGTATCATTGTATATATTAACTGGATTATAAATGGTTGAAATAATGTGTTAAAAATAAAAAAAATTCTTCACACATTTACATGTATGTATCATTGTATTTATTGAACCATATATTATTTTTTACAATACATTATTTTTATTTATCCATGAATTGTGTGATTTATCAAATCCCAACCACTTGACGTACACCTTATCCCCCTTTCTACGCAACACTTTTTCGGGCGATAAACGCGCTACCTATCTAATTACACATTCCGGGATACCAGTTTTGCGGCCCGGGAACTCATCTGGCAAAACGATTGGCTAGAGGGGATCAAGGTATCAATCCGTTGGACGCAGCGTGTCACGAACACGATATTGCGTATTCGCGTAGCAACGATCTCGGTGAAAGACACGCGGCAGATAACGTTCTCGCTGACAAAGCGCGAAAACGAATCGTTGCGCGAGACTCGACTCTGGGTGAAAGAGGTGCTGCTGCGGCTGTTTGGGCGACTATGAAGGCCAAGACGAAAATCGGAATGGGGATTAAAGCAAAATTGCGCAAAAGGACTCCGAAGAGAGCGCCGAAAAAGCGGATTCTTCCGGTGGCATAACGGGGTGGTATATTACCACTTCTCCCGCTGCTAGGTGTTCTCGGATCATTGGCTGGTGGAGCGGCGGGGATCGCCAAGGCGGTAAACGATAATAAGGCGGCGCAACATCAGCTGCAGGAAATGCAACGTCATAATCGCTCCATTGAAGGTTGCGGACTTTATCTCGCACCGTACAAGCGCGGACAGGGAATATCGAAACGAAAAAAGAACGTCGAATAGAAAATAAAAATGCCCGCGGGCGTAGCTACCGATGCACAATTGGAGGAGTTGGCAAAACGTATGCGTATTCCATTCTTTAGAGGTGTTTTTATGCGTAATGCGCTACCAGCTGGAGGAGTACGTCGAAACGAGAGCGGTATCGTAAATTTGGACAATGTAGAGGGGCCTGGGACTCATTGGGTGGCGTATGCGCAGAGAGGGTGTCGAGCAATATATTTCGACAGCTTTGGGAATCTTCGGCCGCCTATGGAATTGGTAAAATATCTGGATAAAGATTCTGTGCAAATTGTATACAATCGTACGTCTTATCAGAAGTACAATCAGAGCAATTGTGGACAACTATGTCTACGCTTTCTACAAACGATGGGCACTAAATTTAAGGATTGACTTCCCGCCACTCTGATTCAGTACCAGTCCAATCGTACAGCTCGGAATATGTCGTTAATATTCACTCTAACCGGCAAGAGTAGCACACTCGCGGTGAGCTACTTTCCACCCATAGATTTGAGCGACGATGATTACGAGCTTGGTCTAACAACCTTTGAAACTTATCACACGATACCAAACATCGACTCGAGCAACGATAAATTCTACTTCGCCACAAACTATGACATCAACAACAAAAACAACAACGGTGCCGACACCACATATGAATACATTACGATTCCCCACGGCTCCTACGAACTAGACGCCATTGCCAAGTATTTGAAGCAGCGATTACTCGAGCGGTATCCTCAAAATCTCAGCGGCACCGATGAGAACAACAACAACAACAACAACAACAACAACAACGATGATGGTGACAACGATGCGTATCCTATAGTGTTGCGGCCCAACAACAACACTATGAAAAGCGAACTGTACTGTCGGTTCGCCGTAGATTTTACAAAGCCCAATAACATTGGATCGCTATTAGGGTTCTCGACGAATCGGGTATTAGAACCAGGACGGTGCCACGAATCGGACGATCCAATTAATATCATGAACGTGAACATTATTCGTATAGAATGTAGCGTGACCGCTGGCGCGTACAACAATGGGAGGCGTGTACATACTTTACATGAATTTTCTCCGAGAGTCCCACCAAGATATAAGATATCGGAAACGCCCGCGTAGATCATTTACCTTCCAATCATCGCACGGGTCATTACGGATCTAACGATACGCGTTGTAGATCAAGATGGACGATTGCTTGATTTTCGAGGTGAAGAGATTACCATCAGACTGCACGTACGACGACGACGATGATAATACGTGTGGTGCGAAAGAAATGCTTGTATTGAAAGACTCCAGAAACCCGTTTCTTCCAAGTGAAATTGTTTACAACAACTACAACAACAACAACAGCTGTGATTACGCTAAAAAGAAGAGGCTCAGTGCTGCGAACATTGCATTTTTGAAATCTTTGGGATTCATTGTGCGCATTTAAGTTGAAAAAAAAAATGGCTGATATTCTAAGCATTGGAGGGAAGCCGACGTTTGATGATCGCATCGTCAAGCTCGAGACTCACACATACAACCCATACGTCAACACGACGTTTGGATACAGCGATGAGATAAGAATACCGATACAGCAGCAGGATTTATACACATTGCCGTGTGAAAGTTTCCTCTATGTGGAGGGGAAATTGAAGATAAATAAGCCAAATGATGCGTTAACGGTGATGTTGGGAAATAATTGGTGTGGCGTTCTTATTCGATGAGATTCGACACGAGCTGAATGGCGTGGAGATTGATCGCAACAGAAACGTTGGAATAACTAGCACGCTTAAAAACTATGTATCGCTTACATCTGGCGAAGACAAAAATATGGAGAATGTCGGATGGGGCTTGAAACGGCGCGATGGGCCAATAGTGAAAAATCATTTCAATTTTTGCATCCCACTCAAATATTTGCTGGGATTTTGCGAGGACTACAAACGCGTGATTATTAATGCGCGTCACGAATTGATTTTAATACGATCGCGCAACGACAACAATGCTCTGATAGGATCGTCGATGTTGGAACCAGAAATTGAATTGGTTGAACTACAATGGCGGAGGCCCCATGTGACGTTAAATGACATTAATAAGCTATCGTTGCTACATACTTTGGAACGTGGACAAAACCTGAGCATTTGTTTTCAATCGTGGGATCTGTACGAGTATCCTCTCTTACAGAGCACGACCAAGCATTCGTGGGCCGTGAAGGCATCTGCACAGCTGGAGAAGCCGCGCTGCGTGATCCTTGCTCTACAGACTGGTCGAAGGAATGTGATGAGCGAAAACGTTACTAAGTTCAACAACTGTAAATTAACCAATGTAAAACTTTTTCTCAACTCAGAATTTTACCCATACGATGACATGAACTTGGACTTTGACAAGAATAAGCATGCCATCTTGTATCATATGTATACGCAATTGGGTAAAACGTATTATGGACATAGTTGCAACGAGGCATTATTCACCGTGGCTGAATTTTTACAATTTGGCCCCCTCGTGATAATTGATTGCTCGCGACAAAATGAGTCGATCAAGAATGGTACAGTGGATGTGCGCATAGAATTCGAGTGTAAAGAGAATGTGCCGGTAAATACTACGGCCTACTGTCTGATTCTGCACGATCGAGTGGTTGAATACAATCCGTTGACAAACGTGGTGCGCAAAATAAATTAAATTGCCACGCTACTTGCTCGCCCTCTCCTGTGTTAAATTCCCAAAAAAAAATTCATCATGAAAATCGAGATGCTTTGCGAGAAAAACTGCATTCTCCCGTCTGTCTTGAAAGCGGACCTCTAAATTGTACCGATAATGGTCGTGCCAACATTTGTTGACTTGTAAGGGTTCATCGTCGATGGAAGATTTGTCGTCAAGGAAGTGGCTGCTCTACGAAAGGGGACAATTCTCTCGCACTATATTTTTGGGAGTTCGATGCCGCATTATCTTCTTACAAAATCCGGCAAATCAAGCATCCGATGGTTGATTGCAAAACATCATGGACTACGTTGGGGCGATGAAGACGTTCCATACAGTATGGCTAAACGGCTAATTTCGAAAGCTGTAGCTGATGCGATCGACGAAGAAGATGACACATCCCATATCGTATACGTTAAAGGGCTGCAGAAACGCGACTGGCTTGCGGATTTCCTGGATGAAAATACGAGAGCGGGCGTGGTCATTGAGACGCTGGACATTGACTACGAGGATATCAAATCTCTAAATAAGCTAAATGTAGTTAATACTCTGCGATGTGGTAGACACGCAAAACACTGTGCCATGCAAAATGTATTTAAAATATTCAACTGGTGGTCTAAAAACACCAGAGAAATGCATAAAATAGAATCAATTTTTTAATGTATATGAAAATGTTTTTTTCTTCATCCTCCCTCAACCTAATCTCCTACATGTGATGTACGCTAGATTATGACAATAGTTGTAATTATTTAGAAGTGGTATCATACACGTTCGATACATGTTCGAAGTGGTTCATTACATGTCCAATACACGTTCGAAGTGGTATCATACACGTTCGAAGAGGTACGATTGACGTTCGAAGAGGTATCAAAGAAGAAAGGGAAGAAGACATGTATGAATAAGGAGAAAGGAGAGCGTAAGCCAGAGAATAATTCGAAGAAAATGATAGCTGAACTAAGAATCGTCAGCGAAAAACCAATTATATTCTGTAACGTATAGATTAAATGTTTTCATTGCATACTCTTGAAATAAATTGGGACTAATTTGTCTATAACTTGACAAAGCAACTAAAATAACACCAAGTCTTTTAATTAGTTATTGGTTTACGCCTGTAAAATTATTTATTGTTTATTTTATTATTTTATTATTTTATTATTTAATTATTTATTATGTATTATATAAAATAATAATATACCTGTAATATTAGCTGCTGTACGTTTCCAGTATTTGTTGTACCAAAACCTGGCTTCGGAATGTCTACTAATATGTTCATTTCCTCTTTTAATTTTTTTTTAATCATCTTTTTCCTGTCTTCATATTGGGATTTTTCGGCTACACTTCGCATCTGCCACTTCTTGACTTCCAGGCGGTATGCAATATGCAAAATGCATTCCATGCACCTGATCCAGGCATGAAGATTTGATATTCCATACTGATAAAAATCTATGTTTATTGGTAATGTTTGTAATATATTTAAGTTATTCATCACTCGCGGTGTAGCTTTGCAGATTGAACAGGACTGAGTTGATGATCCAGTAACAGCAGCAAAAGCTTTTCCATCTATCATAGTTAATTTAAAATGATATTATACAACTATATTTCTATTATTAAATCTAACAGTAAATGGAATCAAATTTGTAATCTGTTGCTCTATTTTTCTGGTTTCGTTTCTAATTAGATCATTTGTTTCGTGTTGAAACATAATCTGTATGGGTCGGCAAAATCTGGTAGAAGAGGGACTCGGATTCATCCATAAAACATTGCCATTTGATTTTAAAATTAAAGGAACCATACATATGGCAAACAAAAATTCATCTGTATTATTATTGTCCGAAAATGCTTGATTATATGTGGAGTGACCGGAACTCCCATCACAGCCCCATTTGAACAAAAAGTTGAGAGATTCCGGTACATTTTCGTAGTCTACACAATTTTCTAAGTACTTAAATAATCTCTCTGTTGTGTGATTAGCAAGATATTGAATATTAACTTCTGCAGAAATGTCGGTCACTTTAATAAAAGTTGGATAACATTCTTTCTTTGCCTCACGAATAGAATTATATGCAGGGTAAATATCGGCGTTTCTTTTTTTTGCACCTGTTCGCATGGAATTATATGTCTCCTTAGTATAATCACCGTCAATGAATATAGATAACGCTTCCTCTAAAGTGTATTTAATAGGCTCCGCTATACGTTTTCCACTAGCGTTAATATATACATCTGCTTTTTGTATAACTTTCGCAGCATTTCGTTTACCACTTATATGCAAGGAAGAACAAGCTGCATATGTCAACTCCTCAGAAGAAAAATTTTTGATAAGTGCCTCGATTCTTCTTCTTGCGACGTTTCACCCATCTCCATTCCAACTTTTCGCGGCAAACGGGACGGTGATTCCTTCTTTTGGCCAAAAATTTATGGAATTGGATCTTGGTCTTCGAAGATCATTTAAATGGTATTTCACCGTGGCTGATGTGACTAAACCTATTTTGGGGGCTGATCTGTTAAGTCATTACGGCATTTTAGTCGATATTCAAGGGAAACGTTTATTGGACAAGACTACAAAAATTTCTACAGTAGGATTCATGCGTAATGCCAAGCATTCCACTATTTCTACTATAGTTCCAGAGTCCTCTTACCAGCGGCTTCTAGCTGAATTTCCTAATCTGACAAAGCCGATTAGAATCCCTCAAATATCTGGCCATGGAATTGAGCATCACATCATTACCCAGGGACCTCCAGTGGTTGGTAAACCAAGACGACTCACCCCAGAGAAGTTGAAGATTGCGAAGGCGGAATTTCAACATCTTCTGGAGTTGGGAGTTTGCCGTCCTTCAAGCAGCCCTTGGGCTTCTCCTTTACATATGGCTCCTAAGAAAGAACCAGGAGTTTGGAGACCCTGCGGCGATTATCGCGGTCTTAACGCGGCGACGATTCCGGATAAGTATCCTTTGCCGCACATACATGATTTCACTTTGGGACTTCACGGTAAGACAATTTTTTCAAAAATTGATTTGCTGAAAGCATATCAACAGATCCCCGTTCACAAAGATGACATACCCAAAACTGCCGTAACTACTCCTTTTGGCCTGTTTGAGTTTATTGCCATGCCTTTTGGTTTGAGGAATGCAGCTCAGATATTCCAAAGGATGATTAACCAGGTTACGCTGAACTTAGACTTTTGTTTCGTTTATTTAGACGATATCTTGATCGCTTCCCAAAATGAACAAGAGCACTTAAGTCATTTGCGTAAGTTATTTGAGTGCTTGGATAATGCTGGTTTGTGTATCAACTATGCGAAATGTGTTTTCGGAGTTAGTCAAATAGAATTTTTGGGTCACCTTGTGTCGGCAAAGGGTACTCAGCCGCTTCCTGCTAAAGTTAAAGCAATTGTAGAGTTGGAGAAGCCGAAAACCATCGTTCAGTTACGAAGATTCTTAGGTTTGATTAATTATTATAGAAGGCATCTCAAGAGTGCAGCTAAAAATCAGGCTTTATTGAACAACTTCATTAAAGACAGCAGGAAGAACGACAAGCGTCCTGTACCTTGGACCGCAGAAGCTTCCAAAGCTTTTGTTAGCTGTAAACAGGAGCTCTCCAACGCGACATTGTTGGCGCATCCTGTTGACTCCGCTAAGCTGTTTTTGAAGACTGACGCCTCTGATTATGCTGTTGGTGCGGCACTGGAACAGTCCTGCGGAGGTGATGTACATCCGATTGCGTTTTTCTCGAAGAAAATTAGCGTAACTGAAAGAAAATATAGCACTTACGATAGAGAGTTGTTAGCTATTTTTGAAAGCATTAAGTATTTTAAAGATTTACTACAAGGTCGTGAAGTTATTATTTTTTCGGATCACAAACCTCTAATGTATGCGTTTAAGCAAACTCTAAATAAGGCTTCACCTCGTCAGGCCAGACAACTAGATTTTATCGCACAGTTTTCGACCGATATACGTCATACTTCGGGAGAACAAAACATTGTGGCCGACGCACTCTCCAGAATCGAAGCAATTAATTTACCAGTCATTATCTCTACTGACGAGCTGGCCTCAGAACAGAGTACTGACCAAGAGTTGAAAGAATTACTCAAAGGCTCTTCAGTTTTAGAACTTCGAGAATTTAATTTAACTGGAACCAAAAACCCTTTATTTTGCGACGTGCGTTATGGTAAAATTAGACCGTATATTCCTAAACCCTTGAGACGGAAAATCTTCGACGTGGTCCGGTCCCAGAATCGGCATAGCCTTACTACTTATATCCTGGTGGAACTCTCGGAGAAAATTCATGTATCGCATGTACACGCCTCCCATTGTTGTACGCGCCAGCGGTCACGCTACATTCTATCCAAATAATGTTCACGTTCATGATATTAATTGGAGAATCAAGAATCCCAATAGCGATCCAATGTTATTAGACTTTGTAAAGTCTACACCGAACGAGCAGTACAGCTCGCTTTTCATGGTGTTATTGTTGGGATGCAACACTATAGGATACACATCGTTGTCGGTGCCGTCGAGATTTTGAGGATACCATTCGAGTAATCGCTGCTTCAAATACTTGGCAATGGCGTCTAGTTCGTAGAATCGTAATGTATTCATGAGTGGTGTCGACGTTGTTGCTGATATCATAGTTGACGATGAAGTAGAATTTATCATTGCTCGAGTCGATGTTCGGTATTGTATGATAAGTTTCAATGGTAGTTAAGCTAGTAATCATCGTCGCTCAAATCTATGGGTGGGAAGTAGCTCACCGCGAGAGTGCTACTCTTGCCGGTTAGAGTGAATGTTAACGACATATCCCGCTCAAACTGCTCGAATATTACTGAATCAGACAGGTGGGAACTCAATCCTTAAATTTGGTGCCGATCGTTTGTAGAAAACGTAGACATAGTTGTCCACAATTGCTCTGATTGGACTTCTAATAAGCTGTTCGATTGTATTCAATTTTCACAGCATCTTCATCCAGATATTGTACCGATTTCTTAGGCGGTCGAAGATTCCCAAAGCTGTCAAAATATTGTTGCGTAGTATGAAACCAAGTGTTCATGAAGCCGAGTTAACAATCTAAGAAATATGGTTGGAAAAGTCCAAGGTTGAGGAGAAATGAATACCTAAGTCTTTAACTTCTCTTATTGAGGAGAGAATATAGTTATTGAGACGGTAAGGATATAAGAAGGGTTCAGAACGACGGGAGGACCGCATAACATGGCATTTTTTTATATTGAGATCCATACCATACCTGTGATACCAGTCGCAGAAACGATCTAGGTCTGCGTGTAATCTGGAAGCATCATCAATGGACGAGATGCTTCTGAAAATTTTTAAATCATCTGCGAATAGGAGGAACTTACAATTTTGGAAAATGGTAGTTAAGTCATTTATGAAAATTATAAATAGTAGAGGACCTATGTGGGAGCCTTGAGGTACACCAGATAAAACACGAACCGGAGATGATAGGCAACTGCGTATACGTATAATTTGAAAACGATGAGTAAGGTAACTTCCCAACCATGCCAATAGATTACCCCTGGTAGCCCAATGCTGAAAGCTTCTTAATTAAAAGAGAATGATTTACAGTGTCAAAAGCTTTATGAAAATCAGTAAATATTGTGTCAACCTGTAGTTTGGCTTCTAAAGAAGATGAGACATAATTACAATATACCGCTTGGTTTGTGGTTGTTGATCGCTTATTTACGAAACCATGTTGCTCTTCACATATTGAGAGAGAGAGACAGTACTATGTATCTTATTTGTTACAATTTCTTCGAAGATTTTAGGTATAACACTAATAATGCTTATAGGTCTATAATTTTCAACATTTGTTTTGTCGCCGTTTTTGAAAATGGGTGTAACCAGACTGGTCTTCCAAGATGTCGGGAATAAACCTGATTTTAGAGATTTATTTGTTACGAGCCGGGGCTGCAGCAACGCGAGAGGCCGGCGAGAAGGGTATTTCCCAAGGAATACGGTTTATGAATTTGTTAGTTAGGTGCGCGGACGAACCTGATGAGATATCAGGGAGCCGCTAGGAATATTGACGGCGAGGACGAACCTGATGCGAAATCAGGGAGCCTCTAGGAATGGAGTCAAACGCGGACGAACCTGATTCGAAATCAGGGAGCCGCAGGAGGGTGAAACGTCGTGAACAAACCCGATGCGAAATCGGGGAGTCACTAGGATGAAGTTCACAGACGAACCTGGTGCGAAACCAGGGAGCTGTTAGGAGGTTGGATTATTCATAGACGAACCTGGTGCGAAACCAGGGAGCTGTTCGGAAGTTGGTAGACTTACAGACGAACCTGATGCGAAATCAGGGAGCTGTAGGATACGGACGAGCCTGATGCGAAATTAGGGAGCCGTAGGAAGGGTGAGTTTTCGTGGACGAACCCGATGCGAAATCGGGGAGTCGCGGGAAATGTTAGTAATGCCTCGTAACTCTTAATTAATATTTGATACAACTCGAGCGGTAAAGTTGTATCAGTGGGTGAGTGCTACTAATATTATAAGGATCGCTGGGTAAAAGAGGGGTTTAACGTAATCGACTCGATTTACACGTGAACACCATTCGTATATTCAATAATTAGTTATTTTACAAATGTAAGTGTCGCGATTAAATATTAAATAAAATGTGTGTGTTACCACTAATTGCACGGTGTTGACGCACTGGCGATGCAGGGCGTACGAGTGGCTATTTCGAAGTGACAAATAGAATATAAACCGAACTCGCGGATTCTATGAGGTTAACTATGATTCCGATGGAGACTTTAGCCCGATCTTGCTGGATATAACCGACTCTGTACGTGCGTGACACAACGTGACTTTACGCGTGACTCTATAGCTTTGAACCGACGAGGGTTGAAACCAAAGGGTTTATATAGTCCCGAAAATGAGTGGGGGTTCGTTAGAAGTTTCCATATAAGGAGATCTTTCGGGGTCGTCGTCGTGTCACTCCCGTTCCCATGGTCGTGATCCAGATGGTCGAGATCATGACCCCCATTAGTGGTATGTGATAAACAAAAAGGATTTTAGGGCGTTTTCCCTTCGTAGACGCGAGCTCAAAAAACGGTTGAGAGCAGCGTATGGGAAAAATTCCACATACGTAACATATTAAAGATTATCCAAAGCGGCCGAGATATTTCTAAAAAATAAAGCTACACATTTTAAAAAACAAGGGAGGGATACCATCTATACCAGGTCCTTTATTGACATCGAGTTTATTTAATCTGATATAAACATCACTAATGTCAATATCCAGGTCTGAAAACAGGGGTTACATCCATTTTCAGGGATTTTGTAATTAGTAGTGCTATTTCGATAGACTGATCCAAAAAACGTGCCAAATAAATTCGCAATTTTATCATCATCTGTTGCCACATTTTCTTCGTAAAACATGTTACATGGCAAGCCAGATGTTACACTTGCGGGCATATTTATTTTCTTTTCGGCGTTTTTTTTCGTTTCGGTATTCCCTGTCTGCGCTTGTATGGTGTGAGATAAAGTCCACGGTATTCCATGAAGCGATTCTGGCGTTGCAATTCTTGCAGCTGATGTTGCACCGCATTATTATCGTTTATCGCCTTGGCGATCCCCGCTGCTCCACCAGCTAATGATACGAGAACACATAGCAGTGGGAGAAGTGGTAATATACCACCCCGTTTTGCTATCGGAAGAATCCGCATTTTCGGTGCTCTCTTTGGAGTCCTTTTGCGGAATTTTGTTGTCATCCGCATTCCAATTTTCGTCTTGGCCTTCATAGCTGCCCAAATAGCTGTAGCAGCACCTCTTTCACCCAGAGTCGAGTCTCGCGCAACGATGCGTTTTCGCGCTTTGCCAGCGAGAACGTTATCTGCGCGTGCCTTTCGCTGAGGTCGTAGCTACGCGAATACGCAATATCGTGTTCGCGACACGCTGCGTCCAACGGATTGATGCCTTGATCACCTCTAGCCAATCGTTTTACCAGATGAGTTCACGGACCGCAAAACTGGTATCCTGGGATATGTAATTCGGTAGGTAGCGCATTTATCGCCCGATTTAACAAACCACAACATTTCTTTACTGTTGTCGACGACATTCGCCACAGTTTTTAATCAATGGTGCTGGAACGTCGATATGCGTTCGCTGCCAAGGGCGATTATAATGTTCCAGACACCGACGATACTGCTGAACCTCAGAATCGCCTTTTATATGCTCCGGGAGTCTGTCCCACAACTGATTAATGTGTCTGCCAAACTATCGGAGTAGAATAATCATTGGTATATATTTCAACTACTCAGAGGTTAGGTCTCGAATAGCACAATCATCCGACAGGACCAGAAGCATTTTGAATACTGAGCTGTTCTGCTTCGGCACGAACCTATAAATAGGACGCGCCACCGCTTCGACGTATCAAAATCATTTTTCACAGTTCGCGGGGAGGATGCGATTCGTGCGACAACTTGTAACGACACGCGTGACAAATTTTGACGATAAATCGCAAATGATGTCTTCGAAAACAAGATGCAGACATGGTAGCATGCTACCAAACACTATATGCTGCGTCATTTGTGGTCCATCAAATTGTGGAAAGACCAACGTGCTGGTGAGCTTGTTGGAAAATCCTCACTGCGTCCGCTTCGAGAACGTGTACGTGTACTCCAAGCCGTTGTAACAGCCAAAATATAAGTATTTGGAGAATTGATTGACTCCGATAGATGAAATTGGCTACTTTACGTTTTCGAGTAACAGTGATGTCATCCCACCGAGCGAATCGCTTCCGAATTCCATTTTTATCTTTGATGACGTGGCATGCGACAAGCAAGATACGATAAGGGAATACTTTGCAATGGGGCGCCACTCGAACGTTGACTGCTTCTATCGCTGTCAGACGTATGCAAAGACTTCCAAACATCTTATACGCGAAAATGCCAATCTGTTGATTCTGTATAAGCAGGATGGTACCAACTTGAAACATGTGTACAACGATCATGTAAACACTGACATGTCTTACGAAGATTTCTGCGCTTTGTGTCGTAATTGTTGGCAACGGGAGTATGGTTTGGTGGTAATAGACAAGGATATCGCAATGTCCACTGGACGTTATAGAAAGGGATTTAACAAGTTTGCCGTACCGTGAGATGGTCAATTGTCGTCAACACGCCGGTGGGAAAGCAACATCTGCGACAAAATGATGATTGATATCGATACTCTGGAGATTAAGGATCGCGAGAGAATAGCGAAGGAAATTGCAAAAACTAGCGAATCCATTCGCAAGGAACATCAGGCTTTGAAGACCGACAAGATGAAAGAAGATATCGCGTTGGAAAGATACTTTAAACCTATTGTTGAACCCCTAAAACATATTGTGGAAAATACTGCAGCGACAGAAGCTGACACATCACCGCTGATGAGCACAGATGTTGAAGGGAATGAAACATTAACGCCTAAAACAAAAATCCCGTCGAAAGGCAACACATCGCTCAAGACAAAGAGGAAACAACAAATGTCATTGGAATATTCACTCGTAACCTCCACACCAGTTCAATCGAAGCGCAAACGGCAGAATGTTACATCAAACGAGTCTCCCGTTCCTCCCACATTTCCTAGTGTACAATTACTCTCAACCAATGATGACGCCGTTTCCGAAACTAGTCCCGATGAGTCGTTTGTAACATCTATTAGACAGCAATTTCAAACACCCGAAGGACTGTTTTGCAGCCATTTCGGCCCGCTGGGGCAAAAATACATCAGCACAATCCTAAGTGGTGATAGGGATACAACAATGGACTATGTATACTTTGGCAATAGCGGAACGATGCGTGGGGATAAGGCTTTCGATATAGACAAGGATGATAATATAATCATAGATGGTGTAAAACACAGAGGAACACCCGGTCTTTACGAACTGATTTTCAAGAGAATACCTGATGAAGCTACATACACTGATGCTGATAAACAAAAATACAAAAGTATACTACTGGCGACGAATGTCCACAGACGCGATCATGACGCTCAAAATCCCATATTGGGCAACAAGGGATACAAGTACAAACATGTAATTGCACCGCTACTCCCCCGCACATCAGTCAATAAAGCAGGGAAAGGTCTAAGGACACTGCGAACCATGGTTGTAAACGATAACAAGATCAATTACGTACACTGGGACGATCCCAACGAGCTGGTGGATCGATTTCGTTTGCTGGAAGCATCGCGTCAGGCGGGTAACAACGCTCATGATCCCGAAATTTTATCTATTTACGAGGAACTGCGCGAGGTAGGCCTCATTATATAAATTAAACCGCACACTGATGATGTGCACTGTATGTATGGAGATGCCGATCAACAAATTTGGAGTATCGCTCTGGAAGAGTGGAGCAGCTAGAATGGACTATTACAAATGGAGCGGTTTGCTTCGAAATTATTTGCGAGATAACGCTCTGTGCGTGACTGGTGCCGACTTTGATGCAAAATCCCTAAGATCTTCGAGAAACTAGTCACCCGAGAGCAAGCTCGCGGTATTGTTTCGGTTCGGTACTCCGTTACTGTTTGCGGATGACCTTAAGTTATTCGCTACTGTTAACTGTTTAGACGACGTCGTAAATCTCCAGGGCGACCTGGATAGATTATATAATTGGTGCGTGTTTAATAGGCTGCCGTTGAACTTGACGAAATGTCAAGGCCTCTCCTTGAATACGCGTCGGTGATCTGGGTTCCGCACCAGGCTTACCTTATGATGGCTATTGAAAAAGTACAACATAGGTTTCTACGGTTGCGTTCTTTCGTCTTGGGCAACCACTCAATGTTTTCGACCATGACTATGGGCCTGTGCAGCGTAGATTCAACTTTTTAACGATGCAGCAGAGATTAGAGCTGGCGGACCTGTGTTTTCTGTTTAAAAGTATTAATGGTGACATAATTGTCCCCGGCTATTGGAGTTAATTAATTTTAGTGCTTTGACCAGACCGCTACGCTTTTCTCCACTGTTTCGTGTCAGATTTTTCCGGACCAACGTTCCCCCTAGCGATCCTATCATTAGTGTTGTGTGCGGGGAAGCGAGGTAGCCGACCGGATTAATTTCTTTGGTTCATCGCTTGAAGTATTCAGACGGTCGGTAATCTCGCTTTTCCGTGCACCCATGGCCTAAGGTTTCCTGCGGTATTGTAACTGTCCGTATACTACTGTAATTAGTACACCAGTGTGTACTTTCTTGTTTGTTATTATTGGGCTGGTCCCGTGAAATAAATAAATAAATATATAAATAAATAAATAAAATCGCGCAAGATACGACGCGTAGCTCAGCCGGAGGCCGACACCGATACCGTCAATAAACTATACATGGAAAAGAGCACTAAACTTTTGAGAGAGCAGCAGGAAGAATTAGAGAGGAAGCTGGTCGTGTTTCAGACAGATATGCTGACGTTGCAACAAAGCGTTCAAAAGATATCACAGGCGTCGAATTCTATCCCACAGCACCACTGCGAAGGAGAATCATGCGAGATGGATGAATTTGTCCCCGGGTCGATGGGGGGAGCACATAATGCATGTACACGATAATTATCGCATCATTCGTGTCAAAGACACCCCTGCGATGAAACATGCAGCCATTATCGAAATCCAAGAGTAACGACAACTATAGTCACAAGAAGCGACAACTTATTGAGGAATTGCATGCTCCAGCTCGAAGACATTTTCCGCGGAGGCGCGTCATAGTGCATGGATACGATAATCTGTGGCAAGCTGACATTGTAGAAATGCGCCCATACTCGCAATTCAACCAGGGTCACCACCACATACTCACAGTCATCGATGTGCTGAGCAAGTATGCATGGGTGTTGCCGCTCAAGAGTAAAAGTGGCACTGAGGTGACTAAACCGTTTGTAAAGATATTTAGAGATCGATATCCGAAAAATTTGCAAACCGATCAAGGAAAAGAATTTTACAACGCCGATGTGCAGAAACTCTTGACAAAGCATGATATTAATCATTATTCGACGTATTCGGTGATGAAGGCCTCCGTCGTAGAACGTTTCAATCGAACTTTGAGGAACAATATGTGGAAATTATTTACGCTCAATGGAACCTATAGATGGACCGATGCGCTACCAAGTCTACTTGCAGAGTATAACGCACGAAAACATAGAACCATCAGAATGCGTCCTTGCGATGATATCCCTGCGATCACCGATAAGCTGCTAGCCACCGTATACAGCGACATAAAGATCGTTACTCCAGCAAGATTCAAATTGGACGAGTTTGCGCGTGTGAGCATATTTAAAACCATATTCGATAAAGGCTATACGCCGAATTGTACATCGGCGGTGTTCAAGATAGCCAAAGTACAAGTAACTAATCCCGCAACATATCTGCTCGTCGATTCCTGTGAAAAACTTGTTGCCGGAGGATTCTATGAACACGAGCTGCAACGCGTCACCGATCCTTATGTATATCTTGTGGAAAAAGTGTAGCGTATATAAGGGGATAAGGTATGCGTCAAGTGGTTGGGGTTTGATAAATCACACAACTCTTGGATAAAAAAAATAATGTATTGTAAAAATAATAATATACGGCTCAATAAATATAATAATACATATATATGTAAATGAGTGGACAATTTTATTTTTTACACATTAATTCCACCATTTATATTATACAATAAATACAATAAATACAATTCCTATTTTTACAATGGTATATTATAATGTCCCCAGGGCAGAGTGTCGGTCGAATCGGGTACGATATGCCGCTTGTCGCCGTATGGACTTAGAGCGATTTTGAATTCCGAAATGGTGTACACGTTGTGCAATTTAGACCACATGCATGATTGCCTGCGAACCATTTCGATCTCCCTGTGCAAACACTGCGCGTAGTCGTCGAAAGTTATCGTTCTGGCTATGACGTTGGTCTTGACGCCTTTCGCCTTTTTCGTATCTTTTTTACGGTCTACGCGAAGTGCATACATTTTCGCTCTAAGACCTACGAATTCGGTCATTATCGCACCGTTATTTTCGTCCTTCATCAGCCTCGAAACCTTCTTATTTACGCGCGGCATATTATATGGATTGTCGGTAGGATAATCACTCGTGTCGAATCTATCGATATTGTGTTTCATGATCTCGTAGATATTATCGCATTCAATGTGATAAATGAGACTATCTGTGTCGGTATATAGAATTTTACAATTTTTTCCATGCTTGGGCGACATGTACTCGTGGTGAAATTCGTACAAACAAATTTTTGATATGTCCAGAATGCACATGTAACCGTAGAACGCGGAGTTACCGGTGGGACGGTGGAGGTACCGTATCGCCAGCTCAGGACGGAGGTCCAGGGCTGCCGATCGAATGATCGTACGCAGATGGAGTGTAGAGAAACACTGTTTATTGGACTTAGGAACTATGTACAGAATATCCCGGCCAGGTCTATGCTGGCACACAGTGTGTAAGCGGCTTAACCTAGGCCTTATACTAACGCGGCGGGTCCCGGTGTGTAGCGCGGCGCACGGTTCGGTGTGTATCGCGGCGTACGAGTCGGTGTGGATCACGGCGTACCCGTCGGAGTACGAGTTGGTGTGTGTCGCGGCGCACACGTCGGAGTACGAGTCGGTGTGTACCGCGGCGAATCTCACGGCGCGTGTCTCGGCGCGTATTGGAATCGGTGACGAGGCGGTGAAAGGGGAGGGGATAAAGAGTTTGACCGTTCGGTGTCTTGGCGGGCCAACCCTGCCGTTAGACCCTGGTCGGAGAGCCTTTAGTCCGGTCACTCCGTGGGCACAACCCGTGGGTGAATCGGAGGCTGTAAGGACGCTCTCAAGAACGGAGATGAATCGGTTCAAGAGATCGATGGCGGATAACGGTCTGCGTCCAGAGGATGGCTCACGCTGTCCTTCTGGGAACCGTGGAGGGGGCGTATTCAAAAAGACACAGAGACTCAGTCTGGCTTCGCACTAGAACTGGTGATAACACGGGCGCTTGTCTTTCGCAAGAACGAGTGTCGGCACAAGAACGTGGGATTGCACAGGAGGTCTCTGGGAGAGGTGTACGTCGTACGGTCGCTCTAGGCGGTCTCTGCCAAATAGGCCCATGCCCCCAGCTTATATGTCCTCGTCCGCGGATTTTCGGCAGCGAGAGAGTTAATTAGGGTCACCCTCTCGCGCCAGTTCTTGGAAACCGCGGACGAGTGGTGGGGGGCAAGACCGTTGGCCGAGCGCGGTGTGATGACGCGGTCGGGTGCGCGGTGGGGGGCAAGATCGTCGTCCTACCGACAATAACTCGTTACACACATATCCACGTATATCGGCTTGTTGAATTTCACCTCGAGTTTTCGCAAATTCAACAGCTATTAAATTTTCCGAAAAAACACTTGTTCACGAGAAATCGTACTTTACGCGCCATCTCGCGAGATCGAGCGAAACTTGTACCGAAACGATATCTGGCCCCCTCTTAGCTCATATGGAGCGACCATCGGCTCTCCCTTCCATGGATCGGCGATCGATGGAAGGGGGAGAGCAAGACGATTCGAGGAATTCGGCAACGAATTCCTCGATCTACTTGTCGACGAGCCGTCTAAAAGGTATCTCGCTTCCCTCTCTATACTTCGGTAATTAGCTGATCGACTACCGCTTATACGTAATCGGGCCGATTAAACGTATATCTGCTTGCGAGAGAAATCCTACAGCGTAGGACGCGATTAAAGCATCGTTAACCTGCACATACAGTCCATTATATTAATTCAAACAGTTTATTGTAAATATTGTAAATAGACAGTTATAGACATTATAATTAATACTTAAATCCTAACAATTATCTCGTGAGTGTCCCATCGTTCCCACGTGCGCTATAAGTTTAATCCCGTTAACATTTTTTGGTCCTTCGAGCCGGATCAGTGCCATTGGATTTTGTGATTCTGGAACGTTCGGGATTCCTCGCGCGTGTTGTGGTAACCGTCGTGCGTGACCCCTGAAACAATGAGCCACGTTATACAGAGTCAACGCGAGCTAAAGAGGAGAATTACACGCACATACGATAACTTAAAAAAACTGGGAGCCAATAATTTAACTAAGGGGAATGTAACGTCGCGATTGGAGGCCCTGCGCAAAAATTGGGCCAAATTCGAAACCCAGCACGACGAACTATCTGCTATGGCCGATGAACCATCGATAAAGGACGATCCGTACTTCACGGAAATCGAGCTTGAGGAGATTGAGGAGATCTTCCTTACGCAGGAGGCTCAATTAATAGACAAATTGGACGATATCGACAAACGGGAAAGGGCTTTAGCGCGAACTCTGGAGCGTATGTCTTCGGACGCGGGCCTCGTGGCAGGAGCCGCTCGTACGAAAACCTCGCTCCCTAAAATTCCCCTGCCGAATTTCGACGGCCAACATAAATCCTGGCCATCTTTTCAAGGTCTATTCCGGTCCCTCGTAGTACAGAATACCACCTTATCCAACGCAGAGCGCCTACATTACTTACGGGGTGCCGTTACCGGCGATGCTGCGAGACTCCTCCTCAATATGCCAGTACGGGAGGAGAATTTCGACGCCGCCTGGAAGATGCTGGAAGATCGTTATGATAACCAGCGGTTAGCGATCAAGGCATTGATGGCGGCCATTTTTAATCTACCCACGCTGACACGTGAGTCCGGGACGGAGCTTAAGAACCTATATTATACTTTATGCGACTCGGTGGAAGCCCTTGCAGCCATGAAGAGGCCCTTCGACGCCAGCGGTGATTGGCTGGTACATTGGGTGGTGAATCACCTAGATCCCCAATCTCGGCGAGAGTGGGAGACGCTTCTTGGCCAGGACAAGACGCCATCGACCTACAATCAATTGAAATCGTTCCTGGAGGGACGTGTGAATACTGTGGAGGCCTTGGAGGACCAGCGGAAGGGTCAGGACGGACGCAGCTCGAAGCCCGCTGGTGCGCCGAAACCAGTCAAGGTCAATCAGGTGAGCACGGCTAGATCCTCCCAAGACCAGTGCAGTCTCTGTGGAGGGGATCATTTTATACTGTTCTGTACGGATTACAAGGCTAAAACTGCTAAAGAGAGGAAAGAGGCGCTAGTGACGAAGCGTCTTTGTTTTAATTGCTTGGGGAAGCATCGGGCCGCGGATTGCAAATGCGACAAGCGTTGCCAGGAGTGCCAACAGAAGCACCACACCTCTATCCATAATGCAACCAACGCCGCCGCGTCCGCCGAGTCCGCGGTCGCGTTAGTTAACATGGGGTCAGCCAGGCGGAGAGGGAGCCCCTCTCGCGCCCCGTCGGCTTTTCCCCCGGTCTTTCTAGCTACTGCCAGGATAGTGGTGCGCTCTCCGGATGGCGAATCTAGGGTGGTGCGGGCCCTGATTGACCAGGGTAGTGAGGTCTCCCTGGCTACTGAGACTTTAGTTCAATTACTGCGCCTACCAAGGAGATCATCGAACGTGTATGTGGTCGGCATTGGCAACCAACGGACGGAGCGAGTGAGGGGGAGTGTCCAACTGGAGTTCACTCCACATGGCGGTGAAGGATCACGGCAGTCAACCACGGCGTTGGTGATGTCCCGTATCACGGCTTACTCCCCACCAACCAATCCGAGGAAGGAAGTTTGGGATCACCTACGCAATCTCCCTCTGGCTGACCCGAACTTTATGGATGGCGCACAGATCGATGTCCTCTTGGGTGCTGACATCTATTCCCAGATTTTGGAAGACGGACTCCGACGGGGACGAGAGGGCGAGCCCATCGCTCAGAAGACGTCCTTGGGTTGGATCATCTCCGGCATCGCCACCCCTCTGGTCAGCATCGACCCACGTGCGTCGAAAGGGCTCGTGACGCTCCAATGCACGAGGGACGATGATCTCAACCCGCTGTTACAACGCTTCTGGGAACAAGAGGAAGTAAAATTGATTACACCGCTCAATACAGAGGATCAGGCTTGCGAAGAGCACTTCGCTGCCACTCACCAGCGATTGCAGTCTGGCCGATATATGGTGCGTCTGCCATTAAAAGGGACGCAAGGACTGGGCGACTCCCGGGCCGGGGCCGCCCGGATGCTCCAAAGGATGGAGACAAAATGCAATCGGAACCCCGACTTTAAGATGGCGTACCAGTCTTTCCTACGTGAGTATGTCGAATTAACTCACATGTCTAAATCTACGAAATCTTATTTAGACAGCGAGTGCTATTACCTGCCACACCATGGGGTCCTCAAGGCGAGCAGCACCACCACAAAGTTGAGGGTCGTGTTCAACGGCTCCTATCCTACAAGTTCCGGGAAATCGCTGAACGACCTCCTAATGGTGGGGCCCAATCTGCTGCCGAGCCTCCTCCAGGTACTTTTGCGCTGGCGAACGCATCGAATATGCCTGACTGCCGACATCGAGAAGATGTTTCGCCAGATCGTTGTGCACCCAGAGGATCGGCGTTTTCAACGACTGCTGTGGCGACCAAGCGAGGGGGAGGACGTAAGGGATTATGAATTGAACACAGTCACCTACGGCCTCGCGTGCGCTCCTTACCTGGCCATCCGCACGCTGCGTCAGCTGGCTCAGGATGAGCGTCACGGGTTTCCACGAGCGGCATCTATAATGGAGAGGGACGTTTACATGGATGATGTTCTGACTGGAGCCGACAATGAGACGGAAGTTGGAGCCATTAAGACAGAGCTGCGCCAGCTCTGCAGGGCGGGCGGGTTTAATTTGCGAAAGTGGGTGTCGAACTCACCCATCCTACTGGAAGATTCCCCAGGAGAAGAGGCGCCGGCGGCCGTCCACTGGGAGGATGGTCTACTTCACACTGCGTTGGGGGTCCACTGGAGTGTCCGAGACGATGAGTTCCGAGTCCAGGTGAAGGAGGACCCCATTGCCTCTGCTACCACCAGGAGAACGGTCCTGTCACGTGTAGCTCGAGTCTTCGATCCACTGGGTTTGCTGGCGCCGGTAACTGTAACGGCAAAAATATTTATGCAATCCCTTTGGCTTTTAAAATTAGACTGGGATACCACCCTGCCACCAACTGAGGAACGGAAGTGGACCCAGTTCCTGACGGACCTGCCGAGCCTGACCGATGTCCGAGTGCCTCGTTGGATAGGGCTTCATCCCCGAGCCAAAGATGTACAACTCCACGGTTTCGCTGACGCTTCGGAGAGAGCCTACGCTGCTGTACTGTACTTGCGCATCGTGAGCCACGATGACAGCACGCAGTCGTACTTGGTTACGGCGAAGACCAAGGTCGCCCCTCTTCAACAGGTCTCGCTCCCGAGGCTAGAGTTATGCGCTGCTGCATTATTGAGTCGTCTCATCACCACTGTTAGAGGAACATTGGAGCTGGACAACGTAGCGACTCACCTATGGAGCGACTCAAGGATCGTATTGGATTGGATTCGAGGCCACCCGTCAAAGTGGAAGACGTACGTGGCAAACCGAGTAGCAGAGATCCAACGAGAACTCCCTAATGCCCGCTGGCACCATGTGGCTGGGAACGAGAACCCGGCTGACTGCGCGTCCAGAGGCATAGCACCTCAACAACTAGCGGACTTCTGGTTATGGTGGAAGGGTCCTGCTTGGCTCACCGAGGCTCCCCATTGGTTGACCGACCCTGGAGTCCAAGATGAAACCACTGAGTTGGAGGCCAGAGTCGTGTCCCATCTAGTTACTGGTATAGACTCAGAAGATAATTATTTATTAAAGAATTATTCCTCCATGCAGCGCCTCTTGCGTGTAACCGCCTGGTGCCTACGCTGGGCACCACGCCAGGCGAAACCAGAAGGAAGAGAGCCCTACCTGTCACCAGCGGAACTAGAGGCAGCCCGGATGCACTGGATCAAGCTGATTCAACGCCTAGACTTCACGGAAGAGTGCCAGCAGCTGTCACGTGGAGCTCCACTTGCGAGTCGCAGTAGACTACGGCGACTCACGCCCTTCTTGGATTCAAAAGGGTTGTTGCGAGTCGGTGGACGCCTGAGGCACGCTGCTTTGCCGTCCTGGGAGAAGCACCCACTTATACTGCCAGCGAGAGGGAACTTCACTGAGTTGTTAATCGATGAGGCTCATCGAAGAGCGTTACATGGAGGGACACAACTCACATTAGCCACGCTACGTCAGAGGTACTGGATCTTGGGCGGTCGACAGCGAGTCAAGGCCCACATTCATCGCTGCGTCACCTGTCTTCGATGGAAGGCTACGCCAGGCCAGCAGATTATGGGGGACCTTCCGGCGTATCGAGTTACGCAAGCCAGACCCTTCCTGCAAGTGGGTCTAGATTATGCCGGGCCGTTCACGTTACTGGCTTCTCGAGGCAGGGGACAACGCACATCCAAGGGTTATGCCGCTGTTTTTGTGTGCCTGGTTACGCGCGCTATTCACCTGGAAGTTGTTTCAGATTATAGTACAGCGGCCCTCCTCGCAGCACTGCGGCGTTTCACGGGTAGACGCGGGCTGTGTCACACCATTCACAGCGATCGAGGCACAAATTTCGTGGGTGCAGCCAGAGAGCTGCGCGAGCTGGAACCTCTCCGCAGCCCTAGTGAGGTTATGCAGGCCCATCTTCGAGACGACGGCATCGCTTGGCGGTTTAACCCACCCGCCGCCCCGCACTTCGGAGGAATTTGGGAGGCCGCCGTCAAGGCCACCAAGCACCACCTGAGGAGGGTCATTGGGGATCAGTACCTCACATTTGAGGAAATGTCGACCTTACTTGCCCAGATAGAAGCCTGCCTCAATTCTCGACCTCTGCAACCTCAGAGTGACGATCCGGGGGACATCACGGCCCTTACTCCGGGGCATTTCCTAATCGGCGACGCTCTCCTCGCCGTACCGGATCCGACGGTGGAGGATGTTCCCAGGTCACGCCTGTCGAGATGGCATCTCTAGCAGCAGATGAGGCTTCAATTCTGGCGCAGCTGGTCCCGAGAGTATTTGCAAGCCCTCCAGGCTCGCCATAAGTGGACGCAACCACGCCCCGAACCACGAGTTGGGGACATGTGCATCTTGAAGAACGAGACACTGCCGCCCAACAAGTGGCCCCTAGCCCGAATCACACGTCTGTTCACCGGGTCGGATGGAAGGACACGGGTAGCTCAAGTAAAAACTGCGCGATCAGAATTCGTAAGGCCCATCGTAAAATTAATTTACCTACCTTTCGTGAAGGGTGAGGAACTGATGAATCCCGACGCGCGTACACCATCTTAGTTCTCACTGCCAAGCAATTAATAGTACTATATCCGCATGGGCCGAGTAATGGCGTTTCGCGAGCCGCGACACGTTACACCAACGGAGCCAATCAGATCACTGGATCGTGATTTCATTCATCGTTCGATGAAGGCGGGCGGGAAATGTTCACGAGAAATCGTACTTTACGCGCCATCTCGCGAGATCGAGCGAAACTTGTACCGAAACGATATCTGGCCCCCTCTTAGCTCATATGGAGCGACCATCGGCTCTCCCTTCCATGGATCGGCGATCGATGGAAGGGGGAGAGCAAGACGATTCGAGGAATTCGGCAACGAATTCCTCGATCTACTTGTCGACGAGCCGTCTAAAAGGTATCTCGCTTCCCTCTCTATACTTCGGTAATTAGCTGATCGACTACCGCTTATACGTAATCGGGCCGATTAAACGTATATCTGCTTGCGAGAGAAATCCTACAGCGTAGGACGCGATTAAAGCATCGTTAACCTGCACATACAGTCCATTATATTAATTCAAACAGTTTATTGTAAATATTGTAAATAGACAGTTATAGACATTATAATTAATACTTAAATCCTAACAATTATCTCGTGAGTGTCCCATCGTTCCCACGTGCGCTATAAGTTTAATCCCGTTAACACACTTCTGCTGTGGAAATTCGGTTTCGCGATCATTGCCTCCGCACCATATCGCCCTTCCCAATGTGTCAAAAGTTTTACATCCACATGGTTTCGTACATTTTCCATAGTTTTGCCGAATACAGCGTTGTTTATCAATTTATACAAATTTTTTTCAAAGTCGTTTGTCCCGCTTGTTCTAAACCGTGTATTGAGTTTGATGTAATCGCGGAGCCAGGGGGATTGAGTGAATTGAAGCACGCGGTTGTATCTTTGTAATACGAAGACCGTGATGCGTGCACTGCTGCAGGTTGCGATAATGGATACTGTAACACTGCTTATCGTATACCGTCACGAGTAACTTGTCCTGTCTGCTGCCAGGCGGTTTGGCACGCGTCGGGCAGAACGGTAGATCGGCATGAGCATCGTGCAGACTTTGCGGATATTCCAGATCTGCCTCGAGAATGTATCCCGCGGACGAATCGACACCGATTGAAGATACATCAAAATTCGCAACATCTTAGACCCATTGAAATTTGGCGTATGGCAGGGGCTGACACATTGCCCATCCATACAAATTGTTCGCATCAATGTACATCAAGTACGATGACCGTTCCGATGCGTCGTAAGATGGCATGTTCTTGTTATTGGCATGTGCATATCTTCCGGAACATTGACTTAAACCACCGCGTATACCGCGTTCGATAAACATGATCATATCAATGTCTGTGAGCAATTCAAATGTAATTCTGGTGTGTTTTAGCATAGCATTTCACGTGAAACCAGGTAAAGTATAATAATGTGCTGAATCTAATCCATAACTCTTGACACAACTTTCGCGAAAATTTTCAAAAATATCTGCCAATAACATGACATCTATTTTCAAATACAAGTCGCTGCATTCGCCCAAGGTTCTAATCCCGAAACGCTGCCAGACAGCCTCGGCGTGCGCGCAATCGCTCTCGGATACAGTCTCGCCCGTTAACGAACTGTAGAATGATTCGCGCCGTGGTAAGCATGGATCCTGTAGCTTGTTCGCGCAATCAAAAGAGAAAGACACACTTTCGCGTCAATAAATTGAAATCCTTGGCGGATAATGTTTCAAATTGGGATCGTAAAATGTGTAATTGATCTGTGCTAAGAAAAGATGCTAATTTGTCGAGACTCGTATTGAGAAATTTGTACGAATCGATGAATCGTAATTTAATACAATTTCGTAAGTCTGATTCTTCAGCCGTATCTTCGACATTTTTTGTGAATGAAATATACTTTTCTTTAGTTATAGGCAATACGTCAACGTGTCCTTCGAAAGCGGTATCTATTTCCTCAATAATGAAATGTGAATCGTAGCCGGATAAATTATGGAAAACTATGGAGATGTAAAACGCATTTTTATAATTTAAATTGCACTCCAAATATGCTGGACCTCCATACCGTCCGGATAGATGGCAACAAATAGTGCTCTGAAAAAAATGTGCAGTACCAGTGCCGAAGGAAACGTTAAACGCATGAATTATTACGTTTCGATCGTGCGAGATGATGGCGTGGCGCAATGCGGGGAGGATATAGTTGTTGGGTAAGGCTTACTTTTCACATATTCCCAAAATTTTTATGTTTATTCCCAATACGAGCAACCAATTTCATAGCTTTGATTGTTCTCTTAGCCCGCGCCGAACATCGCGTATCATGGACAGAAGATACGCAATAACATCCATGGGCAGCATATATTTGGAAATTGGAATCACCGTACGGCCTACGGTCGATGTAGAAATTGTTCTCGGCGACAATCGTGGAATTTATCTCACGTTATGATCGCATAAATGGCATGTGCTATGCAACAGTCGAACAGCCATTGAAGAACGTTCACGATTACCTGGATCACCATCGATGCAGATGGATCAATTAATGATGGATTTTTGTGAGATCTATAATTCTCCGATTGGAAAGGTCCGCGCACACATATCCGTACCCGTCAGTTCCGGGCCGTCAGAATCAGTGTTAAAAAATATCGTTTGCATGTTTTACAATGAAGCAGCGCACACTTGTCCGTGTCACGGATGTCAGCAGATGTAGTTCAGTGAAACTAAAATTTGGTTGCCAACGATATTTGGGTGTTTGGACTGACGGAGTCTTGAAATCACAGAAAGGTGAAAGGGACGACCTTTTTTTTATGACCGTGAAAGGTTCTCGAGTCGAAGCTCTCGAACCACGCGCTTTGGGGGTCATGGACCCTAGAACCATAAAAACAAGGACAACAATAGACCGCTCAGTAATGAAAATGGGAATTTCTATAATTAATATTAGATCTCCATACAAATACCACCAATGGATTGCTAGAGTTTTTGCAATGAAAATGATACCAAACATGATATAATTCTGATCATTATTAATGATTGTAATGAAAAGAGTTTTGTATTTGAATTTTGCGTGGTAAGATAGAGGATATGATCGGATGCATGCATGCTGGGTGTTAGGGAAATGGAGCTGGATGTGCGTTTCAGGACGTGCAAATTTTAGAGCTTTTTCACACGGCGATACATGCATCGCGATACGTGTATGATGCGTACCGATTTTCAATTGTTCATTATACCTTCCATAGGAACTGTTCACACGACGATTTTCCCCACAAACGTCGGCCGTACGATACTTTTGTCTGAAGACAACAGATGAAACGTGGAAACGAGCGGACTCTTTCACACGGCGCGGGGCGAAACACGTATCGCGATACGCGTCGATCATTTGTTCTTCAATAAAAAATATCTTCTCGTGCCCCACCCATTTTTGGACAAAATATTTCTCTGAAGAAATGAATGCGATTGAAGCGTTATCTATTTGGATTTTACACAAAAGATGTAGTAATAAACGAGCGAAGAGGAAGCATTGGATTCATCCCATAAACAGCATTAGACATTAAAAGGGAACTTTTCGTGTATTATGTAGTTCATGAACTTCTAAGATCGAAAGGATTAAGAATTTACAACAGGGACGGATTATGACATAGTGTGTGCACAAATTGTATAGTAGGTATATACAGTTACTCACAAAATTGAGAGTACAACTAGGTTGGTAATGAAAATTCGCGAGGAACTGAATACAAACACACATATTCAGAAATGAAAACACAATATATATTTTATTCGTATATTTTACTAAATAATACGTAAAAAAATCTAAATAAAATGGACTATTGGTCTATATTTAACAAAAATTGTGAAAGTACACGTATTTTAGTGACACAAAATTGAGCATACACCTTGTTAAAATACTATTTACAAACTTATACTATATCATTTCATTTATTAATATTTTGTCACATATCCCCTGGCATCAACTACGGCTTGTAAGTGACGTGGCATAGAATAAATTAGGTGTCTTATTAAAGAAGGAGGAATGTTTTCCCATTCTTCTCCCAACTTTCGTTTGAAATCTTCTATATTCGTAAAATTGTTATTTGCCATCCTGGATTTTATTTCTCTCCAGACATTTTCGATGGGATTGAGATCATGTGACTGGGGAGGTGTTTTTAGCATCTTTGAGATGTTATACGGCAACCATAATTGAACTATATATGATGAATGCTTTGAGTCATTATCTTTTTAAAAGTAATACACCCGCGGCATTTTTAATTTTCCTGCTGAATTTTTTAGATTCTTTTTTAACATATTTAAGTACTTAAATTTGTCCATTATACCATCTATGTATTCGATACTTCCGGTACCATTGGCACCTATACATCCCCATATCATAACGGATCCTCCTCCGTGTTTAACCTTTGGACATGTATTTTTGTGGTGATGCTCAGTATTTGGCTGTCGCCATACGATTTGCTTCCTTCCATCTCGTCCAAAAAAATTGATTTTAGTCTCGTCAGAGAATATAACATTTTCCCAAAAACTTTCGTCAAAATGTACAAACGTTTTTGCATATTCTATGCGTTTCTGTCTATTTGCTTTGGAAATATACGGTTTCTTTCGTGCAACTTGGCTATTATATCCCTCTTTTCTGAATGTTTTGCGAACTGTTTCAACCGAGATGTTTTTATTTATACGTGAGGAAACATCTAACGTTAACTTCCGCACACTTGTACTCAGATTTATTTTAATTTGTCGACAAATGAATCGTTCATCAGTGTTCGACAATATTTTCTTTCTTCCTCAGCCAGGTGTATTTCGGACTGTTCCATTGTACCGAAATTTGTTTATAATTTTTTGTACGGTAGAATGTGTTCTACCGACTATTTTTCTAACTTGACGAAAGAATTTACCTTGCGAATATAATTTTACAATACGATTTCGTATTGAAATGTCAGTCTGCTTTCTCTTATTAGCCATGTTACTACTATAATCGTCAATCTACGGATAACAGATAGTTTTTTGTATCTGGTTCCTGAGCAATCGAACTTTGAAAGATATTTCGCGGGACTTCCTCTTCAATAGTACCAACATTTAACCAATACTGACCTGCGTAATGTGAAAATTCCTACGTGGACGCTCAATTTTGTGTCACTAAAATACGTGTACTTTTACAATTTCTGTTAAATATAGACCAATAGTCCATTTTATTTAGAATTTTTTTAACGAATTATTTAGTAAAATATACGAATAAAATATATATTGTGTTTTCATTTTTGAATATGTGTGTTTGTATTCATTTTTCGTCAATTTTCATTACCAACCTAGGTGTACGCTCAATTTTGTGAGTAACTGTACAGCTACGGTTGCCAGAAACGGGACGCGCCCCTACTCCTGACTGAAGGCCTACGGAAACGGCTGAATTGGGACTGCAATGTGACTGTTATGAATATTCGTGTAGAGGAAGGGAGGCATGATGGGAAAGCTAAGCAAACATGCAAAAAAATGATAATTATACCTTTTAGTTAAGCTTTTATGAATCAATATATAATTATAAGTTAATACTTTAACCTTTGGTACATAGTTTGAGCAACATTTAAATAAAAATTTGAAGTTATTAAACTTTTAAAAAAATGTAATGAAAAACCATCTTGCCCCTGCCACGGGGTATAACGTGGTACCGAAAGGGGGCAACACGGTTCCTCTAAACATTTTCACAATCGATGTAAATATGAATTTCTTCTAAATTATTTTCTTCCTACACTCCTGCAGGAGTTGTGGGACCATATCTTCTAAATATTCGACAAGTTCTTCCTCATCTGTTTGCGAAAATAAACTCTTAATTGTACCTAATGGCAAACCCTGTTTCAATTTTTGGACATAGCTTTCCAATGTTGTTTGCGGAAGGCAATATTCTCGAGTAGCTTTCTTGTACCCCATTTTGTTGCTTAAAACTTCATCTACAGATTTTTTCATAACTTCTTTTGACCATTTTCCTCGTTTAGTTTCTTGTTACACTTACTGACAAAAGTTAAGACACAAAATAATCGTTTGGGAATTACTGTATATTCTTCATCTTGTGAGATACATACATTGTAACTAAAATTAGCATAAAGAGATAACATTTCATACATTAACATACAATAAATGTTTTTTCGAATGTACTTGTCTAACGACTACAATTAATATTGATCGAAGGAACGAAACAAAAGCTTTGTGACAAAAGTTAAGAAACATACGTGACAAAAGTTAAGAAACATAATTTATAATCACTTTTAACAATAAATAACGGTGTGTAATGTCTGTAATTTTCGTGAGAATCTAATAAGATGTTGGATAACCCTTGGAACTTATGACTGCATGGCACCTGCGTGGCATTGATTCGACTAATCGAAGACAAAACTCAGCCGGTATTGGAGACCATATTGTTGTGATTTTTTGCATTATAATATTTATTATAAGTCTTTTTAGTACACAAAATAAGATCCACGCAGCATGTGGACGATTTCACAGCTCTAAACCAAAGACGTGCTCCCCCATTCATTTTTATCAATGGCTTAACTGTTGATAAACTACATAGTAAACTAATCCTTCCAGCTTCTAAAAAAAATCAGGTCGTTTGAACCAATTTTAAAGATGTTATTCTGTTTTGAAGGGTGTACGAATATTTTTGTCACCTACTGACTGACAAAACTGTACAGCAGGCTTGCAGAAACGACTGAATTGGGACTGACCGGGCCAGAGCAGGCCTCCTTTCAGTGAAATTAGGGACACCGCACGGATACGGACGGGCACCGGACGGATACGGAACTGACACGGAACGGATATGTGTGCACGGACCTTAAGGATGACGCTACATAATAAGTCGCTGTATTTCAAACCGGATACAGTAACATTTTTATTAAATCTTAAGCCATGTAGAGACTATGTGTATCCGCGGCTGCGGATACGGAGGTCGTGGTGCTAATAATAATACGTGATAGCGAACATTACTGTGAGGATTATCATGTTGATTGTGAACTGTTAGCATGCGCCATCAATGATATTCTAGCTGATGCTCGTAGGAAGAAATGTTAAATTATATTCTTTTAATTGGGGGTTTCCGTTTCCGGTAAGTGTGAGAGCAGTAAGTGCAGTGTGACAGGTGAAAGGAAAGGGCGAGAGAAAAGTGGTGAAAGAGTGTGAAAGTGAGGGGTGTGGGGTAGAAAGGAGCAGGGAAAGGTTGGAAGTGGATTTGACGAATAGGAAAAAGAGAGCAGTGTCAGGAGGAGGAGGAAAAGTGGATGTAGAAAGGTTAGAGAAAGGAAGTTACGAAGAACACGCGTGGCGGTAGAGGAAAGAGCAGACAGAGAGAGACATCTAGAGAGGAGTAGCAGAGATAAGAAGGTAGGTGAGGTAGGAAAAGAAAGAGGCGGGGAAGAAGGTTGGTAAAGGGCGGGAGAGCAGTGGAAAGAACAGAGAAGAGAAGGAAAGTGAAAAATGGGGGCGAGGGAAAAGAAGTAGGGGATGTGGGGGGTGAAAAGGGAATAAGAAGGGATGGTCAGCGAAGGTGGATAGGTGACAAAGGGAAAGAAGTGGGCACATTAGAGGAGGTGTGGAAAAGGAAGAGGAGCAGGAAGGGAAGGAGGGGGAGAAGAGGGGAGTATTTTTAGAAAAAGTAAGATGGTGGAGAGATCGCCGGTGGCGGAAAAGAAAGGGGAGATAGAAGCAATCGGAGAGATGATTCAGAAGATGGGAGAGGGAGTGAGGGAAGAGATAAGAGGGATCAGTGAGCAGGGGAGAGGGATTAGGAGAGAGGTGGCGGAGTTAAGGAAGGAGTTGAAGAAGGGAGAGGAAAGATGGAGAGAGGAAAAAGAGAGGATATGGGAGAAATTAGGGGACCTAGGGAAAAAACTGGAGGAAGTGGAAATAGAGGGGCCAAGGGGAAGATGGAAGGAGCTGGAAAGTAGGATAGAGGAGGTGAAAGAGAGGGGAAGGGGAGGAAATAGTACAGAGAATGGAGGAAATGGAATGGAGAGTGGAGAAGAAGGAAAGAGAGGAGAGAAGAAGGAATATAATGATCAAAGGGTTGAGGATAGAAGGGGGGATAAAGGAAAACGTGAAAGAGATCATGCAGAAGATAGGGGCGAGAGTAGATATAGAGGAGGTATACAGAGTAGGGGCGGAGAGAGAGGGTAGTGGAAGCATGGTGATAGCGAGGTTCGTAGATAGGGCCCAGAAGAAAGAGGTGATGGGTGAAAAGCAGTGTTTGAAGGGGAGGGAGGAAAGGATAGAAGACGACCTGACGGTGAAAGAAAGGGAGATGCAGAGAAGGCTGAAGGTGATAGCGGAAGAAGGAAGGAGAATGGCGAAGAGGGTGGCATATGGGAGGATAGAGGTGGAGGGAGAATGGTGGAGATAGGATGAAAAGAGGAAAGTGCTGGTGAGAGGTAACACAGGGGGAAGAATAGAGGGGCGGGGGTGAGGAGGTGGGAAGGGTTGGCGCGGGGGAAGGAGCGAGCGGGAGGAAGAAAGGTGCAGATTAGGGAGGGAGAGGGGGAAGAGGGAGAGGGGTGGAAGGTGTGCTTCTAGAATGTGGCGGGGTTAGAGAGGAAGGATATGGAGTTTTGGGAGGGGATGGGGGAATGGGATGTAGTGGGAATGATGGAAACGTGGTGCGAGGAGAAGGGATGGAAAAGACTAAAGCACAGGATGCCAGGGGAGTATAGATGGGTCGCGCAGATGGCGAGCAGGGAGAATAGGAAGGAGAGCGAAGGGATGTGTAGTGGCGGGAGTGAGGAAAAGTTTAGTGAGGGAGGCGGAGGAACAGGAACAGGAGAGAGAAGGGATAGTGACCAAAAGAATAAGGATGGGAAAGGTTAAGTGCAGGATAGTGAGGGTATATGTGAGTGGCGAAAATAGAGAGGAAGACGGAGAAGCTGAGGAAATGGATGGATGAAAAGGAGGAGGGGGTGATAACATTAATAGGGGGATTTTAACGTAAGAACAGGGAACCGAGGGGGTAACAGAGAGAGAGGAAGGAGAAGACGGGGGAGTTGAGGAAAGGCGATCAAAGGATGGGACGGTGAATAGGGAGGGCAAGATACTGCTGGAGCTGTTGGAGGAGACGGGGTGGACTATTCTAAATGGGGGAGTGGAGGAGGTGAGGAGGGAGAGTTCACATTTACAGGGGGCGAGGTGGGGATACAGTGATAGATTACATACTAGGGGATGAGGACACGAGGAGGTGGGTGAAAAAACTGGAAATAAAGTGGATTCGGACCACCAGCCATTGATAGTTAGGGTGGGAGGGGAAAAGAGGAGGGAGGTGGAAAGGAAGGGCGAAAGGAGAATGAAGAGAAAGGATTGGACAGAGACTGGGAGGGGGAAGTTCAGGGAGCGGATTGAGCGGCTGGAAATAGGGGAAGGAGAAGTGGAGGGAGAAATGCGTAGAGAGGTGGGGAAGATAAGGGAGAGCCAAGGGGAGGAGGTAGAAGAAGAGGGGGAAAGGAGTCGGGGGTGGTCGGATGAGGAGTGTAGAAGGAGAAGAGTGAGGTAAAAAGGGAGGGGAAAAGAGAATATGAGGAGTTATGTAAGATGAAGAAGGAGGAGGAGAACGAGAAATGGGAGAAGGAGGCGGATCAGGCGAGAACCGAAAGTGAGGTCTGGAAGATAGTGAACCGAGGAAGAAAAAGGAGGGGGAAGGTAGAAGGAAATATACAGTTGGAGCAGTAGAAGAGATTTTTTATGGAGGGACTAGGTGGAGTGGAATGGAAGGTGGTAATGGGTGGAAAGAGGTAGGAGAGGACAAGAGCAGGGAGAGATAGGAGGGGAGGTTAGGAGGGTGATAAGAAAGTTGAAGGACGGGAAAGCGGTAGGGATGGATGAGATACCAAATGAGGCGTGGAAGTACGGGGGGGAGAATGGAGGAATAGGTGGAGGAGATGTGTAGAAAGGTGTGGCGAGGGGAAGGGTGGCCGGAGGGGTGGAAGGAGGGAATAATAGTGCCGATAGTGAAGAAGGGGCAGGACGTAAGAGTGGAGGAATACAAGGGGGTAACGCTGATGCCAACAATGTATAAGATATATGTGGGAATATTGGGGGAATGTCTGAAGGAGGAGGTAGAAGAGAAGGGACTATTGTCAAAGAATCAGACGGGGTTTAGGAATGGGGTGGGGATGGAAGATAATGTATACGCGCTAAACTACTTAATAAACCGGCAGCTGGCAAGGAAAGGGGGAAAATGGTGGCGGTATTTGTGGACTTGAAGGCCGCGTTTGATTCAGTAGATAGGGGGTGCTGGGGGAAGCGGTGAAGAGTAGAGGGATAAGTGAGGGACTAAGGGAAAGGATAAGGGAGGTGCATGGGGAAACGAGGAATAGAGTAAAGGTGGGGAAACTGACGGGAGAGGCATTTTGAACGGCGAAGGGGGTAAGGCAAGGGTGCCCGCTGAGCCCGATGCTATTTAATATTGTAATGGCGGATATGGAGGGGGCACTTAAGAGAAGAGGATGGGGAGGAGTGAAGCTGGGAGGAGAGAAAATCTACACGCTAGCCTACGCAGATAACGTAGTGTTGTTGGCAGAGGATGAAGGTGGGATGAAGGGGATGCTGCCGGGGTTGGAGGAAAATCTGAAAGGGAAAAGGTTACAGCTGAATGCGGAAAAGACAAAAGTGATGCGGTTCAGGAAAGGAGGAGAGAGGATGAAGAAAGTAGTGTGGTATTGGAGAGGAAAGAAGATGGAGGAGGTGAAGGAATTTAGATATTTAGGATATGTGCTGCAGGGAAATAGGGGGCAGGAGGCACATATAAGGGAGAGGACGGTAAAGGCACCCAGGGTGATGATGCAGGTGTGGGGCATAGGGAAGAGGAGATTTGGAAACAACTGGATGAGGAGATTGAGATTGTTTGATCTGTTGGTATGGCCGGTCATGGGATTTGGGGCGGAGATTTGGGGGTGGATGGAGAGGGTACAGGAAAGGTTTGTGAGGTGGACAATGGGGTTGGATTGAAGGACACCAGGTTATATGATAAGAGAGGAGGTGCAAAAGGATAAGGGGAGGCTGAGAGCAGGGAAGAAAGCGTGGACGTTTGAGGAAAAGCTGAGGGAAGGAAGGGGGGAAAGTTAGCAAGAAAGTGCATGGAGGAGATGAGGGAAAGAGCGCGGAGGGGTAGAGAAAGATCAGGGTGGGAGAAGGAAAGAAGGGGGTACTGGGATAGGATGGGACTGAGTGAGCAGGTGGGGTGGGAGGAAATAGAGAAAAAGAAGAGGGAAGAACAAGGGGCGGATAGGTTGGGGGAGAATAAGGGAGTCCAAGGGATACAGGCAGTATAGGGTGGTTAAAGGAGAGGGAATACCAGAATACCTGCAGAAAGGCTGGGGGGAGAGTAGGTGGAGGAAGGTGATTAGATTTAGGTTGGGGAATGAGATGAGAGAAAGGTTGTACTAAAGGTTGTAAGAGAAGAGAAGATGTAAAGTCTGTCACAGCGAGGAAGAGATATGGGAGCATGTTTGGGAGAGGTGTGGGATGACAACAGAGGAGCGTGGGGGATGGCAGGGGAATGTGGGAAGGATATTGGGACAGGACGGTGGGGTGGAGATGTGAATGAGAGAGATAGAGAAAATGAGAGGGGGAGAAAGGAGTGAGTGTGAGAGGGATGGAGGAGGAGGGTGAAAGGAAGAATGGGAGAAAAAGGATGAAAGGTGGAAAGTAAGAGTAAGCATAAATAAAAGTGTGGAAGAGGGAAACGAAGGCCAATTGGTGAAGGCGCAAGCATGCGATTAGCAAGTAAGGGTCGGTTGCGAGAAGCTCGTTCTTTCTCTCTCTCTCTCTCACGCGAGGAAACGGGATAGTTTAAGATAGTATAAGATATAGATTAAGGGAGAATGTAAATATGTAAATAGTGTAAAAAGTGTTGTAAATAAAGGAATAGACGTAAGGTAGACGTAATGTAGACGTAAGGTAGACGTAAGGACTAGAGTAAGTACTGTAGATGTAAGGGGAAAGGGAGGGTAGTTTTAAGAGGCATGTAGGGGAAACGGAGACCTTTGTAATCATAAGGGGGACAATACAGAATACATACATATTCTTTTAATCAGGGAGTCGAGACCGAAGCAGAAACCGAAATTCCGACCGGTCTTGACCGGTCTAGCGACCAGTAACCGAAGGGAAAAAAGGCCGATATTGTGACCGTAACAGTGAGAGGTTGAGAAGGAGAACCGAAACTCCAGACCGATTGCCTCTCGACCGGGAATCTCTGACCGTGCTTTTAACGAAACCAAACCGAAGGCATGACCAGTTCGCCGACTGGTCGGTTGACTGGTCGCAATACGGTCCAGTTAATTTATGGAGAGGAACAGAAACCTCTCCATAAATTACGAGTCGGAGCGGTTCGGAGCGGTTCGGTTTTGTTCGGATCGGTTCAACCTAGCTGAATAAGCCGGAAAGGTATTGTAGTATCGGAATAAGTTCAGGGAGACGTTGAGAACCTCGGAGGAGACAGGCCCGTTGGGGAAAACCCAACGCGTCACCGGGCCCAGCGACGCGCGCAAGGGTTTGTCGGGGTGAGAAAGCGCGCGGCGAAGCGATGTCCATATTTGGGCATGAGAGCGACTTGGAAAGCGTGCGTGGTGGGGGTGTAGCGTCCTTTTCGGAAAGGCGGGCTTTCCGGGAAAAAGGCAGAGTTGGAACAACCAGCGGACCGGGTAGAGGTACTGAGTTGTTGTGTTGAGTCGAGTTGTTTTGTGTTGTAGTCGGTTATCCTGTATTAGTTTTAGTTTCTTTCAATCTTGTATATATATATTTCCTGTTTATATTAAATATATTTTATATCCCACAGTATGGATGCTGTTCATGTCGCTCACACTGTTTGTCACTCTCGCGACGGGTTTTTTGATAGCAGTGTAACGTCTCACGCAGACGCAAACCCAGCGTTACCGACCGTAGGTAAAACAGTACCTCTATGTAACATTGCGCAGACCTTTGTACATACTTTTATATAATTTATGAGCTAAGCGAATATTAAATATCTTAGGAGCACTAGGAATAATTTAATATGACTGTTAACAAAAACATAGGACAAAGCATAATGTAATAAATGAGTAAAATGTAAGTTAAGAAATAACGATTCACTGCGCATGCGCCAAAACACTAAAATTCGGGTATAAAAGGAGGTGCACGAAGCACAGCATGCACTTCAGACTCTGCCAACAGAAGCGAGCTCGCCCCGGAGACGGAAGCGGCCGCTCTAGCAGCAGACATAGCTAAGAGTAACGAGCTCGCCCCGGAGACGGAAGCGGCCGTTCTTACAGCTAGCATTGCCAAGAGTACGAGCTCGCCCCGGAGACGGAAGCGGCCGTACACTGCAATACACGAAGTCACCGTAGAGTAAAAATCTGCCAAAAGTAACGAGCTCGCCCCGGAGACGGAAGTGGCCGTTCTTGTAGCAGACGTTGCCAAGAGTAAGAGCTCGCCCCGGAGACGGAAGCGGCATTACACTGGGATATACATACAGGGTGTCCCACGGTAGACTGGACAGTGCCGTAGCTCCTAAAGTATTGGAGATAAAATTTTTTAAAAAATAGGGAATTGCATGGTTCGAAGGGGCTACAAAATTAGCCCGAACGAATTTTTTTTTCGATTAATATTTTAAAAAATACGATGGTCAAGTTCGGTTTTTCAAATGGAACTATTTTTTTTTGAAGTCCTGAGTTGATAGTGCGTTCCAAGACAAATTCAATAAGCATCAATGTATACACTTTATTTTCACTGGTTTTTGAGATATTGCGCTTGCAAATTTACTGATTTTCACTGCAAGAAACTCCTCTGGAATAGCAAGGACCGGGGACGGTCTTACTGGCGCCACGGGTGGCACTGCCTGTTGAAATAGATACCTACCTGCGAAAGGTCTACGCCAGGCCCAAAGGCTGGACAATTCTTTTCCGCCAGAAATGCTACTTAGGTAGGTACATCTGCGGTATCGAGAAGCGCATCGTTACTTTTATTTCGCACTTGCTTCTAGGCTCGGATAGCCGGTTCGTCTGGGAGGCATGCAAGTTGGATTGGTTAGGTTCGGAGGAGTGAAAGTTGCTAGACTAAATTTCAACTATAGGGAGCAGATTGTATCAGAACCAATCGGATTTGCATCCCTCACAAACGGCTGCACTCTTGAAGAGGCCCTCTTCACAGCAATACCTTCTCCCCAATGCCCACCTTCTTTCGCACGGAATACGTCAACGCATGGTTTTGTTTTGATATCGAAGCTCATGTTTATACTCGAGAGGACCACGCATCGACAGCGGGCTACCCCTTTTCTTACCGTGTCTCTCCACGAGGAGTTTTGCCGATGGATTGTAGAAGCGCAGATGTCTGGATGCCAGTTGTTGAATTCAGGAGACGATAGAAACACTTTATTACTAAACACACATGTCCTATAATTAAAGTAAATCGTATTCCTCTCGGGCAGGAGTCGCCCGACGTTCGTCAAGAAGATGCGGCCTGGTACCCCGTGGCGAGGACAACCCTTCGCTGGGTCTCGCTCGATTTTTATGACTTTTACCGGAAAAAGGTACGAATCCTGGGCCGAACGTAACGAATTGAGGTCGAGCCCCCGCAGTCGAGGGTGAAATATCCATTACAGCGTATTAAGAAATTCTTTTCTTCATCGTATCGAGAGGGAAGTGACGCGAATGGATTCCTTATGTTTTTCTGACGAAAATCATACCAAGTATCATGCAAATCGGACTACTTTGATACAAGCTATTTGTATTCCCTATGTAAAAGTTGCCCGATTTGCACGACATTTGGCATGATTTTCATCGGGAAACCACAAGGAATCCAATGGCGACACTTCCATATCCATACGATAAAGAATAAAGAATTATTTTATTTCTGAAACAGATACAGGGTAATTATGGAGGTACGCCCGTCAAGAAGATACGGCCTGGTACCCCGTGGCGAGGACAACCCTTCGCAGGGTCTCGCCCGATTTTTATGGCTTTTTCCGGAAAAAGGTACGAATCCTGGGCCGAACGTAACGAATTGAGGTCGAGACCCCGCAGTCGAGGGTGAAATATCCATTACAGCGTATTAAGAAATTCTTTTCTTCATCGTATCGAGAGGGAAGTGACGCCAATGGATTCCTTATGTTTTTCTGACGAAAATCATACCAAATATCATGCAAATCGGACTACTTTGACACAAGCTATTTGTATTCCCTATGTAAAAGTTGTCCGATTTACATGAAATTTGTTATGATTTTAATCGACGAAACGCCAGGAATCCATTGGCATCACTTACTCCTTCGATACGACGAAGAAAAGAAGCAAACATTTGAAATCCTAAACATTTCTCACTTCTTAATGATATTCCAAACCCTTCGAGGGTCGAAAGCCATAAAATTCGATGGGCACTGCGGGGTGTTGTCCTCGCCACAAGGCGACGGGCGTACCTCCAGAATTACCCTGTATTTGTTTAGGAAATAAAATAATTCTTTATTCTTTATCGCATGGATATGAATGTGTCGCCGATGGATTCCTTGGGGTTTCCCGATGAAAATCATAACAAATTTCATGTAAATCGGACAACTTTTACATAGGGAATACAAATAGCTTATGTCAAAGTAGTCCGATTTGCATGATATTTGGTATGATTTTCATCAGAAAAACATAAGGAATCCATTGGCGTCACTTCCCTCTCGATACGATGAAGAAAAGAATTTCTTAATACGCTGTAATGGATATTTCACCCTCGACTGCGGGGGCTCGACCTCAATTCGTTACGTTCGGCCCAGGATTCGTACCTTTTTCCGGAAAAAGCCATAAAAATCGGGCGAGACCCTGCGAAGGGTTGTCCTCGCCACGGGGTACCAGGCCGCATCTTCTTGACGGGCGTACCTCCATAATTACCCTGTATCTGTTTCAGAAATAAAATAATTCTTTATTCTTTATCGTATGGATATGCAAGTGTCGCCATTGGATTCCTTGTGGTTTCCCGATGAAAATCATGCCAAATGTCGTGTAAATCGGACAACTTTTACATAGGGAATACAAATAGCTTGTGTCAAAGTAGTCCGATTTGCATGATATTTGGTATGATTTTCATCAGAAAAACATAAGGAATCCATTGGCGTCACTTCCCTTTGGATACGATGAAGAAAAGAATTTCTTAATACGCTGTAATGGATATTTCACCCTCGACTGCGGGGTCTCGACCTCAATTCGTTACGTTCGGCCCAGGATTCGTACCTTTTTCCGGAAAAAGCCATAAAAATCGGGCGAGACCCTGCGAAGGGTTGTCCTCGCCACGGGGTACCAGGCCGTATCTTCTTGACGGGCGTACCTCCATAATTACCCTGTATCTGTTTCAGAAATAAAATAATTCTTTATTCTTTATCGTATGGATATGGAAGTGTCGCCGTTGGATTCCTTGTGGTTTCCCGATGAAAATCATGCCAAATGTCGTGTAAATCGGACAACTTTTACATAGGGAATACAAATAGCTTGTATCAAAGTAGTCCGATTTGCATGATACTTGGTATGATTTTCGTCAGAAAAACATAAGGAATCCATTCGCGTCACTTCCCTCTCGATACGATGAAGAAAAGAATTTCTTAATACGCTGTAATGGATATTTCACCCTCGACTGCGGGGGCTCGACCTCAATTCGTTACGTTCGGCCCAGGATTCGTACCTTTTTCCGGTAAAAGTCATAAAAATCGAGCGAGACCCAGCGAAGGGTTGTCCTCGCCACGGGGTACCAGGCCGCATCTTCTTGACGAACGTCGGGCGACTCCTGCCCGAGAGGAATACGATTTACTTTAATTATAGGACATGTGTGTTTAGTAATAAAGTGTTTCTATCGTCTCCTGAATTCAACAACTGGCATCCAGACATCTGCGCTTCTACAATCCATCGGCAAAACTCCTCGTGGAGAGACACGGTAAGAAAAGGGGTAGCCCGCTGTCGATGCGTGGTCCTCTCGAGTATAAACATGAGCTTCGATATCAAAACAAAACCATGCGTTGACGTATTCCGTGCGAAAGAAGGTGGGCATTGGGGAGAAGGTATTGCTGTGAAGAGGGCCTCTTCAAGAGTGCAGCCGTTTGTGAGGGATGCAAATCCGATTGGTTCTGATACAATCTGCTCCCTATAGTTGAAATTTAGTCTAGCAACTTTCACTCCTCCGAACCTAACCAATCCAACTTGCATGCCTCCCAGACGAACCGGCTATCCGAGCCTAGAAGCAAGTGCGAAATAAAAGTAACGATGCGCTTCTCGATACCGCAGATGTACCTACCTAAGTAGCATTTCTGGCGGAAAAGAATTGTCCAGCCTTTGGGCCTGGCGTAGACCTTTCGCAGGTAGGTATCTATTTCAACAGGCAGTGCCACCCGTGGCGCCAGTAAGACCGTCCCCGGTCCTTGCTATTCCAGAGGAGTTTCTTGCAGTGAAAATCAGTAAATTTGCAAGCGCAATATCTCAAAAACCAGTGAAAATAAAGTGTATACATTGATGCTTATTGAATTTGTCTTGGAACGCACTATCAACTCAGGACTTCAAAAAAAATAGTTCCATTTGAAAAACCGAACTTGACCATCGTATTTTTTAAAATAATAATCGAAAAAAAAATCGTTCGGGCTAATTTTGTAGCCCCTTCGAACCATGCAATTCCCTATTTTTTAAAAAATTTTATCTCCAATACTTTAGGAGCTACGGCACTGTCCAGTCTACCGTGGGACACCCTGTATACCTAGTTCATATAATTTAATATAAAATACAAAAAACCCAAAAACATAAAATACATAATCATAGCTCTAGTCAATATTAAGTCGTTATTGTTAAAGTAGAATTAATTGTCGCTGGATAAATAGCCATTGTCAAGTTAAAAGCTTGGATTTTAATCCTTAACTCTCTACCAACGAACCCCACCTATCCTATACTTGAGGGGAAGCCGCTCTCCTCTCAAGAATCTACTAGCATTCAGTTGTCTCCGGGCAATCGGACGTTACAGGTTGGATATTTTTTGGTGACAGCGGTGGGATTGTTCGTTTGAAAAGGATATTTCGCTCAGTAAAGTTACTCCAAAAGTAAGTATTTTCATAGAAATTTTTTCTCTTTTCTTGGTAAAACCTTCAGAGGCTTTAAACTTCACAATGCCTGACACACTTGGAGAAAAAATGGCTAACCTAGCAATCAATACGAGACCCAGGGAACTCCAGAAAATACAGAAACTTTAGAAATCATAGACACTCTAGACGATATTCCAGGAACTTCAAATCCTCAAATTAATATGAATACAGCTACGAATACATATCCTCACCTACCACATATTAGCTTACGCGACACAGCGGACACAGTCCCTTCTTTCAATGGTAGGAATATACCATTACATCAATTTATTAAAAGTTGTCGACATGCACGACGCATGGTAAACCCAAACGCGGAATACGGACTAGTTCAGCTCATAAATAATAAGCTTTACGGACAAGCTTCGAGAGTAGTTTTGAGCGGAGAATATAACACAATTAGCGACCTTATTTCTGTACTAAGCTCACGGTTCGCACCATTATATACTTCAATTTAATTATACGGTGAACTGTCAAAAATCGCGCAACTACCAAACGAAACGACAGTAGACTACAGTAGCCGCGTATCAAACATACTCTTGCAAATCAAACATTGTAATACGATAGAAGTAACGGCGCACAAAAGCGATTTCAATATAAAGGCAGAACAGAACGCCATTAAAGCCTTTCTAACGGGATTAAAATTCGAGATATATAGTAGAATACACGACCACACCTTCAGCAGTCTTGATAGCGCTATCAGTTACGCCATTGAAGCAGAAGCAGAGTATAACGAATATCAAATAAGAACAGGAATAACAACAGGAACAGTACAAACTAACCAATGTACAAACTGTCTTGGATATGGCCATGATGTCACCACTTGTAGTAGCCAACAAGCCTCACGCACCGACTGGTGACAAAAGATTTGTCAACATTGCAAAAAACTGGGACACACAATACAAGAATGTAGGAGTCGTAATAGAACCCAAACCGATACATTCTGTGACTTCTGCCGAAGGCCAGGTCACATGACGCAAGATTGCAGAAGCCGGAGTTACACAAACAGAGCTCCTCAATCTAATGCATATTGCGATCATTGCCGAAGAGCAGGTCACACAATACAAGAATGTAGAAGTCGAAACTACGCACAAATATACTGTGAATATTGCAAATTTAGAGGCCATACAATAGAACAATGCAGGAAGAAGATGTATTTCGATAGGAAGGAAAAAGAAGAAGCACAAGTGGTACACAGACAAGCTATACTTAGATTTAAAACAGAACAAATAAGAAAACCTCCTAGTATCCTTCTCTCTGATGCAGGATTCAACGGAAAAGAAGCAACACTGATGATCGATACCGGATCCGACCTGAATGTAATTAAAAGAAGTGCTACTTCTCCCGACATCCCAATCTTCACGGACACTCTCTTTGACCTCAATGGCATTACGGACGGTCTACTCAATACCATAGGTTACATTAAAATAAGGACCTTAAACACAGAAATCATTCTCCACGTCGTAGAGGACCTCCCTATCAAACAGGATGGAATACTAGGGACAGATTTCTTCTGTTACGTGAGGGCGTTGATTTTTAAGCGACCGAGTGGTTGAGTCTAATGTCCTCACGCAACACTTAACGAATTTTAAAGAGATTTTATAATTTTGACATAATCAGATTATTACGCAAAAATCAGGATTGTTTTGGGTACGGCTTTTGTCTACAACCCATACAGGTTGCCCAATCGGGATGTGGTATTTTGGTAGAGACAGGTTCGAAACAAAATGAGACGATATTTAAGTAAATATTACCATGTATTACAAAATAATTAAAGGAAGTTTTCATAAGGTGGAACAAAATTTGGGATTTACATGGATTTGTGTAAAGAGTCGTAGACGACTCACAAATATACGCGATGTTTTACGGACGACAATTGACCGAGGAAACCCCGCAACTCACTAACAATAAATGAGTTGGATCAATGTTCACACAATGTTCTAATTTTTTAAAATGGACGGTTTAGGAAAATATCAGGTGATCGCAATATAATTACACACAGCAATAGAATTTAACAAAATGCGGTACACGCCTAAAAAAGGAATTAAACAAATCAGGCCAGGGATTTAAGTGAACGCAGCGGCCGATTTTCGGAGGCAAAGCCTCCTGTCTCCCGCCGCGCGTCTTGACCTCCGCGGCAGCCAAGGAGCTTGGAGCGCCTCAGGCCCGTACCATATGAACCGCGCGTAGCGCATTGGAACGCCCCCCGTATCAATAGGTTTCCACATCACCCATGGGGTACTATCATCGATGCGCTTTTTTTTATAGTGGGCACAGAGCTAAACGATTCCTCGTTTTCAACTTTAATACGTACATCGTCGTCCAGCCTCCCCGTTAATATTATAGATTTGCCTAGCACGCCTAAACGTGCGCGAAAATCTAGTTTTCCCAAAGATATTTGAAATTTTGATAATAAAACGTGTTTTTCCAATACAGTTTTTATCGCGCGACACAGTGGAATAGGCCTATAGGGGATACCACTATAAAAAAAAACGCATCGATGATAGTACCCGTGGGTGATGTGGAAACCTATTGATACGGGGGGCGCCCCAATGCGCTACGCGCTGTTCATATGGTACGGGCCTGAGGCGCTCCAAGCTCCTTGGCTGCCGCGGGGGTCAAGACGCGCGGCGGGGGAAAGGAGGCGTTGCCTCCGAAAATCGGCTGGTGCGTTCACTTAAATGCCAGGCCTGAAACAAATGATCGAGGGAAACCCACAACTCACTAAATAGGTTGGATCATTTGTTAATTCCGTACAGTAGCATAGTTAAAAGGACTTACCGATTCGGGACAGAAAATTGTTAACTTTAGAACGGCTTACTCTCTCAATTCTCTCTCTCTTTTTCTCTCTCTCTCTCTCTCTGTCTTTCTCTGCCTTCCTGCGGGTGACATGGAGGGTCCCGCGTAATGGATGGTGAATCGCAGGAGCGTCGCACAACACACAATGTCGAAACTCAGTTCACAATATGTTTTTAAATATTAAACGCAAGAATATAAATAGAGATTTAAGCGGTAGGATTTAAACAGTGAAAACGCAAAAATATATAATAGTCTCTACGGGGACTGAGTCCTTCCACGCACTACAAGACAACACGGGAACTCCGGCTCAAAGACTATTTCAACGAATGGTTAATGTCCGTCGGACAGAGCAACCACGCACTATGCGACTTGTCAGTTGACTGCATTAAATAATGAATAAAAGGGGATTTTGAATTATATGATATATAATTATATACAGTCTCTACGAGGGAACTGAGTCTTTTCTATGGTCACTAGTACTCGATAGAACTCTCGCTCAACGACTATTTTAATAAATAGTTAATGTCCCTCGGACAGAGCAACCACGCACTATGCGACTTGTCAGTTGACTGCGACGAGCGTTCGCAGGGTAGGCCCGAGCACTCGGGCCTTTGCACAAAGAGCGCCAAAATTGCTGACTCTGCACCTCATGCACACGGGCCTAACCGTCGTCGCTCGGAACGTTCCCAGCATCTAAGTTATTATCGCGCCCGGCGTTCTAAGAACGTTGACGGTGTTGGAAGATTTTTGCATGGAAGAACGCAGTGGCGTAACGGTTCATATAAAATTATTAGTATAATACAGTTTGTAGATTATTGACAATCGATCGAGGGAAACTCCCACAACACTCAATGGTAGGATCAGATGTCAATGATGGTGTAACAAAATTTTAACAGGGAAGAAAAATATAAAATAGTCTACTACAATGCCTCGGAAGGCTTATCACAGCGCGCATTCTAAGAACGTCGACAGCGTTGGAAGATCGCTGACAATAATCTTCCATGAGAATATGCCGTGGCGTGACAGGCTTCAAGCAGAATTAAATTACAACTATTAAGAATATTCACAGATAATCGATTACTGATTGAGGGAAGGTCCCATAACACGTGATGGTTGAATCAATGGTCGACATCCGTGTAGCGAAAAAATATGATGTGAATGTAGCAAAAATTCCGAGATGAATTTAAAAAGTGACCGGCACGTAACACTTCCAAACCAACGGAGCTACTATCGACTACATAAATTCAGCAGTAACTATTGGGCATGAAACTATTCCATTTATCAACCCAGAGACGATCACAATACCAGCAAGAACAAGGAGCCAAATATATGCACGAATCCTTAAGGGGGGAACCTGGTGTAGCGGGTCAAAGAAATCGATTTTTTTTTGCATAAATCAGTAGTTAAACATCACGATAATATGCTCCCAAAGCCGCAAAACGAAATTCGAAAAATTAAAGCGGATATAGCCGGTTTTGCTACGGAGCGCCAGGTTACCAGAAAACTTGAAACGCGTTTTTCTTGAAACGACAGTTTTACAATTTGCGGGCAATGTAACTACAAAAATATTCAACCAATCGACTTGGCCTTGTGCACGGATATTTGTGAACATTTTCTTTACAGATCTAAGCTATGGGTATAATGATATTGTTTAAATAAATAACTTTTTTTTACACATTTAAGGCAAAATTTCGTTGGAAAGAGGGACCTTTTTTTCAAGAGGCCGCCATTTGTTCAATTTTGCAACTTTTAAGAAATAAATTCATACGATTCATCCGTACAGATAAGAGCACTCACCATACACCTGCAAAGAAAAAACAAAGATTATATTCCAGCACTGATACCGCTCCTATAACTCCTATAAAAATTAGAGAAGGGAGAATACTTACCCCTCCTTCATTATCTCTTCCACCATTACCTATCTCTCCACCATTATCCCCTCTTCTGCCACCACCTTCTCCTACACCATTATCTCTTCCTCCTCAACACACAACTGGCAGACCAAGAATAGTATCAAACATTCCTGTCAAAAAACAAAACTTTGAAACAGAAGACCAGCTATGGATAGGAAAAGGGTACATCGTCACATTCATCAACACAGAAGGTAAACCAATAGGAAAAAGATTGTACAAAGAGAAAAATATAAAACAGCATAAAATTCCACTTCCATTAAAAACCGGAGAGTCAGTCAAACTTAAGGAAGGCAAACACACAATCATTGGGCTTATTATAACAGATCACCCAACAGAAGAAGATTTGTACAAATCATTAAGGACACTTCATACTCAACTAATACTTGAAAATGCCACAAAAGTATATATAGCAGGGGAAGAAGATAAAATTGCACTAAGCAAACTATGGAACTTAATAGATATAATATTTGTACAGGAGAATATCCAGTTTATATTTTGTAAAGGCACACTCTTAACTCCTTCTATACAAGAAAGACAGCAAATCATTCAAGAAAATCACCAAACTCCTGGAGGTGGACATAAAGGAATAACTAAAACATATCACCGAATAAGGAATAAATATTACTGGAAAAACATGAAGTATGAAATAACAAAATTCATCAAAACATGTTTAGAATGCCAGAAAACTAAACTAGTAAGAGTAAAGAATAAAGAACCCATGATATTAACGGATACACCAGTTGATGCATTTGATAAAGTCTCTATGGATATAGTAGGACCACTACCTTCAACAAATACAGGAAATAATTATATACTTACTATTCAAGATAACCTAACTAAATATTCTCTTGCAATAATTGGCAAGCACCACCTCAGAGGACATAGCTAAAGTATTCACAGAACACTTCATTTGCAAGTTTGGAAGTTGTACGCGCACTGCGGTGCCACGCACGTGTATACTGTACACGCATTATTTCTGTTTCCCTTTGTCTACTATGGATATTAGGATTGGATGTGGAGGTGATACACTTAACTCGCGTTGCGTTAATTCGGGCACAAGAGATTTATTGTTAGGGTCGCGGCTGCAACACACTGGTTATATATTCCTAGCCCGAGTATAATAGCGTGCATGGTTCGCGGCGAAAAACGCGAGTTGATCTAACAGCAGCCGCTGCGAACTTCCTGTGCCGAACAAGAAGAGGACCCGGTCTCCTCAGGTACCGCGCTAGCCGGTGAGTGGCGCTCAACGGAACTAGCGCCACGCACGCGATATTCAAACATACCGCCCGCCTTGACAAACTAAAGTTTTCAACAATAATGTAATTCACTGGCCAATACTGCCGCGTCTAATTGAATAAAGGACAAGTATATACTTCAAATAACTCCTACATCTACTGCTGACTGTTACCCCTTGAGATATGGACTAAACATAAAGCAATCAATTAAAGGCTCCCCCCAAACCAACGCGAATATTCGCAGCGCGGAGCGGATATTTTGCCGCGAAGGATCCGCGTCAGTTTACTATGCGTGGCGGTTTATGGGGCTGTTCAGACCGACGCGGAACGTTTCCGCTGCGGCGGCGGATCCTTAGCGTTTTCTTCCGCGGCGGACACGCGAATATTTTGCCACGTTGGATCCGCGGCAATTTACTATACGTGGCGGCTTATGGGGCTGTTCAGACCAACGCGAAACATTTTGGCTGCGACTGCGGATTCGCAACGTTTTTTCCCCGGCGATGTCGATTCGCTCTCCAAAGCGTTTTTTTCGCGGCGAAATTTCTCCGCTCTCCAAGGCATTTTTTCACTGTCAATTGTAGGTAAAATATCGGGCTTGTCTTGATTGCCATATCTCGTCTATCGATGTGGCGATCTCCTAGCGACGTAACAGAACAAGAGAGCGCGGAATCAAAAAGGGGCGGCAATTGCGAATACGTACCGTAAGTACTTACACGGGCACTACTTTCTCTCGCAAAATCAACACTGTGATGTGCAGCAGACTAAATAGAGATGGGCAAAATTTTTATTTAAATAAAAATTTCGAATAACGAATAAAAGTAAACCCGGGTTAATTTTATTTGTCGAATAAAGTTATTATTTTATTCGACGAATAAAGTTAATTTTTTATTCGCCGAGTGTTTCAAATTCAGCGTCAAATAAAATTTTCAAATTTAACTGTGACCGTAACTGTAACTTTAAACTTTAATTTTCTTCATCGTTGAATAATTTTCTGGCGCGTTCGAGCTGTCGAGGATGGGCGATTCAGGCCTGACGCGCGTGTTACAATGTAAATATCGTCCGAAGATGACGGTCCTCGGCGCGAGCGGCACGAACGCGTCCCAGAAAATTATTCGACGTCGAAGAAAGTTAAAATTAAAGTTAAAGTTGAAAACTGTATTCTACGCTGAATTTGAAATGTTCGACTATAGGGTTATTGTACGGATAAATAATCACGCCGTGGTTCATATGTAGAATATAATTGACTCGCTGGGCCACGCTTGGCCCCTCCACGTGGCTTCCCAACGGCTCTCCTAAGGGCGAGGAGAGGTCGTGCTTTGCGACCGTTTGTTTTGGTCCGCGCTCGTGTCCATGAACTTGCTATACACTCCGAATAACCGCCAAATGCCCATGTAAGGCAAATCCCGAGATTGCGATCGACCAATCGACGCAGAGTTCAAAACCAATTGAAAATCGGGGCTTGGCGCGAGACGGCTTCGCGCACTACCGGCGATCAGTCGCATTTTAATAGCCACAACGTGACATAGGGATAGTGAATAATAAAAAGCGTTTTTAGTTTTCGAGTGTTGCGTTTGTTTATGAAACAATGTCCAATACTGAAAAGCTGATACAATTGGTCAAAAACTATCGTATTCTATACGATTTATCCCACGAGGATTACAAGAATGTAAAGAAGAAGGATAAAATATGGGATGAAATTGGAAAAGAATTAAATGAATGTGGTAAGTATCTGATATTGCAGTTGCTATTTACTGTAGTACTACTGATAATACAGACAACAGTAATTATTTAGTTATAAACAAATAATTATTTTATTTATCATACATATAAAATCATACAAAACTATTTATATTTATTAATAATCTATTATGGGCGAATTCCACTTACGCCTAAATCGCCCGCAACGACTGACTTTCATTAAGGTAGGTTTTCTTATACGCGATTGGACGCAACGTCAAGAATTTCAAAGTCGACTTGCTCGAAAATGTAACGCAATATCAAAAAATTTTATTCTTTTTTCTCGACTTATTTACTTGTTGTAAGTCGAAAAGAAAGAGTAACTTTTTTATATCGCACTTCATTTTCGAAAAAATCGACTTTGAAATTTTTGACGTTGCGTCCAGTCGCGTATAGGAAAACCTACCTTAATGAAAATCACGGGCGATTTGGGCGTAAGTGAAATTCGCCCTATGTAGAACCTATTATGTAACCTAACAGTTTGCATCAATTAAGAATTAAAATAATTGACAAATTTTTCTCTGGTGGAAAATGCTAATCTTGCTGCTCGTCTTGGATTATTTTCTAAATTAATAAAAGCTGCAACTTCCGGCTCTGGTGGCTCTAAATATTGCAGCCACTCAGCATCATCTTTTTTACTTCGTAAAAAATTGTGCAATATGCATGCCGTTTTCACAACTAGAATTGTAGTGGTTACTTTTGTTTCTATAGGCCTAAAAAATATTCGCCATTTTTGAGCCAATATGCCAAAAGCATTTTCCACCACTCTTCTAGCACGACAGAGTCTTATATTATAATTATCTTTACGAATATCTAACCTAAATTGCGCATACGGAAACGGTCTCATTAGATACGAGTTTAAAGCAAAAGCTTCATCTCCAATTAAAACATGAGGGCAGGGTTCATTTTGTCCGGGAAGATTTATTGGTCCAGGAATATTCATTAAATTCATTTTTAATCTCCTTCCCATGTTGGAAACCTCGAAAATTCCACCATCACTATTCTTACCATAACCACCAATATCAACACATACTGTTCAAGAAATACTGCATTCTTACGCCATCTTCTAGGCCCACCGGTAATTAGGCAATGGTAATGGCGCGCTGACTCATGTGGAGCGTCGATCACTGCCCCTTCCATCAACTTGCGATCGTTGGAAGGGGGACTCTCTTCCTTCCAGGAAATCGAGCGCGGTTTCCTGGATCTCAGGACTCAGTTCGCGACTTTTGCTACAGTAAACACGCTTTAATTACACTACGCACTTTTCGCTCTCTCGCACCTTGCTTGCGCTTTATTCGAAATTGCTTCGAATCTCTACGCTTTGCGACTTTGCTTCGCCAGCTACTAATCGCTACGCTTGAGCTTAATACTAGTTTATAAGTGTTGCTTGTTTTGTGTAATAACTAGTCAACGTGTTGTGTAAAATAACTGATAATTTAACTGTGTGACCTTTGTACAGAATTTAACTTATAAGTGTATTTTAGTTCATGAACGCTGTAAATATAATTGTCCTAGTGCTCCTTAATAAACTTTAGTTTCTTGCGCCGATCCTCTAATAAATTTTCTAACACATACATAAATTTATAATCTGGACCAACAATAGCCATGAGCACTAACGAAAATTTATTTAAATAGTACCAGTAGTTAGATCCAGTTTTGTCTGGACACTTGATGGTTACATGCTTGCCATCCACACTACCAATGCAGTTAGGAAATTGCCACAAATTCTTAAACCCTTCCGCAGACTGTTTCCAAATTTGCGTTGTAGGTTCGACTAAATATATATTTTCCATTTTTCGGCATATAGCTTCACAAACTACTGTCACGATTGCACTCACTGTTGCAAATCCGACCCGGAAACTATGACCAATTGTGTAGAATGTATTGCCGGTGGCAAGAAATCTGCGAAATAAAATGTTTTCATTGTAGGTGAACAAAGCAAAACAAAAATGGAAAAATTTAAGGGACACTTATGCCAAATATGTTAGGCGTAACAAACCAAAAACTGGACAGGCAGCGAATAGCAATAAGAAATGGATATGGGCCGACCAAATGAAAGGTTTCGATCGTTATTTGGCTTATGCTACTACTTTTACCAATGTCAGCGATGTCGATAGCGAAGTCACTATAGAATCTGCCGAGGATTTCGAAAATCATGCTATTCGATCGGAATATTCCGACAACAATTTTATTCAGGATACAGCAAATACAGAAAACACAGAAACCTACGCACAATTTAGTACCAGCAATAGTGAGTTACCGGACTCAACACCATTCACGCAACAGTCAACACCAGTCTCGCAACAGTCAACACCATTCTCGTAAACAGTCAACATCATTCGCGCAACAGTCAACATCATTATCGCAACAGTCAACATCATTATCGCAACAGTCAACATCATTCACGCAACAGTCCACACCATTCACTCAACAGTCAACACCTTCAGATGTCCTCAACGCACCTCCTGAAGCCCCATCAAGACATTCAAGACAAACAGGGAACAAGCGGAAGTCAGAAGTATTATCACCTGTAGGACAGCTGATACAGCAGTATATGGACAAAAAAGCAAAGCCTCAATACGATGGCACCGACCACGTGTTTTTAGGTTATGCAAAAACTATAAAAACGTTTTCGGCAAGAAGGCAAGCTATTGCCAAGCTTAAGATTGCAGAAGTAGTGATGCAACAAGAACTCCTGGATCAGGAGGAACTGACACCTTCAGATCTGCATCATTCTCAAACTACAATTACTACGAATTATGTACATATGTCTGACAGTTCCGATAGTAGTTCTTTTCGTGATCGTACTAACAGTGTTCAATTAAGGTTAACGGATGCAACTGAGGATCCATCTGATGATATTACCACACTGACAAATGTTTCCACCTCTGTGGGGTCATTTAATTCGTAAAATGTTTTATTTTTTGTAATATACCAGGTTACATATTGGGCAAAATACTGTGTTGCGGAAATAATAAATTTTACGGAATTGCCAGTGTCGTAATATCATCACTTGGAAATTCAGTTACATCTCTCAATCTTGTCCTCAAAATATCTAGTACTTATATTCTCATATTTTGGTGTTCTGTTTCTTCTCATCTCTGTTTATATTTTACATTATTGTTTAGTTTTATTCTGTATTTCAATTTTAGTATTAAAACATAATTATAATAATTTAAAATGATAATTTTTTTACCTCAGTGCAATTGCAAGTCGTTGTTCAGGTGAGATAGGTTCCCGATAATTTGTATAAGATTTTTTAATTTCATCCTTGATAAGTTCCAAAATTTCATCAAAACAGTCCATAGTCATCCGGAAATAAATGTAGAAGCGTTTTTCATCCTTTCGCAGTTCGCACATCAATGTTAGAAACTCTCCATATTTTTTTCTGTCCAAGTTTATATTATATACCCATTTTCTTTTTCTAAAGTAAATGTAAATAAATTTATTGAAAATCGTTTGTAAACAATATAAAGCATATAAAATAGGGTAATTATGGGAGAGATGTCACACATTTTGAAAAATTAACACTGTGCATAAACTTCGTAACAGAAAATGTTTTCGAGGGTAGGTATTATTAGTCGAACATCTGCTATTTTCGTTCGAAAAATTGAAGATTCCATATATGTATATCACGTTTAAACAATTGAAGTTGAAAATGTTCTGGTTCAGGGGAAGATGCTTCACTTACTGGAGGGATAACACATATCGAAAATTTTTCAATTTTCAATTAAAAGTTGTTAATTTAACCTTTTAATTAAAAAAAATAATAAAATGTAAAGTGACATATTCTTATTTTCTGAAGTTATAAAATATAATAAAATATTAAAAGAAGAAGTACCTACATTCAAATACAACAAAATATTAGAATTAAACATTGGTTATTCGTTTGTATTGTGTCGGCATCCAGAAAGTAAATAATTTGCCTTTAGATATCACGTTATCCATTTTAAAACACAGATCTCGCTCCCCCGTTTGGCCAGAAAGAAGCAAGAAACGAACACTTGAAATTAGGGCTCTGTTCGTGATGTGGGTTCAACGCCGGTCCCGACCAGCGAGCCCTAAACGAGGAAATACTGTACTGACAGTGCGGTATCCCCATAATTACATTGATACTGTAAAAATACTTAGGGCGGTATTCCTTTACTATGCTACTAGGTTAGTAGAGGATGCCGCATGCTTAAACATTTGCTTAATCTTAAGACACGTTTATGAATACCGTCCTAAATGCTCTTTTAAGATAAATTACAAACCTGGCACTTTCTTCTTCTGCTGCGACAAGCAACAACAATGCCTCTTCTTCATCCGATGATGAGTACATTCTGCACAACACTTGGAACGAAACTGAATGCTATAGAACAAGAAACCTACAGACCAACCTCAAATATTCACAGGGGCAGCGAAATATTTGCTCCGGTGTGAGCACACACGCGGATTCCGCTACCGCTGCCGCTGCGGATATTTCGTTGCCGCTCCGCGCCGCGAATATTCGCTTTGGTTTGGGGGAGCCTTAAAATGTCAATGACCGTCCACCGACAGCACATAGAGCTTGGTTGCGGGTCGTCGGAGTGACCCCTTGGTTGTTCTCACGGTTGCCGCTCGTACCACTCCATCCTCTCCTGGATGGATTGCCTCGACTCTGCCCATGCTCCAGTGCAAGGGTGGAGCGTTGTCGTCGTGGATGATGACCAAGTTGTCGATAGCCAGCTGCGGGCCTCGGCTCTCCTTCCATTTGTTGCGTTGCTGACACAATTGCAAATACTCCTTGATCCATCGGTGCCAGAAATGTTGCCGGAGCTGCTCTATGTGTTGCCATTTAGACAAAAGGTTCTGCTCTGTGGTCGTTAAATCAGGTTCCGGATATGACGTCAAGCTTGCTCCGATCAAAAAGTGTGCAGGACTAAGGAAGGAAAAATCGTTTGGATCTGCCGACAAAGGAGTGAGCGGTCGGGAATTTAGCACCGCCTCTATTTGAGTCAATAACGTATACAATTGAACGTAGTTTAGGGATGCCTCCCCTGCTACACGCGTTAGGTGATGCTTGGTGGCCTTTACGGCCGCTTCCCAAATCCCCCAAAATGTGGAGCACGAGGGGGAATGAATTGCCACGAAATCCCTTCCATCCCCAACTCGGAGATGATCTTGCTGTATCGTGCCTCGTTGTTAAACATGTCATGGAGCTCCTTGAGCGCGTTATTTGCTCCTATAAAGGTGCTTCCGTTGTCCGAATGTATTTCGGCCGGTCGTCCACGGCGAGCAATGAGCCTTTTGAAGGCGGCCAAATAGGCCTCGGTGGTCATATCTAAGACCAGCTCAAGGTGCACGGCCTTGGTGCTCATGCACACGAACACGATGACGTATGACTTGATTTTCCGCAAGGTTTTTCGAACGCCCTCGCGAATAAAAAAGGGGCCGCAGTAATCAACGCCTACAGATGAAAACGGCCGCGCGGGCCTCGTCCGTTGCGGGGGTAGATTTCCCATGATTTGCTGCGATGATTGAGGAGATGCTCGGAAACACTTCATACGTCTTCTGATTATTTTGCGCACGGTGTGGCGCGCAGCCAACGGCCAATAACATTCGCGAATCGCGGCGAGAGTGCCCTGCGCTCCTGCATGAAGCTGTCTTCGGTGAACGTCCTCGATTATCAGTTCCGTGATGCGATGCCTTGCAGGCAGCACTGCGGGATGCTTGCTGCTAAACGGCAAGTCCGCAGTCCATAATCTTCCTCCAACTCTGATAATCCCGTCCTTTAAGAAAGGGTTGAGGCTCATAAGCTTGCTCATAAGTTCCTGGGCAAACACTGCCCTTTAAGTAAAAGCTCGCGCTCGGAGGAAAACGCCTCCCCTTGAACCATGCGTATGAGAGCTTTCGTGGAAGCACGTATTTCCTGCTGTGTCAGCACTCCTGACAGATGCTGCGAGGCGCCATGCTGTGGACGAATCTTCGGCAATAGCTTACCACCCTTGCGAACTTAGGAAAGGAAGAAAAGCGTTCGTAAAACGCGACCTCCGTGACAGCGGTCAAGTTCACCGCATCCGCACGCCGCTCGGGTAATTCTTGAGCGAGTGTGATATTGGTTTTCTCGGGCCAGGATGAAGATTCGTTTTCTAGCCACGGAGGCCCGTGCCACCATAGCTGTGACTGCCTTAATGCCGAGGGTGTTGTGCCGCGGGATATCAAAACCGCGGGATTTTCTTTCCCGCTCACGTGCCGCCATTCTGCTAGCGTTCGGCTAGCAACAACGCTCCGCACAGTTCGAGCTTAGGCAAGGAAATGTTCCGTATAGGAGCCACGCGCGATTTCGCACATAGAAGTCTGGCGGAATGATTCCCCTCGTTGTCGGTGGACCTAATGTAAATGCAGGCGCCGTAACCGTCTTGACTAGCGTCTGAGAACCCATGCATTTGAATTTCCCGGGGCCTCTGGGTGCGTATAATCTAGCGCAGTACTGAAATGTCCTATAGCTGCAGCCACTCTGACTCCAATCGTTTCCACGCGGCGTGAATTTCCATGGGAACAGTCTCATCCCAGTGCACCTTCAGCACCCATAGGCGCTGCATGATTATCTTGGCCGACAGCATGACTGGGCCTAGCAACCCGAGTGGATCGAACATCTTGACAATAGCAGACAATATCGATCTCTTGGTGACGCGTTCACCCGCACTGCAAATACTTGTGGAGTCGTATTGGAAGAGATCTTGAAGTGCGTTCCATTTGATGCCCAAAGTGGACGTAACCCCCCCTTTGTCCAGCTGCAAAACCGTATGCTCACCGGACTTGACTTGTAGCTCCTGTAGCAACCCTGGTTCATTGGATAACCATTTTCTCAAATCAAAGCCTGCTGAGGCCAAAATCCCCATGACCTCCTCACGAATGACTAGCGCCTCGTTCCATGAATTCGACCCTGTCAACAGGTCGTCCACATAGAAATCCCTGCGCACTATTTCGCAGCCTAGTGGATAATTTTGTGCTTCCGCCGACGCTAATTGTTGAAGCGTTTTCGTGGCCAAAAATGAGGCCGGTGCGGTACCGTATGTTACAGTGAGTAGTTCATAGGTTGCAAGCTCGTCTGCCGGGGAATCCCACCACACAATTCTCTGCAGGGGCGTCTGTGAGGGTTCAATCAAGCCCTGACGGTACATTTTGGCAATGTCCGCCGTCAGGGCATAGTAATGGGCTCTGAATCGAATCAGGATTGAAAAAACATCCTGCTGTAAGGTGGGCTCCACCATCAAAATGTCGTTTAAGGAGACGCCGGTGTGCGTTTTGCAGGACGCGTCGAAAACCACCCTGGGTTTTGTCGTCAAACTGCTTTCCTTCAAAACCGCGTGATGCGGTAAGTAATAGTTCGGACGAGTCTCGCGACTTTGTTGGTCAATCGCGCGCATGTGCCCTAGCCGAACGTATTCACGCATGAAGCTCGCGTACTCCAATCTCAACTGCGGATCCCGATTCCACCGTCGCTCCAACGCCTGGAATCGCCGTACGGCTATTTCCTTGGACTGGCCAAGCTGCTCCAGCTTCCCAGGCCTCACGGGTAAGCTGACAACGAATTTGCCCTCTTGGTTCCTCCGAAACGTGCGCATGTAATGCTCGTCGCACTGCCTTTCTTCGAGCGACAATTCCCCCTTGGTCGATGCCTGATCCAACTCCCAAAAACGCGACACTAGCGCGTTAAGATTGTTCGTGATCGAGAAATTGCAACATTTCGCATTCATAGCGTCGAGCGGTTGCGTGAAGTCGCCGGCTAAAATCCATCCCAATTGCGTTTTTTGAAATAGTGGCTGCGATTCCGATGTCCTGATTCGACCCACACAGAGCAACCTCCAAAAGGCATCCACGCCCAAGAGGAGGTCGATTTCCGCCGACACGTGGAAAGAAGGATCCGCCAATTTTATGTTGGACGGAACCTTTATGGTTGCACGACTGAGCGAAATTAAAGGTATGTTCGTCGTAATTTTGTCGATGATTAAACAGTCGATTCGCGATTTGTAATTGTTCACTCATGACTGAATTTCTACTTCCACTCGCCCGTCAATTTGAGTTCGCCCTTGACGAAACCCAAGTACCGGTACGTTTGTCGGGCGTGCGTCGAGGCCCAGTTTGTGGACACACAGTTATGAAGTTGGATTGAGACCCTGGATCTAGGAACGCACGGCATTGATGCGCAATAGCGTGCCTGTCCATTATGTATACCACCGCAGAGGATAGCAAGGTGTCTGACCTTGTCGATGTTCGGGACTGCCGAATAATGGTGGCCGCCTGGGTTTGGGCGTTCTGCGGGCTCGCATCCTTGTTGACTTGATCCGAATCATTTTCAGTACCCGCTACCTCTGTTCTATGCAGCAACGTGCTGTGTCGCTTGCCACATTTTTTACAGGAACCCCACTCATAGGCGTTTGCCCAATGCGCTGAAGTGCGCAAACGATTGAAGCACAATTTGAGCATTGAAACCTTATTAATTCTCTCCTCAATGGGAAGTTTCAGAAATTTATTGCATTGATATAAATGGTGATTGCCCTTGCAGGATGGACAAAGTGATTTGTCATTGACGGATACATGAGCGAGCGCGCTCTTGTTTCGCGCGACCTTGCTGGACGGGCGTGTGTCTTGTGATTCCTTGGCCATGGTTTCCAAACCCTGATAGCGCCGCGATAAGAAATCCAATAGTTGCTTTAGGGTGGGCATGTCCGTTGCAGGAATACTGACCTCCCATTCCTTTCTCGTGACATAGTCGAGCTTACTAGATAACGCGCAAATTATAATGTCATCCCACGCTTCTGTCTGCCGGCCCAGGGCCTTTAAAGCGCGCAAATGCTTTAAAAACCCGTTGATTAGCTGCCGAAGGCAGGCAGCGTGTTCCTTTTGCACCGCGGTTAAATCAAACATTGCATTTACGTGCTTTTGTATAATGACGCGATTGTTGTCATATCTCTCCTTTAGCATTTCCCATGCTTCGAGGTAGTGAGCCTCGGAAATTTCCAAGGCCTGAATCAGCTCGGCTGCTTCGTCTTGCAGAGCAGACCTTAAATATTGAAACTTCTGGATGCCCTTCAAATTTGTATCGGAATGAATCAGCGACTTGAAAGTATCGAAAAATGGAAACCACTCGTCGTAAGCGCCCGTAAATTTAGGCAAGTCTATTTTCGGCAGATGAACCTGCGCGTAGAGCGAAAGGTCAGCGTTGTTGACGTTGCTCACATGCGGAGCGTTAGCTGACGTAACCGTTGTCGAGAGTGCGGCCATTGTCTCCTCGAATTTCGTGACGATGGAAAAGTACTGTTGCTCAAATTCGGACCTCTCCCTTTCCTGATCCCCTATGGCCCCCCCGTCCTCCTGTAGATATTCTATTTGATCCTGGCCGGCCGCGAAGCTTTCCCAACACTCTTCGAATTTAAGCTTGCGATGACTCATTTCGAATAAAGATGCCTGCTTGATGTCAAGGGAGTCAAGATACGATTTAGCCCGAGTGCACGTGGCCTTGACCTGACCACGTCGCGCTATTAATTGTTTGAGGGTCAACTGCTCGAGTAGAGCCATCTCATGCGCGTTGACTCAATTGAGGACGATGCCAAACACGGATACACGAAAGGGAAGAGCTTGAAGGAAAAATTAATCGGAGACTCACCGAGTCGTCGTAGAACGTTCTGGATGTACAATAATGGCCGCCGCTGATGATTGTGACCACGAGGCGGCATGCACTGTAGGCGCTCTTGCTGCTCACGATTGCACAGGGACACAGCAGAATTTTCAAAACGCTTCACGAAATTACTCGCGAACAAATGCCACTGCTCGAGATCACTCTAATGTTCAGGAACACACTATCCGGCTCGAAGGACCAAGTTATGTACGCGCACTGCGGTGCCACGCACGTGTATACTGTACACGCATTATTTCTGTTTCCCTTTGTCTACTATGGATATTAGGATTGGATGTGGAGGTGATACACTTAACTCGCGTTGCGTTAATTCGGGCACAAGAGATTTATTGTTAGGGTCGCGGCTGCAACACACTGGTTATATATTCCTAGCCCGAGTATAATAGCGTACATGGTTCGCGGCGAAAAACGCGAGTTGATCTAACCGCAGCCACTGCGAACTTCCTGTGCCGAACAAGAAGAGGACCCGGTCTCCTCAGGTACCGCGCTAGCCGGTGAGTGGCGCTCAACGGAACTAGCGCCACGCGCGCGATATTGAAACAGAAGTCCTAAAGCCATCCTTACAGATCAGGGACCAAATTTTATGAGTGCCCTTATGAAGAAATTTGCCAAAGCATTCCACATCAAACAGTATCGAACCTCTGCATATCATCCTCAGTCCAATGGATCATTAGAATGAAGCCATCACGTTGTTGTGCCAAGGCGCCTGGGGGTCGAGATTCTGGGTGCGAATCTCGGGGTGCTCCTGGGCGTCCTTCGCGATCGTCGTCCACGGGCTCCGGAGGTTCGGGTGATTGTGCCGGGACGGGAGGATTCGGTTAAGAACCCGGAGGTAGGAGATCGTTGCAGGTTAAAGAGTTGGAACTCACCGTAAGGTTAACAAGTTTATTCTGTCCCGATCTGGGTGACAAGGACACTATGCCTACTTTGGCATGAGTCTCGTAAGGTTCGGGTATGGATCCCGTAACAAAGCTTTATCAAGTCTGAGCTCTCGTTGTTCATACGTCGTTCTTATAATGTAATCGGGGCGAAGCGGGGACCATCGGGGTCTCCGCCTTTGCCTGCTTTTTAGAGGTTTCGCCATGTGCTGACGGGTCTCGGTGCGTTTCCGAGATCCCTTACGCTGCTGTGCCGAATTCCGGCCGCTCGATTGGGGCAATCAGAATGTACGCGGTGTCGACACGCTTGAGTGTCGGCCCGGGCACAACAACGTCCTTGTCGAATATCTACGCCACTATGTGTCAAAAGAAAAAGAATGGGATCAATGGTTACCACAAGCAGTGTTCTCATACAACACAAGCACTCACGAAGGCACAAAATTTACGCCTCACGAACTTGTCTACGGTAGAAAGGCACGTCTTCCTTCAAGTATTCCTCGCACAGACAATATTGGAACATATCCGGAATACGTCGACAAACTAATGGATAAACTTCATCACTCCCGACAAATGGCGCGAAACAATCTAGAGGAATCAAAAGTTCGGCAGAAGTACTACTATGATCAGAAGATTCAACCTAAAACATACAAGATAGGAAATTGGATCTGGTTGCTAAAACCGAGACGTGAAAAACTGGAACCTGAATATAGCGGACCATACCAAGTCGTCGAAATTCTACAAAACAACAACTTGAAGATAGCGATAAATTCTAAACAAATGAAAATCATCCATATGAATAGAGTGAAGGAAGCCTATTTGCCCTAGGAAAAGAGTGGGGGTTAACAAACAAAGGAAGCCTATTTGCCCTAGGAAATGGAGAGGGGGATTTGCGAACCTTCGTGGGAGTATATAAGGAAGAGCAAGAGAAACAAATTGCTTCATTACCAGAAAAAATATCAGCCAAGTCACATACACGAAAATGGCAAACTATACGTGCCTTCACAAAACGTTCGACTACAATGTCTACTACTATAACATAACGAAATTACTCTGCGTGCAATGCGCACGATATGCAGAAATGGCAGATGAAAATGAAGGATATCACCATTTAATAATATGGGGTAACAACATTAGTTACCGGAGATGCCACCAGTGCCACCAAATACTATATGTAGCGAAACCTGCAGACCAATGTGGATTATGCACACTGTTAATCCCACAACTCAGCACAATACTTGGAGATGGGTTAAAAATCTATGGAGGAAGGTACCCGGTCATTGCAGAAATGATAATAAATAAATTATAAAAAATTTTCTCTTTTGTAAATATATATTATGCTACATTACACTTACAGATACACACACACACACACACATATACACATTCTAATTAATACTTACACCTTAATATTAAGTTAATTGTAAGAATATTTTTAAAGAATATATATCCCTCGAAAACGGGACTTCCCTTTCCAGACGCGTGTGTGGAAGGTGCTTGGAAGTGAGTGGTGTTAGCGGGTGAAGGAAAGTGTGGGGAAGTGGCGAGAGAGAGTGGAGAGTGTGTGTGTGGAAGGTGAGGGGGAGAAGTTTGGAGGGAAAGGGTTATTGAGAAGAGGGCTGGGGGTGAGAATACTGGAGTAATAGGAGGGATAAGAGAACGTTTGGAGGTTAGGTGGAAGGTGAGAGAAGTGTGGCAGGAAAGAGAGATATAAGGAAAGTGGGGACATCTGTGGTCAGATGTGAGATATAAGGAAAGGAATTAGAAGGGATAGAAGGCGCGAAATTTGAACGAAGAAAGTGAAGAAAGTGGAATGATTAAGGGAAAGGATTGCAGGGCAGGGGGGCTGAAGGCGGAAGAGAGATGCAAATCGAGGGCATGGGGGGGAGGACGGAAAAGGGGGGGAAAGGGAAGGGAAAGAACGAGGAAAGGGTCAGGAAGGACAGCACAAGCAGTGTAGGGAGTAGTGTAGGGAGCTTGGACAATTACTGGGGTAAAAAGAGAGAGAGGGAGGAGGAGGAAGGGTCGCTGGGAGAGGGTGGGGTAGGTTTTAAAAGTAGTGGAAAAATGGCGAGATCGCCAGAAGGGGGAAGCTGGTGAGTAGGAAGCTGGGGGAGGAGGGGTGGATGGGTTGGAAGGGATGATAAGGGAGTTGGTGAGGGGGATAAGTGAGATGAAGGGGGAAATGAGGGAAATGAAGGAAGAATTGAGAGAGGAGAGGGAGGAGGAAAAGAGAGGGGTTGGAAAAAAGTGGAGAGGGTGGAGGAAAAGGGAAAGAAGATGGAAGAGGTGGTAGAGAAGGTAGGGAAGTGGGAAAAACGGGGAATGGGAGGGGGAGGTAAAGAAGTGATGAATGTAGAGCAAGTGGAGGAGTGGAGGCTTAGGATCAGAAGGATGGAGGTGAAACAAGACAAAAAGGAGAGAGAGGGTAGAAGGAACAACGTGGTGATAAAGGGAATAGGGGTAGAGGGAAGGGATGTGGAGGTGGAGGTAAAGAAGCTTTGGGGCAGGATGGGGCTGGAGGAGGGGGGAATTAAGGGGGTGGCCAGGATAGGGAGAGCAAGAGGGGATGGCTTCGGGATGGTATTGGTGAAGCTCGCGGGAAGGGAGGAAAAGAGGAGGGTGATGGAGGCAAGAAAGAAAATGAAGGGTGGGAGGGAACGGATTGAGGATGATCTAACGGAGGAGGAGAGGAGGGGAAGGGGGAAAATAGAAAGAGAGGCTCAGAGTGAGAGGGAGAAGGGGAAGGTGGTGCAGATAGGATATATGAAGATGTGGGTGAATGGTAAGGTGAGAAATTGGGATGAGGTGGGGAGAAATGGATAGAGGAGCAGGGAAACGGAGGGGAGGCGAGAGGAAGGGGGGAGATTAGAGGGGGGAGAGGAAGGTGGAAAATGTAAGGTGGCTTTCTGAAATGTGGCGGGACTAAGAAATAAGGATTGGGCGTTTTGGAAAGGACTGGAGGAATGGGAGGTGGTAGTGTTATGTGAAACGTGGGTGGAGGGACGGGATTGGGAATACGTGAGGAGTTGTCTACCAAAGGGATACGTGTGGTGGAAGCAATGGGCGAAGAGAGAAAATAAAAAATGGAGGGCGATGGGGGTATGGTGATGGGGGTAAAAAAGGAGGTAGAAACTAGGGAACAGGAAGGAGAGGTGAAGGAAGGGATAATGGTGAAAAAGGTGTTGGGGGGTGGAGGGTGGTAGGGGTCTATGTTAATAAAGATTTGCAGAGGAAACTGGAGGAATTGGAAGAGTGGGTAGAGGGGAGAGAAGAGGGAGTTAGGGTGGTAATAGGGGGGACTTTAACGCGAAGGAAGGGAAGGGGGACGGATATGGGGGAGAAGAGGAGGGGGAGGAAAGTAGAGACGAAAGCAGGAGATCGAAAGATAGTGAGTTACATGGGGAGGGCAGGAGACTGTGTAGATTCTTGGAGGAGAGGGAGTGGGGAATTTTGAACGAAAATGTAGAGGGGGATGAGGATGGAGAGTGGACATACACGGGAGGGAGAGGGAACACAGTTATAGATTATATAGTAGGAAATGAGGAGGGGGTGGAAAGGAGGGAAGTGCAAAGGAGCTGGAAAGGAGGGAAGAACAAGGGAGGGGGTGGAAAGGATGGAAGTGGGTGATAGGGTTGAATCGGACCATCATCCGGTGGTGGTGTGGCTGAGGGGGAAGGGGGGAGAGGGAAAAGGGGGAGAAAAAAGGTGCGGGTAGGAGGTTGGGGAGGGGAGTCTGGACAGAGGAGGGGAGGGAGAAGTTTGTAAGGAGTTTCGGAAAGAGGGAGGGAGGGGATAGAGGAATACAAGAGGAATGGAGAGAGCTGAGAGATAGGATAACGGGAGCGCTGGAGAAGGGGATGAAGGGAAGGGAGAGGACAGGAAAGGGGGGGGGTGGGACGGGGAGTGTCGGGAGAAAAAAAGATTAGTTAGGGGAGAGCTGAGAAGATGGAGAAAGGAGGGAGGAGAGGGGTTAGAGTATAGGGAGAAAAAAAGAGAGTTCGGGAGAATGTGTGAGGAGAAGACGAGGAGGGAGGTAGAGAGATGGGAAAAAGAGGTGGAGGGGATCGGGACGGAAGAGCAAGTTTGGAAAGTGGTAAATAGGGAAAGGAGAAAGAGGAGGAGAGTGGACGAAGGAATAAGAATGGAAGGGTGGGAAGAGTATTTCAAGGGGTTGTTAGGAGGGGTAGAGTGGAGGGTGAGGAAAGGGGGTGAAAGAAAGGGAGGGGAGGATGAAGAGGAGGATTTAAGGATTGGGGAGGTGAGGAGGATGGTAAGGAGTTTGAAGGAGGGTAAGGCGGGAGGGGGGACGGCATACCCAACGAGGTTTGGAAGTACGGGGGGAAGGAGTAGAGGAATGGCTGTGGGATATATGCAGAAGGGTTTGGAGGGGGGAAGGGTGGATGGAAGAGTGGAGGGAAGGAGTAGTTGTGCCGGTGTTGAAGAAAGGGAGTGGGAAAAACGTGGAGGACTATTGGGGCATTACGTTGACGCAGACGGCGTATCAGATTTATGCGTCGGTGCTGGCGGAGAGACTGAGGGAGGAGGTGGAGGGAAAAGGGCTACTACCACCGAGTCAGGCTGGCTTCAGGAAGGGAAGGGGAACAATTGATAATGTATATGCGTTGAACTACCTGATAAATAGGCAGGTCAACAGGAAGGGGAAGAAAATGATAATTTTCTTTATAGACCTGAAGGCGGCCTTTGACTCGGTGGATAGGGAGGTACTCGTAAAGGCGATGAGGAAGAGAGGGGTGAGGGAGGGGTTAGTAGAAAGGTGTGAAGAGGTTTTGAAGGAAACAGTATGTAGGGTGAGAGTAGGGGAGGAGGAAGGGAAGGTGTTCTGGACGGCTAGAGGAGTGAGACAGGGGTGCCCACTTAATCCGCGTATGTTCACCCTGCTGTTAGCGGATTTAGACGAAGAGCTGGAAAAAGGAGGATGGGGTGGGGTGAGACTGGCGGGGAAGAAGGTATCTACCCTGGCGTATGCGGATGATATCGCGGTGATGGTGGAGGATGAGGAAGGGATGAGGGGGATGTTAGGAAAGTTGGAAAGGTATATGGATGGGAAGGGGTTACAGTTGAATGTGGAGAAATCGAAAGTGATGAGGTGCAGGAGGGGTGGAGGTAGATGGAAAATGGTGGGGTGGAGGTGGAAGGGAAAGGAGCTGGCGGAGGTGAGAGAATGTAAATATCTGGGGTATACCTTGATGGGAAATGGAGGGCAAGAGGCTCATGTAAGGGAGATAGGTGAGGAAGGCGGCGGCTGTGATGGGGCAGGTGTGGGGGATTGGTAAGAGGAGATTTGGAAAAAATAGGGGAAAAAGGGTGTGGATGTTTGACAGGTTGGTGTGGGCAACGTTAAGTTATGGGGTGGAAATTTGGGCTGGAAAAGTAGAGAGAGGGTGGAGGGGTTACAGGACAGGCTTTTGAGATGGGTTTTGGGGGTTGAATGGTGTACGCCGGGATATTTGGTTAGGGAAGAGTTGCAGCGGGAGATGTTGAAGGGAAGGGCGGGGATGAGGGCGTGGGAGTATGAGAGGAAGCTGGAGGAGGGGCAAGGAGGGGAGGTGGCAAGGATGTGCTGGGAGGAGATTAAGGGGCAGGCAAGGAGAGGGGGGGTCCTGGGGGATGGGAAGAGGAGAGGAAGGGGTTTTATGAGGAGAGGGGATGGACAGTGGAGGGAATGGAAAGGATGAGGGGTGGGGGAGAAATGAGGGGAGTGGAGCTGGTAAGTGTGGAGAAGAGATTGCAAGAGGGGGATAGGTGGGAAAGGATTAGGGAAGCAAGTTATAATAGATGGTATGGGGCGGTAAAGGGGGTGGGGGTTCCTGGCTACTTAAAGAAAGGGTGGAGGGAGATCAGGTGGAGGAGGGTGGCTAGGTTCAGGCTGGGGAGTGAGATGAGGAGCGGATATTGGGAGGATGAGGAGAAAAGGAGATGTAGGGTTTGCGGGTGGGGGGAGGAAACATGGGAACATGTATGGGAGGAATCTACGGGGTGCGGAGAGGGAAGGGGTTGGCAAGAGATGGTGGGGGAAGTGTTGGGAGATGATGGAGAGAGGGAAAGGTGGATGAGGAGGGTGGAAGAGTGGAGGGGGGTACAAGATGGAGGAATGAATGGGTAAGGAATGGGAGTGAGACGATGCGTGCGGAAGCGGGGTTCCGGAGAGGGGAAGGAGGAGCGGGCGCGGCGGTGGCGAGCGAGTGAGCGGGCGGTTAGGTGTAAGGACTAGATGTAAGGAGTAGTTTTAAGGAATAGATTTAAGGCTGCGGATAGTATTTTAAGAGAAAGAAGAGAGGAGGAGAAATGGAATTGTAATCCCCAAGGGGGCACAATAAAGTATACAATATATCCCTCGAAAACAAAAAAAAACGAAAATACAAATGTATACCCTAAAACATCGTAGCGATATCACGAATAAGTAGTTACAAAAATCCGCGAGAGGGAGCCACCATATAGGCCCCAACGAATAAATTCAAAGCTGCGCCTGCGCTGTGCTTCATTCAGCATCAAAATGCCGAAACGATCAGGAGCACGACACTCCAAAATTCGAAAAGAAAAGAAGGAAATAGAGGCGATATTGAGGGAAATGATAGAAATACCACCACCCATCACCCCACTCCCAGGATCTCCGGAAAGAATGGTAAGAATTCCTATAACATACCATATTCCTTTCAAAATATAATGAAATTTCTGAAACCTCAAGACATCATCTCGTGTTCCTCCGGAATCCCTCCTTACAACACCGGGACCAGAATTCGTTTTCAAAGTTCCTAAAATACCGGAACCCAAAAAGAGGAGCATCCAAAATTATCCAGCCCTCATCCCCATCACAGTACCCAAACCAGATTGGGAAGCATATAAGAGACTCCCAACGACCGACCCTAGGTGGAGAGTCTGGAAGTTTCTCAAATTACTAGGAACAGGGACAGCGAAAGCATATATCCAAAAAAAATAATTAAATAATTGTACATATATAAATATATATATATTTTTACACATATACGAATGTACAATTCCTTTCCCATCCCACTCGTTCCAATCTCTCGAGGACGAGAGATCTCCCAGGGAGGAGGTGTAACGTCTCACGCAGACACAAACCCAGTGTTACCGACCGTAGGTAAAATAGTACCGCTATGTAACATTGCGCAGACCTTTGTACATACTTTTATATAATTTATGAGCTAAGCGAATATTAAATATCTTAGGAGCACTAGGAATAATTTAATATGACTGTTAACAAAAACATAGGACAAAGCATAATGTAATAAATGAGTAAAATGTAAGTTAAGAAATAACGATTCACTGCGCATGCGCCAAAACACTAAAATTTGGGTATAAAAGGAGGTGCACGAAGCACAGCATGCACTTCAGACTCTGCCAACAGAAGCGAGCTCGTCCCGGAGACGGAAGCGGCCGCTCTAGCAGCAGACGTTGCCAAGAGTAAGAGCTCGCCCCGGAGACGGAAGCGGCCGTACACTGCAATACACGAAGTCACCGTAGAGTAAAAATCTGCCAAAAGTAACGAGCTCGCCCCGGAGATGGAAGCGGCCGTTCTTGTAGCAGACGTTGCCAAGAGTAAGAGCTCGCTCCGGAGACGGAAACGGCATTACACTGCGACATACATATACCTAGTTCATATAATTTAATATAAAATAAAAAAACCCAAAAACATAAAATACATAATCATAACTGTAGTCAATATTAAGTCGTTAGTGTTAAAGTAGAATTAAGTGTCGCTGAATAAATAGCCATTGCCAAGTTAAAAGCTTGGATTTTAATCCTTAACTCTCTACCAACGAACCCCACCTATCCTATACTTGAAGGGAAGCCGCTCTCCTCTCAAGAACCTACTAGCATTCAGATGTCTCCGGGCAATCGGACGTTACAGCAGACTTTTGCAGTTATTTGTTACCGTAACACTGTCCATTCCAAACTATGTCGATCTGCCGAGATATTATTGTATTTCAAACACTAGTTATGTATTATTTTAATAGAAGTAGTTAATATAAATAAATTATTGTTAATATACAAATAACAAGAAAGTGATTGAAAATATAATTCTTCATGTGATTATTTTATAAGTATGTCCAAATGTGGAAAAAAACAGACGATAGGTAGGAATGTAATAAAATGTAAATATATTTAACAATAGCATAAATAACAAATTTCACAGCAAAATTTATTACAATATTTCAATTTTTATCTCCCGGAATAACATATGAAAATATTATTTAACATATTTAATATTAAATAATATTTTCATATGTTATGAATTTCATAAGATGTTAAATAATATTTTCATATGTTAGATAAAATATGAGAGATAAAAATAGAGAAGGATTCCCGGAGAGATGGAAAGAAGGGGTGATTTCACCAATATTCAAAAAAGGAGATAGAGAAAAAGTAAACAACTACCGGGGGATAACGATCCAAAACACAGCGTACAAAATATATGCTATGGTCCTAGAAAAAAGATTAAAAGAGGAATTGGAAAACAACCACATAATACCAGAAACGCAAGCAGGATTCAGGAGCGGTAGGTCGACAACAGATAACATTTTTATTCTGAACTATGTATCTAACAGAGAAATACAGAAAAAAGGGGGGAAGCTGTATACGTTTTTCGCAGACCTAAGCGCTGCATTTGACAACGTGGATAGAGTAAAACTTCAGAACATAATAAAGAGAATGGAAATAAGTAAACGCTTGAGAATGAGAATCGGAGAAATTTAAAAAGAAACAAGAAATACAATAAAAGTAAACGGAGAAATGTCATCCAAATTCTGGACAACAAAAGGGGTAAGACAGGGATGCCCACTGAGTCCAACGTTATTTACAATATATGTAGCGGACTTGGAGGAAACCATGAGGAAAAACCAAGCAGGAGGAGTTAGAGTAGGAAAAGAAAAAATCTGGACTCTAGCATATGCGGACGATATAGCGTTACTGGCAAATGAACCAAAGGATCTTAAGGACATGATACGAAGATTCGGAAAATACCTTGAAAGGAAAGGGTTACAACTGAACGCAGAGAAATCTAAGGTGCTGATTTTCCATAAAGGAAGAGGAAAGAAGAAGAGAGAAGAATGGGGCTGGCAGGGGCACAGTCTGGAAGAAGTAAAGAAGTTCAAATACTTGGGGTATAATTTTCAGAAAAACGGGGGCAGAGAGGTGCACATAAGGGAAGTCATAAAGAAAGCTAGAATAGCAATGGCGCAGATATGGGGAATAGGACAAAGAATGTTCAAGAACAATTTTGAGAGAAGAATGAGGATATTCAGAAACATAGTGAGAAGTATCTTGCTGTACGCGTCAGAAATTTGGGGTTGGATGGAAGCAGAAAAGGTAGAGAAGATACAGGAGAAATACATAAGGTGGACTATAGGTCTGGACTTTAATACACCAGCATATCTAATTTTGGAGGAAACAAAAACGGACAAAGTAAGGATAGAAGCGGGGAAAAGAGCAATAAAATATGAGGAGAAAGCGAAACGGCTGAACAAGAATAAAATAGTACAAGAATGCTGGAGGGAAATAGACGCGAAGCAAGCAGAGAAAAAGTCGAAGTGGGAGGAAATGAGAGATGCATACTATAGGCAGGAAATGATGGATATCCAAGAAATGGAAATAGAAAGAAGGCGGGGAAGAGAGTTCGCTGAGGAACTAGCGCAAAGGGACAGGGCAGAGCAGGTTCAATGGCAATACGACAGAATACAAGGAGGCAGATACAGCGCACATTACACAGAAATAAGGGATGACCAAAGAGCAAATTACTTAGACGGAAACTACAGAGACAGAGACCAAAGCATGATTGCTAGGTTCAGATGTGGAAACGAAGAGCGGGGGAGCAAGTACTGGAAGGAGGAAAAAGACACAGTATGCAGACTATGCAATGGGGCTAGAGAGACGCTGAGTCACATGCTACAAGACTGTAAGGAGCTGAAAAGAGAGAATTCAACGATCAGAGCGATTCTAAAGGGAGAAGAAGAAGGAGCGGAGTGGATGCGAATGGTTCTGGAATAAAGGAGAAGAAAAGAAGAACAAGATGAAGGAAGAAATCAAATCGAAAGCGCATCCTTGAGTGAACAGTCACAGAAACACTTACACATATAACACATGTAACCCCATTTTGAGGCCGAAAGGCAAAAAATAAACCTATTTACTACTACTATAAAAGGAAATAAAATAAAATAATAAAATAAAAGAAAATACAATTAAATATTAAATATAATATAAAAAAGAAAAAATATAAAAATAGAATATAAATAGAATATAAAAATAATAATTAAAAAAAATAAAAATATAAAAATTCAATATAAAAGTCATTATAAAAAGAAAAAATATAATAATAATAATAATTTAATTTATTGCCCACTTTTGCGTTACAATTTAACGATCATATACTCTTTCCATTTCATTCCCGTGATTGTGTCAGTGTAAGTCCTACCCTTCTAATGTATCATGCTGTGTCTTATCAATTTTTTCTATTTTACAAGTGTTTTCTAATCTATTTTATGTTGCATAATCTTCTTTTATCACTTTCCTGCTCCTCCCATCTTTTCCTTCTCCCTATTATCTCCTGTAGAATAGCCAACTTTATCATTTCTCATCTAATCATCTCTTTCCAATTGCTGCCACTCTCTCCACTTACTTCACACGCTTCATTCACGTGTTTCACTGTGTCTTCTTCTTTCTTACAAAACCTACATATCCTTTCTTCTTTCTTCTTTCGATAGCCAGCCACGGAGACCTCTCCACCCGCGGGGGCGGGCAGGGGGGACCACCGAGGTGATCTACCTCGCGCGCGGAGCCATGCGCCTGAGGGGGAGGATTTGTATGCGAGATCAAACTAGCGATACGTTCGCTACCCCCCCCCTCCTGCGCTTCGTGCGGCACCGCGCGAGGTCCCCTCAACGGGGTCGTCCCTGGGGGAGTATCATAACCTCCCCCAACAATGGTCTCCGGGACCGGCGACGCGCGACGGATCACGCGTCCGCGTCGCCTCTTCCGGGGTCGCTGCTACTAGGGCGGGTGGTGTCCCCCGACACCCCCACCGCGCGACCCCGCGATCGAACTCGAAACGCCTACAGGGCGGCCCGCTATCGACCGCCCGTCTTGCCCCGAGAGCTCGATCGCTCTGATGGGAGCGGTTTGACTGCCGCTCCCCCAGGGGGGCCCTTATAATGGACCCCCCGTTCTCCCTTCCCAGCGACGCCGCCGCGGCCTTGGCGCGTCCACTGCCACAACTCGCCGGCCACGGCGGCCAATTGTCGCGCTATCCGCGGCGGCCCCTAGCAACGAGGGCCGCCGCACCTCCGGCTCCACCTCTCCGCCCGCTCGCACGCACCCCCCCTCTCTCACAGAGGGGGGCGCACCGGGCATAACGGCCGCGCCCGTTGCGCGGCGCGGCCCCTTCCCACTCCCCGTGTCGGGGAGCGGCTCAACGCGGCCCGGGGTCTAGCAACCGGGGGAGCGGGGCGACTTACGCAACTAAGTCGCCGCTCGGCCTCCCCCGACCCCGGGTCATCTTCCCGCGCGCCGTCCCCTAGCGGCCGCGCGACGAGGGCGATAACCCGCCCTCTCGCGGTCCCTCTCCGCCTCCTCCTTCTCCAGCATTATGGCCTCGGAGAAGGAGGACATGGCCTCCCAGCAGCCCCGATCCTCCGCCATCCGACGCACGACCGTCGGCAGCGAGAGGTCGGGACCGAGCTGCAGCTCAAGGACCCGGCGGTCGTCTTGCCACTCCGGACACCTGGCTAGAGTGTGCTCCGCCGAGTCCTCGACGCCCCGGCCGCAGCTGTGGCACTGCGACGTTGCCTCCCGCCCTATTCGACACAAGTAATCCCCGAAGCATCCTACTCCGGTGATCACCTGCGTTAGGCGGAAGGTGAGCCTGCCGTACCTGCGCCCCACCCATTCAGCGAGAATGGGCAGGAGCGCCCCGACGACGCGACCCTCCCGATGTTCAGGGAGGGAGAGCCACTCGATCCATTTGGCTCCCATGCGTCGCCGAGCCTGGCCCCGCGCGTCGGGTCCTACCGGCGCTAGCGGGTCCCTCGCTCCGCTGAGATCGTGGGAAGCGAAGTACACCTCCGCCTCCATCTCAGCGAGCAGATGGAATGGTGGGGACCCACCCAACGCCGACAGTTCGGCGTGTGACACCGTGCGGTACGCCCGCACGGCACGGAGGACCGCGCGGCGATGAACCTTCGCGAGAAGGTCTCGCCCCACGCGACAGCCCTCCAAGTCGCCGGCCCAGACCGGCGCTCCGTAGAGCGCCATGGACCGGACGACCGTCACATAAAGACGCCGAACCGCTTCGTGCGGGCCTCCCAGGTTGGGCATGATGCGCCCGAAGGCGAATACCTGTCGCTCCAACCTGGGGCCCAGGACCCGAAAGTGACGCGCGAACCGCCAGTAGGTGTCCAGGGTCAGGCCGAGATACTTCATCGATCGGCCGACCCTGATGCAGGCCTCCCCGACTCTAAGAGACGCCCTGTTGGGGATGCCAGTCCCAACCCTGTCCGCGAGCCATATCGCCTCCGTTTTATCGAAGGCGACTCGCAGACCGAGCGCCTCTATCGCGGGGATAACGAGCCGCAGTGCCCTCTCCGCGAGGTCAAGTGCCGCCAGCCACTTCCGCCCGGAAGCCACCACCAGCGTGTCGTCGGCGTAGCACACGAGCGACACGTCGGGCGATGGCATCTCCACCCGCAACACCGCGTCGTATGCCAGGTCCCACAGCAGGGGCCCTAGAACGGACCCCTGTGGCACGCCGCGGTGCACGTGAGTCACCCCGTCTCCGTCTCGGCCGACATAGGAGACCACCCGGCCGCGGAGATAGTCCCAGATCAGGCGGCGAAGGTAGAGCGGGACGCGATGGTAGAGAAGCGCCCGCTCGATCGCCGCCCAGGAGACGGTGTTGAACGCGTTGGCGATGTCGAGAGACACCGCCACACTGACACCGCCCCCCTCGACCGCCCGGCGCGACAGCGATCTGACCAACAATATGGCATCCACCGTCGATCGCTGCCGCCTAAAGCCGAATTGGCGGTCGGACAGATCCGGGAATTCCGCGGCTCCTAGGTGGTCCACGAGGCGGGCAGCCAGAACGCGCTCCAGCAGCTTGCCCGCCTCGTCCAGGAGACAGATCGGCCGATCGGCCGAGGGTGACTCTGCGGGCTTTCCGGGCTTTCGTAGCAGCACCAGCCTCGCCTCCTTCCACGCGCGGGGAAAGCTCCCGGTCCTCAGCGCGGCGTCAAACACGCGCCTGAGGCCGCTCCCAAGGGCGCCCATCGCGCAGGCCCAGACTCGCCCGGGCACCCCGTCCGGTCCGGCTGCAGCGTCCTTCGAACGCATTCGAAGCACCGCGGACGCGAGCTCCTCGTCCGTGACCCCCGGGGCATCCGCTATCTCGGTGCCCCACGACAACCCCGGGTCTCCCGACGCGTCGACGCCACCCTCCCCAGGGACCGGGGGAGGGGGAAACAGCGCCAACAGGACTTCCAGGAGAAACCGGGGTTCAAGGCCCTCTGTGACAGGGGGCGCCCAAGGTCCGAGCTTGATCGACACGGCCTTGTACGGGCGCCCCCAAGGGTCCTCGTTGAGGGTCGCGAGGAACTCCTCGCACGAACGGGCTTTGGCCCGGGCTATGGCTCCACGGAGCTCCCTGCGCGCCGCTGAAAACGCGGAGCGCAGCTCCTGGAGCCGGTCCTCCGTGACCCGCCTTGGATCCCAACGGCGGGCCTTGGTGTACCGGCGTTGCGCGACGACACTCGCGGCGCGAAGATCGGCGATCTCCGCGCACCACCAGTACACCGACCTCCGACCCACGCCCGGCGGCCCGACTCGCGGCATAGTGGCGTCGCAGATCTTCTGCAACGCACGCCGGAGCCATAGGGCGCCTGGCAGAGGAGGCCAGGCGACGACGGAGGACGCCATCTGGGCCGCGCTAGCGTCGAGCTTCTTGAGCGCCCAACGCGGCGGCTGCTTACCGGCTCGAGGGGGAGGCGTGGCGGCGGAGGTAGCCAACATGACGTACATGTGGTCGGAGCCAGTCTCCGGCTCCTCCGCCACCCAGCAGTCGGACCTCACCGCTGCGGCCGCGGGGTTAACACAGACGAGGTCGATGACCGACTCGCCCCGCGACCCGCGGAACGTCGTGACCGCGTAGGGGTTCTTCAACACGAACCCCATTGCCTCCGCCCACTCGAGCAGCACCTCGCCCGGAGGTCTGTCCTGGGGGCGCCCCACTCACGAGCGTGGGCGTTAAAGTCCCCCAGGAGGACCACTGGCTGAGCTAATTGTGGGGCTAGAAACGCCCCCACCTCGTTCAGCCGGTCCTCGAACTCCGGGACGCTGAATCTCGGTGCCATATAGCAGCCGACCACTAGGAGGCCTCCCCACCTCACCGCCATCCAGCCCCGCTCGTGTTGGGCGATCGAACACGACGGGGCTCCCCGTCCCATCTCCCACGCCATCGCCACTTGCCGATCCGGATTGGTGGACCGAAAACACCGGTCCCCCAGCGGATACGGCTCGGCGATGACGGCCAGCCCGACGCCCATCTCCACGCGAGCCTGCTCAAGCAGGTCGTGCGCTCGCATGGAGTGGCACGCGTTCACGAGGAGTATCGGGGGGCCGCGAGACATTAAGGAGTCAACGTCGGCCTCCCCCGACTCCTCCGCTGGCTGTTCCGCGCCCCCGATGGTAGCTGGGGGCGCGAGACGCTCCGTCTCGCCGTCCAGGAGATGGGACGCACCTCCGAACGATGCCGCGACCGCGCGCGCCAACTCCAGCGCCTCGGCCGCACTCGCCTCACCCGAATCCCCACACGGCGGTGGAGGGACCTCCTTGGCCTTTAAAAAGGCCTCCCTCCCAACCGGCGGTGGCTCCTTGGGGGGGAGCTCCGGGCCGCTCCCCCCTTTCTCCCTCTTCTTCTTTTTCCCTCCCAACCTGGGGGACCCCCCGGGCGCCGAGGAAGGGGGGCCGCCAGCCGGAGCGTCCGGCTCCTCGCGGTCCTTCCTCTTACCGGCGCCCGCCCCGGCCATAGATGTAGAGGCCAGGGGACCGGTCTCCATAGCCTCCGGCGAGGACACCGGCGGCGGAGACGCGATAGTCGCGGGGGCATCGCCCACAGCCGGGGAGGAGCGCACCCCGGATGTCGTCGGGGCCGACCTCCTACTCTTCCGAGCCCCGGTGCGAGCCACAGGAGGGGGCCGACAAGACGGTCCTCCCATCCTATGCCCGCTGGGCAGGTCCGCTGCCGCGCAAAGCGGGCAGACGGGGGGGGGGGGCCACACAGAAGCGCGCCGCGTGTCCCTCGCTACCGCAGCGTTAGCACACGCCGCTCCTGTCGGTGGCGCTGCTGCACTTGGCCCTGACGTGGCCAAACTCTAGACAGCGGAAGCATTGTAGCCTCCGCTGCGCGAGCGGCACCACGCGGGCCACCAGGGAGTCCACCACGACGGTGGACGCCTTTAGCAGTCTGGCAGCAGCTGCCACGGGCGCGCGGACCCAGAGGGAGAATAGCCCGACGGTGTCCGGACGCTTGGCGCCAACCGACACATCTTCCGCCGCGCAAGCCCCCTGAGCCGCGACGGCCCCCCGAACCGCCTCCACGGACGCCAGCTCCGTCAACCCGCACACCCGGAACTCGGCCAATTTCTGGGGGCAATGCACCCTGATGCCGGTGCCCCCCAGCTGCTCCACAAGCCTCGTTTTGAGGGCGGCAGCTTTGGCCGAGCCCTGTGATCCGGAGATCTCCAGGACTAGTCCCCCGGTGACGGCGCGCCTCGGTCGCATGGACGTAATGCCGAGGTCGGCGACCTTAATGGCCGCCATCGCGCCGGCGACCCGCGTGGAGAATTCCTCCTCCCCCCCGCAGGGGCGGTGATAGCCACCGCCGCTGTTCTGGGGGTACGCGGGATCGTGACCGGGGTCGGTCCGGGTGCGCCAGACCGCTGGGGAGCCGACGTCGCTGCAGCCCCCTTTCCTGCCCCACTCTTACCGCCGTTCCCAGCCGCCGCTTTGGCCGCCTTCCTCTTGGCCCCGCGGCTGACGACCTGGGCCCAGGTGCTCTGAGAGGCAACCTGGGACCCGGGGGCCGGGATCCGGGCACCCGACGCGCCAGGCGTTCCCGACGCGGCAGCGGCAGCGGCCGCCTTCTTGGCGGCTTTCGCGGCCCTTTTGCGTTCCCGCCTGGCCTGCGTGGGGGTCCGCTGGGGCGGAATTCCGGCTCCACCGCCCACAGCACCGTAGCCCGAAGGACCAGCCCCCGGCTGCCCCTTCCCCTTCTTCTTCCCAGCCCCAGCCATCGCCGGAGCGCGGGGCGACGGGGCCGAGGGAGGCCCGACCTCCTTCTTGAGTACATTCGGGGCCGCCCGAAGGCGCGCCCCCGGGTCCACCAGCGGGATTGCGGGCACCCGCTTTTTTCCCCGCCCCCTTCTTCTCGAGACGGGAAGGGGCCCCAGCCCCGTCCCCAGCAGCCGACCCCAACGCATGCTCGCCACGACCCAGGACCTTGCCCAGGGCCAGAAGACGCGCGTCGACGTGCCTCTCGAGCTCCACCATCCGGCGCAAAACGGCGTCCCACGGCCGCTCGGTGGGAGCGCCGGCGTCATGGGGTGGAGGGCCCGATGTCGAGGCCAAGGACGAGGGGGAAGCCTCCCTCCTCCTCTTCTTCTTCTTTGCGGCAGCGCCGCCTCCCCCCGACTCAGCCGGCAGGGGATCAGGCCTCGCCGCCGACGAGGGCCCCGGAGTAGGCTCCGGCCGGGCATCGGCGTCCGTCCAGGGGGGCACGCAGGACGGGAGGAGCTCCGCGCGGGTGGGCAGCGGGACGGACGGGTGGAAAGGCATCGCCTCCGCCTCTGTCACGTACACACCCTTCATCCTCGCCCGCGCCTCGAGGCGGGCGTACTTTCCGCGCAGAAACTCGAGCTCCCGCTCCCTGACGTGGAGGCACTCCCCGAGGGTGTGCGCTTGGTCCGTCAAGGCCCGCACCTGCGTCGAGAGCTTGTGGGATTTAATCTCCCACATCCCCTGGCGGAAGACGACCTCCCTGGCCGGCCTATTGGGGTTTTCGCCCCTCTCCGCTCTGCCGGTAAGCTCGGCGGCCACCGCGGACGCGCGTCTTATCGCGACGCGGATCGCACGCATGTCGGTGGTCTTCAGGTGTTTTGAAGCACTCACGACTGCGGCGACCGCGTCCAGCTCGCGCTGCGCCTGCCCGGCAAGGCCACCCACCGACATAGTCTCGGCCCAGTTCCTGAGATCTGAGCGCGTCGGTAGGGCCTTCATGCCGGGGCCGAGTCTCCGCGGGTCCGTCCACACGCCGGGCTTTCTCCCGCGCTTGCCCGGAACGAAACCGGGCCTCCCACCCCCGTCGGTGCCACCATCGGACGATGGCAAGGGGACGTCGGCAGGGTCATCCCTCGCCGTCGGCCCATCCTCCTCCGTCTCCGACGCAATCCGAGGAGCAGCCCGGGTCTCGCCCCCGCGCCGGACCCTCCCCACGACGGAATCGCCGTCGTCGCTGTCGCCGCCAGTCGGGGCGTCGACCTCCATGGTCGTCCCCGCGGCGTCCGCGGGCGCCTCCGGGACGCCCCCCCCCCCCCGACGGCCCGAGCCCCGCGGTGCCCAGCTTTCCTCCCTCCTCCTCGTCGGAGGAGGAAATCACGACAGGCTCGTCAGTCGCCACGAGCGCGTCGCACCTCTCTAACACGACGAGGGGCTCCCCCGGCGTCAAGCCAGCGCGCAGCGTCGTCGCCCCCGACCGGACGGAGCCGACGGGCGACGCGCATCGCAACGACGGCGCGATGGACACGGCGCTCGAGTCCAGCCGGCTCAGGAGCACGGCGACCTCCTTGTGGAGTCCGAGCAACTGTCGGACCTCCGCGGTCGCCTTCAGCTCCACGCTCCTCACGTACGGCACACCTCTGGTGTTGCGTGCCGCCGTACGCGGAGCATCCCCGATCCGTGAGCGCGAGATGTTCGGCGTCTCACTCGGGACGTCCTCCCACTCCTCCGCCTCCAAGCAGGCCAACGTCGGGCTCCCCACCCGATCGCCCCCCTTAGCGGCATCCACGCGACGGACCCGCAGGCTCTCGGGGGCGACAAGCGCCCCGAATCCGCGATCGAACCGCCCTCAGCGCTCGAGGGCCCTTCGCGGGAAGTGGCTGGATTGCCACCCCCACATCCGGAACCCTCCCTCCCTCTATGCGTAAAATCGTCGTCCTTGAAAGAATTAGCCAGTCCTGCTTCTGTGGCTTCTTCTGGGTGGGGTGGCAACATACCCTCCCCAACACCAGTGACGCCGGCCCGAGGCACCAACTCGGCATCATCAGTCTTATGTCGTACTTCAGAGTGGCTGCTGACTGGGCCAAACTGAGTCGGGCGATTACCCCCCGATAGCGGCGTAGGTTCCGAGGCTTCACTTAATCTGTCCATTCCATTAAAAATTGTCTTAAAGGGCGACGGCCCCCCGCCCGGCGGCTCCCAGAAACTACGCAAAAAGGGGAAAGGATGTGTATGTGTAAGGAGTGTGGAGTGTAAGTGCATCGCCGGTCCGAGGACAGGCCGGAGGGCCCCACCGGCCCCCCGTAAGCGAAGGAACGGGAAGGGCCCACCGCCCCCCCCCCCCACGAACCCGCGATGCGTGTAGGTGTTCCTTGGGATGGTCGACTCTTGGCTAGGACGGCCGCACCCCCTGCAGGCCAGAAGCGAAGGGAACAGGTACCCAACTCTACCGCCCGACACGGAGCATAGCCACCGCCCTACTGCCCTCTCACCACGGCAAGGTGGTCGACCCTAGAGAGGGAAGTTTGTATACTTTTTTTTTTTTTTTACTTGGAGGAAATCCCCACGGATACCCCCCACCCGCGGGGGCGGGCAGGGGGTTATGTGGGACTCGAACCCACTAAAACCTCCAAGGTGGTCTACCTCGTGCGCGGAGCTGCGCGCCTGAGGGGAGGGACTTGACGCGAGAGCAAACTAGCGATACGTTCGCAACCCTCCCCCCTGCGCTTCGTACAACTCCGCGCAAGACAGCCCCGTAACGGTGTCTTCCCTGGGGGAGTATTGATGGACCTCCCCCAGCTATATTCTCCTGGGCTGGCGGCGCGCGACGGACCACGCGTCCGCGCCGCCTCTTCCGGGGTCGCTGCTACCCCCGCTGGTGCCCCCCGGCACCCCCGCCCCACGACCCCACGATCGAGCTACTACCGGGCCGCGACGGTATATTGCGTCGCGACCGGGCCGGGGCGTTGACGGCCTTAAGGGCCGCCCAAAACGCCGCGTCCCGAGGGGGCCTTCAAGGCAGTCGGTTAACAACCGACGGACACCTCGGACGGGCGGATGGCAATGTGCCTACAGGGCGGCCCACTTTCGGCCGCTCAACTTGCCCCGCGAGCTCGATCGCTCTATCGGGTGCGGCGAGATATATCGCCGCTCCCCGGGGGGGGGGCCCTACCTTCGTGGGCCCCCCGTTCTCCTGCTCAGCTCGTCCCGTACGCAGGATCCCCCCTCTCTCACAGGGGGGGCGCACGGGGGAGCCGGTGCCGCACCCGTTATGGGGCGCGGCACTCCCCCCACTCCCTCGCGGGGGAGTGACGACGACGCGGCCCGGGGCCTACTTGTTGTTAACCGGGGGAGCGGGACGACCTTCATAACTAAGTCGCCGCACGGCCTCCCCCGGCCCCGGGTCATCTAGCGCGCCTTCTGCGGGGAGCCGCGCGGCGGGGTCGGTGACCCGCTCGCTCGCGGTCCCTCTCTGCCTCCTCCTTCTCCAGCATGATTTCCTCGGAGAAGGAGAAGACGGCCATCCAACAGTCCCGATCCCCCGCCATCCGACGCACGACCGTCGGCAGCGAGAGGTCGGGACAGTGCTGCAGCTCCAGGACTCGGCGGTCGTCCTGCCACTCCGGACAGCTGGCCAGAGTGGGCTCCGCCGAGTCCTCGACGCCCCGGCCGCAGCTGTGGCACTGCGACGTCTCCTCCCGCCCTATGCGACACAGATAATCCCCGAAGCACCCTACTCCGGTGATCATCTGCGTCAGGCGGAAGGTTAGCCTGCCATACCTGCGCCCCACCCATTCACCGAGAATGGGCAGGAGCGCCCCGACGACGCGTCCCTCCCGATGTTCGGGGAGGGAGAGCCACTCGATCCATTTGGCTCCCATGCGTCGCCGGGCCTAAGTTTGTATACCTAACCGAAGGAGGGAATGACGCCGCGGAGACTTTTTTTTTTTTTTTGTTAACTCGATGGAAATCCCCACGGATACCCCCGACCCCCGGGGGAGGGTCAGGGGTTATGTGGGACTCGAACCCACTAAAACCACCGAGGTGATCTGCCTCAGGCGCGACGCTGCGCGCCCGAGGGGGGGACTTGCGCGGGAGCAAACGAGCGATACGTCCGCTTGCCCCCCCCCTCTTGCGCATATGCATAGCTCCGCGCCAGCCCCGATTCGGGGTCTTCCCTGGGGGAGTTAAATCCTCCCCCCAGTTTCCGAAACTCCGACGGCGCGCGACGGATCACACGTCCGCGCCGTCTCCGGTTGCTGCTGCTAGGGTGGGTGGTGCCCCCTGGCACCCCCCCCCCCCCACGACCCTGCGATCGAGTTACTACCCGGACGCGACCAAGATGTTGTTAGGTCGCGGCCGGGCGGAGGCGAAGGTTCTAGCCGGCCGTGTATACGCAGGGCCGCTCCACCGCCGCGCGAACTTGGGGAAAATTGACATCCCAAGCGCGCGGCGGGCATTGCCGTTGGAGCGGCCCGGCACGGCCGCCCATTCGCCCCTCGAACTCGATCGCGCAACCCGGAGCGGCAGGCTTCGCCGCTCCACTGGGGGGCCCTTGACACATGGGCCCCCCGGAGCCACCCCTCCATCGCCGCCACGACCGCCATTACGTGGCGGCTATTCTTGGGGCGCGGTGATATAACTTGGCCTGCTCGGCACACCGCGCCCCCTTCCCAGGCCGCCGCGGAGACCTCTCCAGACCTGCCCCCCCCGAAAATTTCTTATATCTAGCCGAGTGAGGAAATGACCTTGGCCCACCCCCGAAAATTTTTTCCAAACCAATATGTGATCGAATTTTCCCCCCAACACAGAGAAATAATAATTTATTTTTATCGGATGATGTTTCGGACAATGTCGGGAAAGATCGGCATTTTACAAACCACGTATTCGGAGGAGGGAAAGAGAGAACATTACATTAAAAGCTAAATTCGTGGAGGGAAAGAGAGAGCAATACTTTGCGTCGCAGCGTCTCGCGCGATCATGTGTAATTTGACTCCTCTGGAGCAGCTGCGCGGGATGATATCATTTGGCAGCGTGAAGAACACCGAATCTTAAAATTAGGTGGCGAGGAGGAAGACGGGTAAATACAATTGAGAAATAATATACGTTTAAATATATATTGTTACAAATATTATATAAAAATAGAATATGAAAAATATAATTAAGATTTATTTGGCTTAATTATCCTACTCGATAACATCATCAGCAAATAGCTTATTTAATGATAAATCCACAAGAACTTGCTCAGGGTCAGTTTGAACTGCAACAACGCTAGCCCAAAGCCCCGATATTTTATTCGCGCAAACGGTATTATAATCAATCTTTGCTTTAACGTTTCGCCAAACCATACTCTTTGGAGCATACACACGATTCCGCAGAGATATATTCCTATGTACATAATCATCATCATAACCATCGTTGTAATTGTCTAAAAACGTTTGGGCCGCATATCGATTCAACCAATATTGCTCATCATCGTAGTGGTCATCCACATAGTCATCTATTAGGTTACCATGTATTTTGTCAGCATTACGAAATACTTTTAAATAAATGTCGCCATCCTGATTAGCTTCCGCCTCGTAAAGTTCTGCACATCGAATTTCTTCGGTTTGAACCGCAACATTTCGACACACCACATACACTTTCGGGCTGGATGAATGGATAACTGTCGCAGCAGCGGTAATCGTAGCGGTAGCTGGATGTTTCAAATTCATGAGCAATGACATAATCTGAAACCGACTTTTCTTATAATTCTCAAAGTTACTAACACAACGATTCACTAAAATATGATAATGGAAACTTACGGTATTAATCGATTGTATTTCCATGCGTTGAACGACTGACGATATCCTTCAAAAGCAATCTTCTTCAAAGCAATTTCACTTAGCACAAAAAATGAAAAAAGGTGTTTCAAAACACTGTCAAAGTGACTGCACGTCGACCACGATTAACAGACAACTGGTCTCACTGCATCTCCAAGCTCTCACATGTAAACTCATATCTTGAAACCGAAAAGTGCATTGCTTTGCAAAAGTAAGATGTCTTTGTTCTCCACATTCATTTTCGCTGACCATCCTCTCCTTATTCACACGCATCTTCTTCCCCTTCTTCTTTGGACACATCATTCGACTAGATCATACCACTTTGAACATCTATCAAATGTGTTTCGTACCACTTTCAACGCCTAATGTACCCCTCTGCACGTGTATCAAACGGGTATCGAACGTGAATCGAACGTGAATCGTACCACTCTGAACGTGAATCGTACCACTCTGAACGTGAATCGTACCCCTCTGAACGTGTATCAAACGGGTGTCGAACGTGAATCGAACGTGAATCGTACCCCTCTGAACGTGTATCAAACGGGTATCGAACGTGAATCGAACGTGAATCGTACCACTCTGAACGTGAATCGTACCACTCTGAACGTGTATCTAACGTGTATGGTACCACTTCGAACGTGTATCGAACGGCTTTGAACGTGAATCTAACGGGTATTGAACGGCTTTGATCGATACCCGATTTTTTTTTCGGCGTAGTGCTCCGTTCAGTGCCGCTACTCCGGCGGCACGGTGGCCCGTTCAACGGTGTCACTCCGACGGAGCACACTGCCGTAGCGAAAGGGTTAAGCGAAGTATTTGTTCACTTTAGTCAAGTTTACTGACTTCAAGTCGCTTGAAATCAATAAACTTGATAATGTAAACCTATTATTCACTTCACTTGAAGTAACCTTTCAAGTTTCAAGCGAAGTAGAGAGTGTTCCAACTTTTCTTGCCTTGAAATAATACAACTTGAATAGTGTGAACGTACGTACAAAAGTCGTACGAAGGGAAGCCGAATGTCTATTGTTTCTAAAAATTTTCAATAATTCATTCCTAATTTCATTTTGTATTATGCACAACCCAGCAAATACCACCTCCTTTGACGCCATTTTAAGTATCTTAATCTACTTGCTTCACTCTTCACCTTCAAGCTTCAAGTACTCCTGAAAGTAACTTGAAGGCAGCTGACATTATCTGAACACCAACTTGAAGTCAGAATACTTGAATCCAGTAAACTTGACTAATGTGAACGAGGCTGTAGTGACATGTGTTACTAATACATATATACGCCATGTGAAGCGTCTAATCTTCCTTTACGGACGGGAATAGGGAAATCCCAGTTGCTCAATATGGTGGCCCTCATTCTTCAACATTCGATTTCTTTTCCTCTTACCTCGTAAAATAGTTCCATTTCATAAGAAAACAATCCCTGTCCGGGATTAATACCAGAATATATACCGGGAATAATACCAGACCGAGAGCAGGTTGAGCGCGCACGAATGACGCAGGTGGAGAGGTCAAAAGTGCCAATGTGTTCCTTCACGAACTTCTGTGCTTAGCTTAGCCCAGGCCTCGGAATTAAGTGAACGCAGCGGCCGATTCTCAGAGGCAACGCCTCTTTCCTCTCGCCGCGCGTCTTGGCCCCCGCGGCGGCCTAGGAGCTTGGACCGCCTCACGCCCGTACCATATGAACCGCGCGTAGCGCATTGGGGCGCCCACCGTATCAATAGGTTTCCACATCACCCACGAGGTACTATTATCGATGCGTTTTTTTGTCAGTGGTACATGATGTACATCATGTACGTCGTCCAGTCTCCCCGTTAATATTTTAGATTTGCCCAGCACGTCTAAACGTGCGCGAAAATCTAGTTTTCCCAAACATATTTAAAATTTTGACAGTAAAACGCGTTTTTCCAATCCATTTTTTATGACGCGACACAGTGAAATAGGCCTATAGGGGATACCACTGACAAAAAAAAACGCATCGATAATAGTACCCCATGGGTGATGTGGAAACCTATTGATACGGGGGGCGCCCCAATGCGCTACGCGCAGTTCATATGGTACGGGCCTGAGGCGCTCCAAGCTCCTAGGCCATCGCGGGGGCCAAGACGCGCGGCGAGAGAAAGGAGGCGTTGCCTCTGAAAATCGGCCGCTGCGTTCACTTAAGGGGGGAGACCACTGTCACAAATCTGAAATTTTTTTTACATTTTCTGAAAGACGTATGTTTCAAGAATGTTCTCTCCAAATTTGATGAAGAAATTCGCAAAATTGACGGAGATATTGTGTTTTTCGTGAAGCGGTGTCAAACGCGCGACTGAGCCACGCGGAACATTGAACGCGATTTCCTCAGAATGACATTTCTCAACCGCGTTGACAGTCTACAGAGATAACTATACGTCCAATTGGCATGATCAAGGACATTTATTGTACGGAAAACCTGTCGCTATTACGTGACGATCAGACATTTTCAATTTTCGACCTGCTTCTATTTTTTTTAGCAACATTTCCCCAATTTTGTACCCCGAAAATACGACTTTTTTTCAGTGGTTCGCCATTTTGTTATTTTTTACAAATTCGACATTTTGCGATCGTCACGTAATAGAGGCAGGCTTCTAGTTTCTAAATATTATTGTTTTTTTGAATTTCGATGAACCATATGGTCTGGGGACTGTCAACGCCACTAGCATGTTTTTTCCGGAGCGCAAATTTTGACGGACTGTATACAGAAAACCGATTTATGAATTTGATTAAAAAAAAAATTTCTTACCCTTCGATATATATACTATTGACTATACTAAGCAATAAATTGATTTACTTGCGTTGTTTGGTTGAAATAAATTCCCGAAAATACCCTTACATTTCGGGCCGAGACAGTGGTCTCCCCCCTTAATTCCGAGGCCTGGCTTAGCCTACTCCGCAATCGTAAAGATGGTGTGATAGTCAGCTAAATACACATACAGCTCAACCCTCCTAGTCATCCTGTGCACCAATACAGGGTGATTCTCCAGCGACGTCATTCAAAGTGTTGCCACCTGGTACCCCGTGGCTAGGACAATCCCCTGCAGTGCCTTACCGAATTTTATGGGTTTCGACCCTCGAAACGGTTGGAATACCATTAAAAAGTCAGAAATGTCCAAGAGTTCCGCATTTCTCATCAGATCTTTGCGAAAACGACGTCAATTGATTTCTTACATTTCGCCGATGAAACTAACACTAAGAACGACGTAATTCGGACCATAATGAAGGAAATTTGATGAAAAATTGATTTATATAATTTCAAGCTGATCGTTTTGTTTTGATATTGTAGCGCGTGTTTATACTGAAGAGATAAGGGATCCGTCTCCAATTTGAAAAGAAGATTTCGCAGGCGGAACAATCCCTTTTCTTCTTGCATCCCTCTACGAAGCGTATTGCCGTCCCCCGCGAGTAATCTCGTGTGATTTTTTAACACAACAGCGAGTCGGTCAGGCTGTATGAATTAAGAATAACGCAGGGTGTAGTGAAGAAAGATAGACAAATTATCCAGTAAAATAGAGCTTTAAAATCTATCAGATGGTAATTACATTATATTGTAGAAAATGTAATTTTTAGATTTTTGATTAACTGTTTATGACAATATTGAAAATGGATTAAAGTCATTCACATAGATTCATCCTTCATGAATAAAAAAAGGCGCAAGTCCATACCTTCAATAATTTAGGTGATTAAAATTAATTTCTGTAGGCAGGTTTCATAAAAATCAGCGAAAGCAGGGAACTTCGAAGATTGATATATTTTAAACAATTTCGAATCTGCAAACATGAAGACTTAACCCTCCCTAATATCATATGGACTACCATATATTTGAATATCATGAAAATCCGCGACATCGAGGATTTTAGCAAAGTATCACATCTGCTTCTATCTTCTACGCTGAGCGCAATGCACTCCAAACTTCCTTTGATGTGTGGAAGAAAACCGACGACGGTCCGCTCAGGCCATACGCCTTCATCGGCATTCGCGAGTCGGTCCGCATGCATCGAGTCACAACGAATGACACATCCACAGTGTGGAGTCCACACTAACTCAAGCGTCCACGCTTACCCTCTCTGACGTAGCAGCAAACGGTCCTGGCTACCGTTTCTCCCGTCCACATCAGAATATTCGTGCGCGTTCAGCCTGCTCAGCGTAGGGTAAACTCGGGTAAATCCGTGGTACGGGTTACTACGTGATACTTTTTCATTTATCTGTAACTCGAAATTGTCTGACTCAATTTAGATGGAACAAAACCTAACAGACAACGTTGATCTTCTAGTTTATGTTTTGGTAAAATAATTAGTGAATTGCAGTTAGCGTGATAGAGTATGTTTGAGAAGAGAATGGATGGGTGCGTGAGAGGAACCCAAGACAGGTTATGATTTTGAATGCACTTGTTTTGGTTAAAAAGCTTCGTCAATGTTTATTCACAATGGAGATAATATTTACAATGAACTGAGCTGAGACGCGTAGATAATATTTATCACAGCACACTTGGTGATAGAGCTGAGAAACGCGTGAAAACCGCGCGGGCACGCCACGTGGTGTCTACACAATTATATTAATCGGTAGACTTAAGGTGGAGTCTCTATGGCGCGGCCGGCGGCCAAATCTTAAGCACCGCTCTTATGGAGAAGTATGTAACCGTTCTCCATGGCGCGTTTTCGACCGGCCGCGGCCGCGCGTCTGCTACAGCAGCAACCTCGGCTACTCGAGACGCAACACAATGCGATGAGTGTCTGTTTTCCGCCATGATGGCGGAATCTACTAGTCGCGCGGCTAGCCACAGCGACAAACCGCTCGACTCCTCAAAACTGAGTCATAGCCGCGGCCGCGCTGCGGTCCAACGGCAGAGTGGGACAGAATCCCAAAAATAAGGAAACAAGATAGAATTAAAAAATTATGGGATTATGTTTTTTTATATATTTCTTGTAAAATAATAATATGAACTCCTAAAAAAGGGAAAAATATCGTGGCCTCTACATCTGATCTGTGTGTAAACACGTGTCAAAGTTTGTATGTTCTTTCTTGTGGGAAATTTTGAATTGAGTCTTTTAAATTTTGATGATATAAAAGACACAAATTTTTTGGGAACCGAAATGAGTAGTATCGTTTTTGGTAAGCAATAACAAAGAATTAGTTACATACTCTTCTTTTCCATAAGAAACCCATTGAAGAAATATTAGCAATTTTATATTAGCAAGCGTCTTTTTAGTTACCCTCCGGGAATTTCCTAGCAAATTTCATTTTTGTTTTATAATCAACATATATTTGGCTTTGCAACTGCGAAAATGAGATTTGGCAATATTTACCAATAATGGAGTAATTACCTATATTCTATGTCACCCAGTGAGGCTGAATCCCAATAAATAGGAAAAAATTCAACAGCATCACATTTTTCGCACTGAAACTGCCGAATATAATTAAGGAAGTTCGTAAAAAAGTATTAATATACAACTCATACGGAAGATTGCCGTTATTTAGAAAAATTAAGTCAATAATTCCCAAAAAACTAGAACAATTTGATAAATATATCTATATACTATGGAAAGTGCAGAAATATTTGCAAACCTGTATCATGTTATCCTATATACCAAATACTGTTCATAAAGTGTTAATACATTCGTACGTAATTATACAATATTTGGGCAACCTTTCAATCGCCTAATTTTGTGACGGGACCCAAGATGCCAGAAATAAAGGTTTTACAAGTGAAGGAAAGATTGTACGCTCAAAATTTTGTCATTGCAATACAAATGAAGATGTTTTAAACTTTTCATAGATTTCTTCAGATCCCGGAATAGTGTTTTATAAAGTAGCTTCATAAGATTCGACGTTTTGATTAGAAAAAGTGGCATGTTGAATTTTTTCTCTATTCTTCAGATTGACGCCCACTGCGTTGGTGCAAAAGCGAAATCGGAGCCAAGCGGGAATTCATTCGTTGTTTTCGACCGATAATCACAAGAACGTTTCGACAACATCTGTTTGCCAGCATTTCTAAAGGGCAGTCAAGAACGTTATGCCGTCTGTAATAATTTTAAGCATTCTTCAGTCTCACAATTGGTTAATCCGTATATTGGTCTCTCGGTGGGTAGTAGGTACGATGGCTTCGTACCTGGACGTATGTACTGCTATTAACCGTCGCGCGGGACAATATGGTTATAAAAACAAATGTGGCGAAGTACTCTGGCCGTTCAGACACAATAATTTTTGGCAACCAGATGCGAGGTTTTCACCCTCGATTTCTTCAAGAGGGAGAAGGTTCCTCCTCCGTCGCCGAATTCACAGGGGGCAAGTCCCCTCTGTTTAAGGAAGGGTGTTCCCAATGTGTGTATCATAATTAAATTACAACAACAATTATTTTCATATTACTTTCTCTTCTTTAAATATTAAAATAGAAAATATAAATAGTTTATTTAATTGGATATATCCTCTTTCAATGTTTTGTCCTCCGCAGACGAAAGCGTCGACAATTCAGACGCGCGTCACTAAAGGGTGATTCTCCAGATTCAATTTATATCATTTCAAGTTATCTTCGTTCATAATAGTCCGATTTTCATGAAATTTCATATGATTTACATCGGAAAAACACAAGGAATCCATTGGTGTCACTTACATATCGAAACAATAAAGAATAAAAAATTATTTTATTCCTGAAGCAGGTATGAATCCTTGGCCGTAGACCCTTTCAAGTGCGCTTGAACAAAAGTGGGACCCCGAACGCCGCGCGGCTGGAGGCTGGCCGCCGGCATGGGCCGCTGAGCCGCGGCCGCCGGCCGCCGCCGCCGGCCGCGCCATAGAGACTCCACCTTTAGCAGTTTTGGTTTGAGCAGAGAACTAATACACTGATTGGTGATCAGAGAACTGAGTTGATAAGAAAAGAGAGGAGCGTGAGAGAAAAGCCAAAGATTTCAATGTTGCGATGCGATGCTGCTGATACCGTTAGCTTCGGAACACACACAGAGAGTGAGAATATGGCGGACTTCCGCAACCGCGTCTTCTCCGTTCTTCTGGAACTTCGACGCGGCACGCTGATTGGTTCATCGTTCGCGGCAACGGTTGATCGATCACCGCTGATTGGCGGCTCGCCCATCGATCAGCGCTGCTGTATCGCAGTCCGCGAGGTGCTGCCATGAGAATGAGTGTCGCGGCGTGGGAAACTAATTTCATTCGCAAACAGAGTGAGAGAGCATTTTGTCCCAGCAGCGCAATATTCGTGAAATTTTTCATGTTAGTTGTGGAAGATCGCTTGTTTATGTATTATATGTGCTTTAGAAGATAAATGGAAAGTTCAAACTTCAGGTAAGTGATTGTAAAATGACACTTTAACAAGTCTTAGTCTTGAAATTATCATACGGTAAGGCATCAGTGTTATTTTTGCTTATGGAAAGTGACTAAATTCTTATTTTTCGTGCGTCCAAGCCTGTGTTTCTGATTGTGCTATTCGAGAAATTCTGATGACAAATATCAGATACCATGTTTCCTTAAGCCTGTCGTTCCAATAAGCGGCTGGCGACTGCGGCTGGCGACGCTTCCACTAGTGCAAGTGAGAAACAGATGCGTACTTCTCCCTTGCACTAGTGGAAGCGTCGCCAGCCGCTCATTGGAACGGCTACCTTTACGTCTCAGACATCTAACGATGCTGAAACGATTGATTATACACAAAATAACAATAATATGAAATAATATGAAATAATATGAAATAATATAAATAATATAAAATAATATAAAATAATGTAAAATAATTTAAGGTAATGGGAAGTAATGTAAAGTAATGTAAAATAATATAAAAACTGTAGCTGATGGCCATATCACGGGCTAGCGAGAACTATCACGGAGTTATCAGAGTACTATCACGGAGTAACCAGAGCTATCACGGAGTAACCAGAGTATGTCATGACAACTTAATTTTGTATATTTTCAATTAAATATACTTAGTAAATTTCTGTTAACCTATTACTTGTTGCTCTGATGTCTGACCTATTATTATATCCTAGACTCACTTTCAGAATATGTAAATATTAGCAGTTATTAGACAAATTCTAAAACTATCACGGATTTACCCGAGTTTACCCTATACTCATTAAGGTCTGGACCCGGCTTTATGGGGATAGGCAATACGCCACGCGCGTCGTAGAGATGGTACGCGTGTAGTATGGATCTCTCTATATTCAAACGCTATTATGTAAATAATTGTTGGATGCGCAAAAAATTAAATATACAGTAATTGTAGAAAATTGAATGTTCTTTTAATAATATTTGAACAAATTTTCGGTAGGTCTTACCATTTTTGAGAAATTCTTTAAATCCACACCACTGATGAATTCTAAACTTTAAGGCCCGGTCGGCACCCTGCTGTTCGATTGCAATAAACATTTTCGGGGATTATTCTCTTATGAAGTGGAACCATTTCTGGAGGTGAGAGCAAAGAAATACGAAGAAAAACGCCAGACGTATAAAAGAGGGTCACCTTTTTCGACGGCGCTGATATGCACTTCGTTTGCCCCCCACCCCAGTTACGTCCCTGTTTATTTGAAACATTTTTTTTCCAATAACGGATACTTTAAGAGATAATTGCGTGAAAAACTTCAAACATACATAACTCCTGCATACGTGTTTCCACTTTTGGTCATCTTTTTTTTTAACATTCCACAGTTCGACAAATTTGGACTCTTTTCGGACTTGTAACATTCAATAGCAGTTTCTTATAGGTTTCCATGCGCTGGAAACGAATCTGCAACCCGTTTGTCACCATCACCTTCAGTTTTTGAAGAAAACTGCAAATTTTCGACTTTGAACATTTTTTATACCAAAACGATATTAGTTATTCGGTTGCTCGTTGCGTCAAATTATTCTACGAACCCTTCCGAATACAACGCTATATTATTGCATTATGAACATTTAAATATGTTTAAACAACGACTAAAGGGAAAATGACACAGGAAATTCACCCATTTTTGCAGATATCTTTCAATTTATTTCCAAAACTAAGGGTCTGGGAGAAAATCTGATCATTACACGCGATGCAGCAGACAGTTTTTCTTCGGGAAGCGTAAACAGAAGTGGTAAGTCTCGTTTCGTTTTCAATACAGAAGCGAAATAGGGTTGGCAAAAGGCGCAGAGCCGACAGTGGTAGTCATACGCGTTAAGGTCGATTAAAGGTCCGCGCACACATAACCGTTCCGTGTCAGTTCCGTATCCGTCCGGTGTCCGTCCGTATCCGTGCGGTGTCCCTAATTTCACTGACAGGAGGCCTGCTCTGGCCCGGTCAGTCCCAATTCAGTCGTTTCTGCAAGCCTGCTGTACAGTTTTGTCAGTCAGTAGGTGACAAAAATATTCATACACCCTTCAAAACAGAATAACATCTTTAAAATTGGTTCAAACGACCTGATTTTTTTTAGAAGCTGGAAGGATTAGTTTACTATGTAGTTTATCAACAGTTAAGCCATTGATAAAAATGAATGGGGGAGCACGTCTTTGGTTTAGAGCTGTGAAATCGTCCACATGCTGCGTGGATCTTATTTTGTGTACTAAAAAGACTTATAATAAATATTATAATGCAAAAAATCACAACAATATTGTCTCAAATACCGGCTGAGTTTTGTCTTCGATTAATCGAATCAATGCCACGCAGATGCCATGCAGTCATAAGTTCCAAGGGTTATCCAACATCTTATTAGATTCTCACGAAAATTACAGACATTACACACCGTTATTTATTGTTAAAAGTGATTATAAATTATGTTTCTTAACTTTTGTCACGTATGTTTCTTAACTTTTGTCACAAAGCTTTTGTTTCGTTTCTTCGATCAATATTAATTGTAGTCGTTAGACAAGTACATTCGAAAAAACATTTATTGTATGTTAATGTATGATATGTTATCTCTTTATGCTAATTTTAGTTACAATGTATGTATCTCACAAGATGAAGAATATACAGTAATTCCCAAACGATTATTTTGTTTCTTAACTTTTGTCAGTAAGTGTAACGAGAAACTAAACGAGGAAAATGGTCAAAAGAAGTAATGAAAAATCTGTAGATGAAGTTTTAAGCAACAAAATGGGATACAAGAAAGCTACTCGAGAATATTGCCTTCCACAAACAACATTGGAAAGCTATGTCCAAAAATTGAACCAGGGTTTGCCATTAGGTACAATTAAGAGTTTATTTTCGCAAACAGATGAGGAAGAACTTGTCGAATATTTAGAAGATATGGTCCCACAACTCCTGCAGGAGTGTAGGAAGAAAATAATTTAGAAGAAATTCATATTTACATCGATTGTGAAAATGTTTAGAGGATCCGTGTTGCCCCCTTTCGGTACCACGTCATACCCCGTGGCAGGGGCAAGATGGTTTTTCATTACATTTTTTTAAAAGTTTAATAACTTCAAATTTTTATTTAAATGTTGCTCAAACTATGTACCAAATGTTATTAACTTATAATTATATATTGATTCATAAAGCTTAACTAAAAGGTATAATTATCATTTTTTTTACATGTTTGCTTAGCTTTCCCATCATGCCTCCCTTCCCCTACACGAATATTCATAACAGTCACACTGCAGTCCCAATTCAGCCGTTTCCGTAGGCCTTCAGTCAGGAGTTGGGGCGCGTCCCGTTTCTGGCAACCGTAGCTGCACAGTTACTCACAAAATTGAGCGTACACCTAGGTTGGTAATGAAAATTGACGAAAAAATGAATACAAACACACATATTCAAAAATGAAAACACAATATATATTTTATTCGTATATTTTACTAAATAATTCGTTAAAAAAATTCTAAATAAAATGGACTATTGGTCTATATTTAACAGAAATTGTAAAAGTACACGTATTTTAGTGACACAAAATTGAGCGTCCACGTAGGAATTTTCACATTACGCAGGTCAGTATTGGTTAAATGTTGGTACTATTGAAGAGGAAGTCCCGCGAAATATCTTTCAAAGTTCGATTGCTCAGGAACCAGATACAAAAAACTATCTGTTATCTGTACATTGACGATTATAGTAGTAACATGGCTAATAAGAGAAAGCAGACTGACATTTCAATACGAAATCGTATTGTAAAATTATATTCGCAAGGTAAATTCTTTCGTCAAGTTAGAAAAATAGTCGGTAGAACACATTCTACCGTACAAAAAATTATAAACAAATTTCGGTACAATGGAACAGTCCGAAATACACCTGGCTGAGGAAGAAAGAAAATATTGTCGAACACTGATGAACGATTCATTTGTCGACAAATTAAAATAAATCTGAGTACAATGTGCGGAAGTTAACGTTAGATGTTTCCTCACGTATAAATAAAAACATCTCGGTTGAAACAGTTCGCAGAACATTCAGAAAAGAGGGATATAATAGCCAAGTTGCACGAAAGAAACCGTATATTTCCAAAGCAAATAGACAGAAACGCATAGAATATGCAAAAACGTTTGTACATTTTGACGAAAGTTTTTGGGAAAATGTTATATTCTCTGACGAGACTAAAATCAATTTTTTTGAACGAGATGGAAGGAAGCAAATCGTATGGCGACAGCCAAATACTGAGCATCACCACAAAAATACATGTCCAACGGTTCAGGGCCGGCTTTAGCTATATTGGCACCCCGGGGCAATATTATCATGGCGCCCCTCCAACGGTACGAAAATCATCTAGCAGCTTAAAACTTTTTTCGTTTTTGTATTTTTATATTTTTGTTCATTAAATTTTTTTTATTTTCATTTTTTATTTTTTTTATCATTATCAGATTTTGTATTTTTTTGTATTTTCGACCGAGAACTCAAGTTGAAAAATAGCAGAAATTTAATTAAATTGAACTTTTCGGGCCCTTTTGTCGGCAAATGCACGGATCAAATCAGCGAAATCTAATTTTTCGGCAATTTCATTTTCAATCGAGAGCGCGGCTAAATTAGTAAATTTGGATTGTGAAATTGTTGATCGCAAATACGTTTTAATTAATTTTAGTTTTGAAATACTGCGTTCCCCATTAGCTACTGATACAGGAATAGTTACCAAGATGCGAAATGCAATCCATACATTCGGATACAGTTCCTGAATATTGCGCTGCTTAATAAAGGCGCCCACGTGGCAGGAGAGCCAAGTGTCGCGCCGCCGACGAAAATCTGCGCCTGCGCCGAGCGGAGAGCGCCATGATGAGAGTAGGGCGCGATATTGTGTGTGACTCGTGAGCAGTGAGGCAGTGGGTGGGGGAACATTAGGCAGCGGCGCCCCTACAGATTTGGCGCCCCGGGCGGTCGCCCTGGCTGCCCCCCCCCTAAGGCCGGCCCTGCAACGGTTAAACACGGAGGAGGATCCGTTATGATATGGGGATGTATAGGTGCCAATGGTACCGGAAGTATCGAATACATAGATGGCATAATGGACAAATTTAAGTACTTAAATATGTTAAAAAAAGAATCTAAAAAATTCAACAGGAAAATTAAAAATGCCGCGGGTGTATTACTTTCAACAAGATAATGACCCAAAGCATTCATCATATATAGTTCGATTATGGTTGCCGTATAACATCTCAAAGATGCTAAAAACACCTCCAGTAGTATAGTTATGACAGTTCTAACCCAAATTTGAGTTTGAAGGCCATTTCCCCCACCCCTCCCCCGACCTTGAAACTCAAATATGAGTTTCAAGGTCGCAGGAAATCCATCGCAGCGGACGACGCGACGGGCAACCGGGCGGCGGATGACGTCATACAGATGGGCGGAGTGGTGGGGGGTATTAGCGCGAGACCAGATATCGAATCAATCGATAACCGAATCCGCATCGAGGAGGAACCGCGGGTGAATTGCTGCTACTATCGGGCGTGGTATCGTCACAGTCGGTAAGGAAGGAAATATTAATTTAAGATATTAATATAAATGAAAAAACAGAATCTCGGGCGACGGGGCTCGAAACCCAAGACCTCCGCGGTACGAGTCAGCCGCCTAACCAACTCCCCCAACGCCGACGCTCTAACATTAGTCTTTAATAAATGGTACATATACAGAGCGTCACCAAGCATAATACATTATTTTTTCATCGGACGATGTCGGACGATCTCGGGTGTGATCGCTTTAACCTCGATTAGAACGTCTTCGGAGGGTCGGAAAGAGAGAGCAATATTTTATAGCTAAATTCGAGAGAGGGAAAGAGACAGCGCTACATAGCGATACAAACACATTTTATTCTAAAGCTAACAGTATTCTAAAGCGTTCCGATTTAACGTCGCTGCATATCGTGTGTAATTTGAATCTCCTGGAGCAGTCGTGCAGGATGGCGACATTTGGCAGCGCGAATCATAGAAAGAATTATGCGGCGTCAGCATAAACTTTTTTCCATACCAATATGTGATGGAAAGTTTTCCCCAACACAGAGAAATAATAATAATTTTTTAATCACCGATATAGCAAACTGTTATGTAGCAAACAGACATATTTTTTCGAACCATTATGTAGCGAGCATTCTAAAGCTAACAGTATTCCAAAGCGTTCCGATTTAACGTCGCGGCGTATCGCGAGATTTCGCGAAATCTGACTCTTCTGGAGCAGCCGCGCTAGATGACGTCATTTGGCAGCGTGAAGAACAAAATACAATACATGTAGAAACGTCGAATCTTAAAATTATGCGGCATCAGCAGAAAAAACCTTTTCCATATCAACAGACATTTTTTCCCAACGCAGAGAAATAATAATTTTAATCCCCTCCCTCACCGATCTACCGAACCAATATGTAGCAAACACACACTCTAAAGCTAACAATTTTTATAAATGTTTTTCAATCTTAACATCGCAGCGTATCGCGCGATCACGTGTAATTTGAATCCCCCGTGATGGGACCGCCGTGCAAGATTACATCATTTGGTGGCGTAACGAACGCACGAATCATAAAAAGAATTATGTGGTGTCAGCAGAAATTGGTGAGGTGAGAAGGAGGAAGACGGATAAGTAAATAGAGAAATAATATGTATAAGAAATTTAATTACAATTAAAAGAATATAAAAATATAAACAGAAATGGAATATAATTAAACATTTTTTTCCTACGAGCATCCGCTAAAATATCATTGATGACAGATGATACCAGTTTGCAATCTACAAGATAATCCTCGATGTAGTATTCGCTATCACATATTATTTTAGCAGCACGACGCGTATATAATGTTTCGCAGGCAGCGTCGCTCTGTTACAACACAGTAACAAAAGTTTTAAAGTTTGTCCTCACATCTTCTGCAGTTTGATACAGCCGCGGATACACATAGCTTACACATGACTTAAGATTAAATAAAAATGATACTGTATGCAGTTTGAAATACAGCGACTTATTACGCAGTATCGTCTTTAGAATTGGAGGCGAGAATCATAGAAAGAATTATGCAGAGTCGATAGAAATTGATGACAAGTGAAGGAGGGAGACAGACAAGCAAATAGATTACAATATTTGTAAAATGATTACATATTGTTCAATTAATTAAACAATAGAAATATAAAAATAGAATATAAATAGTGTATCAGCAGAACCATCTCTCTCTCTCTCTCTCTCTCTCTCTCTCTCTCTCTCTCTCTCTCTCTGTCTCTCAATCTCTCGTTCTTTCTCCTTCACTTTTTCTCTTCTTCACATCTTTCGCAAGACAACATGAACATTCTCGAACAGCTGATGGACTTCCTATTTACTTTTCGCGACATCATACAATACATACTCTTCCACACAACACCTCGTCTACATTCATACGCACTCACGCTCTCGTGACCGACCCGAGTGCTCAGTTACACAGAACAGTAATAACTCAACAACATTCGCCGAAAGTGTTACGTATCTATTGTATCGCCTCAATCTCTAAATAAACCGCACGATTCTCAACATCTTTGAGTTCTCTCCATACAAATAGAATATAAAAAATACAATATAAAAAAGACAAAAATATAATAATAATAATAAAAATAATAATTTAATTTATTGCCCACTTTTGCGTTACAATTTAACGATGAAATAATCTTTCCATTTCATTCCCATGATTGTGTCAGTGTAAGTCCCACCCTTCTAATGTATCCTGCTGTGTCTTAACAATTTTTTCTATTTTACAAGTGTTTCCTAATCTATTCTATGTTGTATAATATTCTTTTATCACTTTCCTGTTCTTCCCATGTTTTCCTTCTCCCTATTATCTCCCATAGAATAGCCAAGTTTTTCCCTTCTCCTCTAATTACCTCTTTCCAATTCCTAAATACAACACAATATAAATATAAAAGAAAATACAATTGAATAAGAAGTATAATAAAAAAGAATATAATAAAATAAAAGTAAATACAATTAAAGAAGAAATATAATAAAAAGAATATAATAATATAATAAAAGAAAATAAAATAATAAAAAAAGAAAATACAATTAAATATCAAATATAATATAAAAAAGAAAAAATATAAAAATAGAATATAAATAGAATATAAATAGAATATAAAAATACGAAATAAAAAAATAAAAATATAAAAACTCAATTCAATATAAAAATACAATATAAAAAAAATAATATAATAAAAGAAAATAAAATAATAAAAAAAGAAAATACAATTAAATATTAAATATAATATAAAAAAGAAAAAATATAAAAATAGAATATAAATAGAATATAAAAAATAAGAAATAAAAAAAATAAAAAATATAAAAATTCAATATAAAAGTGCATTATAAAAAAAAATATAATAATAATAATAATAATTTAATTTATTGCCCACATTCGCGTAACAATTTAACGATCATATACTCTTTCCATTTCATTCCCGTGATTGTGTCAGTGTAAGTCCTACCCTTCTAATGTATCCTGCTGTGTCTTAACCAATTTTTCTATTTTACAAGTGTTTCCTAATCTATTTTATGTTGCATAATCATCTTTTATCACTTTCCTCTTCCTCCCATCTTTTCCTTCTCCCTATTATCTCCTGTAGAATAGCCAAGTTTATCCTTTCTCATCTAATTACCTCTTTCCAATTGCTGCCATTCTCTCCACTTACTTCACATGCTTCAATCACGTGTTTCACTGTTTCTTCCTCTTTCTTACAAAGCCTACATATCCTTTCATCTTTCGATATCCAATATTTACATGTCCTCGTTTCACTACCTTGTATGAATCTTCCTATCCATTCTAATTCTCCTCTCCTTTTTTTCTTCTTCCCTCATAAGTATTTCGACTTATCTCCTGGTTTGCTTCCCACCTCTCTTAAGGGGGAACACCACTGTGACGGCCGGAAAAATGAGCCCATTTTTAAGATTTTTTTAAGGGACAACTTACAGTTTTATTATAAAATTGTTATTACCTATCTTTAGTACAATGTCTTAAGAGACTATAAAAAAAAAAGTAATAGAAAAACATGCATAGATTTCCATATACAGTTAATCTCCTACATCCCACACAAGAAAACATAGGTCGCTTATCGAAACGTTATCTTTGGAACGGCAACTCTGAAATCAATTTTTTTTTTTAATATAATCGGTATGAGTGTAGTTTCCGTTGTACGTACCGATTTTTTAAAAAAATTATTTTTGTAAAAATGGTGCGCTTGGGAAGAAAAAGTTTCGAAAATTCGCAAAAAAATGGATAGTCTTTCGAGCGTATTTAAAAAAATATGTTTTCGATCAAAAAATCGGTACGTACAACTGAAGATACTCTTGTTTTAAAGATCCTATCAAAATTTCAAGTCGATCGGATAAAAATTGACAGAGCTATTGATTCGATCAGTTAGAAAAATGTCGTTTCGAGAAAATCGCGTTTAAAGTTTGCACGGGAAAAATCACACTTCCGTTCGTGACGTTCACTGTCACTCGAATGCCCGATCAACGGTTGCATTTCTTCGATTCTCGAACGAACAGCGTACCGTGCGTAAAAACGGGAAAAACCCAAAATTTATAACCTTTAACAATGTGGGGGAACAGTGGGTAAGAAAAATGTCGGCGCGCTATTTGCCGCTAACATAGCGCGCTCGGAACGGCATCGTGACGCGTCTCACAAAATGCACTGTATCTTCGTCAATTCTTCGAATATCAACTTGAAATTTTCAGAGAGTATTTTTGAAGAGTTAAACATTAAGAAAGTGAAGAAAAAAAATCGAAATTTTTTCAACTTTCACAGTGGTGTTCCCCCTTAATTCTCTTAGGAACTTTGACTCTTTTATTTTCATCTCTCTTTCTTGTTCTTGGATGTATATACTTATCTGCTCTACTTTCGATCACACTTCTTCACCAATAAAATATAAAAATACAATTGAAAAATAAAATAAAATAAAATAAAATAATAATAAAATAAAATAAAAGAAAATACAATTAAATACGAAAATAAAATACAGTACAATGCAATATAAAAAACAATAAAATACAATTAAATAAGAAATATAATGTAAAAGAATAAAATAAAATAATAAATATAATATAAAAAGAAAAAAAAACATAAAAATAGAATATAAAAGAATATAATATAAAAAAGAAAAAATATAAAAATACAATAAAAATATAAGATAAAATACAATACAATATAAAAAAAATATAAATGAATATAAATGAAATTAAAAATATAAAAATATAAAAATACAATTAAAATAGATAATAAAATACAATGCAATATAAAACTCAATAAAAATATAAAAGAAAATAAAAAAAATATATATATATATGAATATAAAAATATGAATTAAAAAATAAAAATATAAAAATTCAATATAAAAAATACATTATAAAAAGAAAAAATATAATAATAATAATAATAATAATAATAATAATTTAATTTGTTACCCACTTTTGTGTTACAATTTAACGATCATATACTCTTTCCATTTCATTCCCATGATTGTGTCAGTGTAAGTCCCACCCTTCTAATGTATCCTGCTGTGTCTTAACAATTTTTTCTATTTTACAAGTGTTTCCTAATCTGTTCTATGTTGTATAATATTCTTTTATCACTTTCCTGTTCTTCCCATCTTTTCCTCCTCCCTATTATCTCCTATAGAATAACCAAGTTTGTCCCATCTCCTCTAATTACCTCTTTCCAATTGCTGCCACTCTCTCCACTTACTTCACATGCTTCAATCACGTGTTTCACTGTTTCTTCCTCTTTCTTACAAACCATACATATCCTTTCTTCTTTCTTCTTTCGATAGCCAGCCACGGAGACCTCTCCAGACCTGACCCACGCCCGAAAATTTTTTATAACTAGCCGAGTGAGGAAATGACCTTGGCCCAACCCCGAAAATTTTTTCCAAACCAATATGTGATCGAATTTTCCCCCCAACACAGAGAAATAATAATTTATTTTTATCGGATGATGTTTCGGATAATGTCGGGAAAGATCGACATTTTACAAACCACGTATTCGGAGGAAGGAAAGAGAGAGCATTACATTAAAATCTAAATTCGTGGAGGGAAAGAGAGAGCAATACTTAGCGTCGCAGCGTCTCGCGCGATCGTGTGTAATTTGACTCCTCTGGAGCAGCCGCGTGCGATGACGTCATTCAACGGCGCGAAGAAGGCTCGAACGAAATAGAATTATGCAGTGTCTGCAAATGTTAGAATTATGTGGCGAAAGGAGAAGGAAGACGGGTAAATAAAATGTAGAAATAATATAAGTTTAAGAAATATATATTGTTATAGAAAAAAAATAAATATACAACTAAATAGAAATATAATAAAAAAGGAATATAATAATAAAATATAATAAAATAACATGGAATAAATATAAGAATATGAATAATATAAGAATATGAAGAAGAATATGAATAAAAGTATGAATAATAATAATATAAAATAGAAAAAATAGTAAAAATAGAAAAAAATAGAAAAAAATAGAAAAAATAGAAAAAATATATACAAATGAAATTAACTAAACAAATTAAAATCTATATAAATTAATCTCTCCGCGCTGCGTTGGCGGTGGCGCGAGCAAGATCCGGGAGCATGTCCCGCAAACGCTCTATCTGGGGCGGTGGTGGCAGCGGTGGCAGGTTCTAAAACATGTGAACGCAAATATAATATTAATACATTCCGCACAATATCCTATCACAATATCACTTACCAGCAAGCCATCAATGGCTGCAGCGATGTTGTCGCTGTCATCGCTGTCATCGTTGTCATCGGTGTAGGAGGATGAGGAGTCCTCGATGTTGTCCTCACCACCACCACCACCACCGACTGCTCCCTGCAAATCCTAGAACATAGAAACCTTGATATAATATTCACGTGTTAAACGTAAAAAAAAACGTACAAAACATTGTTATGTACATACCTCCTGATTATTCCCCCACATCTCCTGGTCCTCGTCGGGCGCAATCCTGAATATTCCCATTATTTCTGGTTGCAACTATTGCCTTTAAAGAGACTGTTGCCGTCAAAGATTTGAAGACAACTGGTCTAGCTGCATCTCCAGGCTCTTGCATTTAAAATCTTATCATGAAATCGAGAAGTGCGTAGCTTTGCAAAAGTAAGATGCTGTTGTTCTCCACATTCATTTTCGCTGACCATCCTCTCCTTCTTCACACGCATCTTCTTTCCCTTCTTCTTTGGACACACCAAGCAACTAGAACAAATCACTTTGATCATGTATCGAACGCGTATCGAACGTGAATCGAACGTGAATCGTACCACTCTGAACGTGAATCGTACCCCTCTGAACGTGGATCAAACGGTTATCGAACGTGAATCGTACCACTCTGAACATGAATCGTACCACTCTGAACGTGAATCGTACCACTTCGAACATGCATCGAACGTCAATCGTACCACTTCGAACATGCATCGAACGTCAATCGTACCACTTCGAACATGCATCGAACGTCAATCGTACCACTTCGAACGTGAATCGAACGTGAATCGTACCACTCTGAACGTGAATCGTACCACTCTGAACGTGAATCGTACCACTTCGAACATGCATCGAACGTCAATCGTACCACTTCGAACGTGTATAGAACGTATATTGGACATGTAATGAACCACTTCGAACATGTATCGAACGTCAATCGTACCTCTTCGAACGTGTATGGTACCACTTCGAACGTGTATTGGACATGTAATGAACCACTTCGTGTGTGTTTTGTAATAAAGTGTTTCTATCGTCTCCTAAATTCAAAAACTGGCAACCAGACATCTGCGCTTCTACAATCCATCGGCAATACTCCTCGTGGAGAGACACGGTAAGAAAGGGGGTAGCCCGCTGTCGACGCGTGGTCCTCTCGAGTATAAACATGAGCTTCGATATCAAAACAAAACCATGCGTCGACGTATTCCGTGCGAAAGAAGGTGGGCATTGGGGAGAAGGTATTGCTGATGGATTGTAGAAGCGCAGATGTCTGGATGCCAGTTGTTGAATTTAGGAGACGATAGAAACACTTTATTACAAAACACACACGAAGTGGTTCATTACATGTCCAATACACGTTCGAAGTGGTACCATACACGTTCGAAGAGGTACGATTGACGTTCGATACATGTTCGAAGTGGTTCATTACATGTTCGAAGTAGTTCATTACATGTCCAATATACGTTCTATACACGTTCGAAGTGGTACGATTGACGTTCGATGCATGTTCGAAGTGGTACGATTCACGTTCAGAGTGGTACGATTCACGTTCAGAGTGGTACGATTCACGTTCGATTCACGTTCGAAGTGGTACGATTGACGTTCGATGCATGTTCGAAGTGGTACGATTGACGTTCGATGCATGTTCGAAGTGGTACGATTGACGTTCGATGCATGTTCGAAGTGGTACGATTCACGTTCAGAGTGGTACGATTCATGTTCAGAGTGGTACGATTCACGTTCGATAACCGTTTGATCCACGTTCAGAGGGGTACGATTCACGTTCAGAGTGGTACGATTCACGTTCGATTCACGTTCGATACCCGTTCGATACATGATCAAAGTGATTTGTTCTAGTTGCTTGGTGTGTCCAAAGAAGAAGGGAAAGAAGATGCGTGTGAAGAAGGAGAGGATGGTCAGCGAAAATGAATGTGGAGAACAACAGCATCTTACTTTTGCAAAGCTACGCACTTCTCGATTTCATGATAGGATTTTAAATGCAAGAGCCTGGAGATGCAGCGAGACCAGTTGTCTTCAAATCTTTGACGGCAACAGTCTCTTTAAACGCAATAGTTGCAACCAGAAATAATGGGAATATTCAGGATTGCGCCCGACGAGGACCAGGAGATGTGGGGGAATAATCAGGAGGTATGTACATAACAATGTTTTGTACGTTTTTTTTTACGTTTAACACGTGAATATTATATCAAGGTTTCTATGTTCTAGGATTTGCAGGGAGCAGTCGGTGGTGGTGGTGGTGGTGAGGACAACATCGAGGACTCCTCATCCTCCTACACCGATGACAACGATGACAGCGATGACAGCGACAACATCGCTGCAGCCATTGATGGCTTGCTGGTAAGTGATATTGTGATAGGATATTGTGCGGAATGTATTAATATTATATTTGCGTTTACATGTTTTAGAACCTGCCACCGCTGCCACCACCGCCCCAGATAGAGCGTTTGTGGGACATGCTCCCGGATCTTGCTCGCGCCACCGCCAACGCAGCGCGGAGAGATTAATTTATATAGATTTTAATTTGTTTAGTTAATTTCATTTGTATATATTTTTTCTATTTTTACTATTTTTTTCTATTTTTTCTATTTTTTTCTATTTTTACTATTTTTTTCTATTTTTACTATTTATTCCGTGTTATTTTATTACATTTTATTATTATATTTTATTATTATATTCCTTTTTTATTATATTTCTATTTAGTTGTATATTTATATTTTTTTCTATAACAATATATATTTCTTAAACTTATATTATTTCTACATTTTATTTACCCGTCTTCCTTCTCCTTTCGCCACATAATTCTAACATTTGCAGACACTGCATAATTCTATTTCGTTCGAGCCTTCTTCGCGCCGTTGAATGACGTCATCGCACGCGGCTGCTCCAGAGGAGTCAAATTACACACGATCGCGCGAGACGCTGCGACGCTAAGTATTGCTCTCTCTTTCCCTCCACGAATTTAGATTTTAATGTAATGCTCTCTCTTTCCTTCCTCCGAATACGTGGTTTGTAAAATGTCGATCTTTCCCGACATTATCCGAAACATCATCCGATAAAAATAAATTATTATTTCTCTGTGTTGGGGGGAAAATTCGATCACATATTGGTTTGGAAAAAATTTTCGGGGTTGGGCCAAGGTCATTTCCTCACTCGGCTAGTTATAAAAAATTTTCGGGCGTGGGTCAGGTCTGGAGAGGTCTCCGTGGCTGGCTATCGAAAGAAGAAAGAAGAAAGGATATGTATGGTTTGTAAGAAAGAGGAAGAAACAGTGAAACACGTGATTGAAGCATGTGAAGTAAGTGGAGAGAGTGGCAGCAATTGGAAAGAGGTAATTAGAGGAGATGGGACAAACTTGGTTATTCTATAGGAGATAATAGGGAGGAGGAAAAGATGGGAAGAACAGGAAAGTGATAAAAGAATATTATACAACATAGAACAGATTAGGAAACACTTGTAAAATAGAAAAAATTGTTAAGACACAGCAGGATACATTAGAAGGGTGGGACTTACACTGACACAATCATGGGAATGAAATGGAAAGAGTATATGATCGTTAAATTGTAACACAAAAGTGGGTAACAAATTAAATTATTATTATTATTATTATTATTATTATTATATTTTTTCTTTTTATAATGTATTTTTTATATTGAATTTTTATATTTTTATTTTTTAATTCATATTTTTATATTCATATATATATATATTTTTTTTATTTTCTTTTATATTTTTATTGAGTTTTATATTGCATTGTATTTTATTATCTATTTTAATTGTATTTTTATATTTTTATATTTTTAATTTCATTTATATTCATTTATATTTTTTTTATATTGTATTGTATTTTATCTTATATTTTTATTGTATTTTTATATTTTTTCTTTTTTATATTATATTCTTTTATATTCTATTTTTATGTTTTTTTTTCTTTTTATATTATATTTATTATTTTATTTTATTCTTTTACATTATATTTCTTATTTAATTGTATTTTATTGTTTTTTATATTGCATTGTACTGTATTTTATTTTCGTATTTAATTGTATTTTCTTTTATTTTATTTTATTATTATTTTATTTTATTTTATTTTATTTTTCAATTGTATTTTTATATTTTATTGGTGAAGAAGTGTGATCGAAAGTAGAGCAGATAAGTATATACATCCAAGAACAAGAAAGAGAGATGAAAATAAAAGAGTCAAAGTTCCTAAGAGAATTAAGGGGGAACACCACTGTGAAAGTTGAAAAAAATTCGATTTTTTTTTCTTCACTTTCTTAATGTTTAACTCTTCAAAAATACTCTCTGAAAATTTCAAGTTGATATTGGAAGAATTGACGAAGATACAGTGCATTTTGTGAGACGCGTCACGATGCCGTTCCGAGCGCGCTATGTTAGCGGCAAATAGCGCGCCGACATTTTTCTTACCCACTGTTCCCCCACATTGTTAAAGGTTATAAATTTTGGGTTTTTCCCGTTTTTACGCACGGTACGCTGTTCGTTCGAGAATCGAAGAAATGCAACCGTTGATCGGGCATTCGAGTGACAGTGAACGTCACGAACGGAAGTGTGATTTTTCCCGTGCAAACTTTAAACGCGATTTTCTCGAAACGACATTTTTCTAACTGATCGAATCAATAGCTCTGTCAATTTTTATCCGATCGACTTGAAATTTTGATAGGATCTTTAAAACAAGAGTATCTTCAGTTGTACGTACCGATTTTTTGATCGAAAACATATTTTTTTAAATACGCTCGAAAGACTATCCATTTTTTTGCGAATTTTCGAAACTTTTTCTTCCCAAGCGCACCATTTTTACAAAAATAATTTTTTTAAAAAATCGGTACGTACAACGGAAACTACACTCATACCGATTATATTAAAAAAAAAATTGATTTCAGAGTTGCCGTTCCAAAGATAACGTTTCGATAAGCGACCTATGTTTTCTTGTGTGGGATGTAGGAGATTAACTGTATATGGAAATCTATGCATGTTTTTCTATTACTTTTTTTTTTATAGTCTCTTAAGACATTGTACTAAAGATAGGTAATAACAATTTTATAATAAAACTGTAAGTTGTCCCTTAAAAAAATCTTAAAAATGGGCTCATTTTTCCGGCCGTCACAGTGGTGTTCCCCCTTAAGAGAGGTGGCAAGCAAACCAGGAGATAAGTCGAAATACTTATGAGGGAAGAAGAAAAAAAGGAGAGGAGAATTAGAATGGATAGGAAGATTCATACAAGGTAGTGAAACGAGGACATGTAAATATTGGATATCGAAAGATGAAAGGATATGTAGGCTTTGTAAGAAAGAGGAAGAAACAGTGAAACACGTGATTGAAGCATGTGAAGTAAGTGGAGAGAATGGCAGCAATTGGAAAGAGGTAATTAGATGAGAAAGGATAAACTTGGCTATTCTACAGGAGATAATAGGGAGAAGGAAAAGATGGGAGGAAGAGGAAAGTGATAAAAGATGATTATGCAACATAAAATAGATTAGGAAACACTTGTAAAATAGAAAAATTGGTTAAGACACAGCAGGATACATTAGAAGGGTAGGACTTACACTGACACAATCACGGGAATGAAATGGAAAGAGTATATGATCGTTAAATTGTTACGCGAATGTGGGCAATAAATTAAATTATTATTATTATTATTATATTTTTTTTTATAATGCACTTTTATATTGAATTTTTATATTTTTTATTTTTTTATTTCTTATTTTTTATATTCTATTTATATTCTATTTTTATATTTTTTCTTTTTTATATTATATTTAATATTTAATTGTATTTTCTTTTTTTATTATTTTATTTTCTTTTATTATATTATTTTTTTTATATTGTATTTTTATATTGAATTGAGTTTTTATATTTTTATTTTTTTATTTCGTATTTTTATATTCTATTTATATTCTATTTATATTCTATTTTTATATTTTTTCTTTTTAATATTATATTTGATATTTAATTGTATTTTCTTTTTTTATTATTTTATTTTCTTTTATTATATTATTATATTCTTTTTATTATATTTCTTCTTTAATTGTATTTACTTTTATTTTATTATATTCTTTTTTATTATACTTCTTATTTAATTGTATTTTCTTTTATATTTATATTGTGTTGTATTTAGGAATTGGAAAGAGGTAATTAGAGGAGAAGGGAAAAACTTGGCTATTCTATGGGAGATAATAGGGAGAAGGAAAACATGGGAAGAACAGGAAAGTGATAAAAGAATATTATACAACATAGAATAGATTAGGAAACACTTGTAAAATAGAAAAAATTGTTAAGACACAGCAGGATACATTAGAAGGGTGGGACTTACACTGACACAATCATGGGAATGAAATGGAAAGATTATTTCATCGTTAAATTGTAACGCAAAAGTGGGCAATAAATTAAATTATTATTTTTATTATTATTATTATATTTTTGTCTTTTTTATATTGTATTTTTTATATTCTATTTGTATGGAGAGAACTCAAAGATGTTGAGAATCGTGCGGTTTATTTAGAGATTGAGGCGATACAATAGATACGTAACACTTTCGGCGAATGTTGTTGAGTTATTACTGTTCTGTGTAACTGAGCACTGGGGTCGGTCACGAGAGCGTGAGTGCGTATGAATGTAGACGAGGTGTTGTGTGGAAGAGTATGTATTGTATGATGTCGCGAAAAGTAAATAGGAAGTCCATCAGCTGTTCGAGAATGTTCATGTTGTCTTGCGAAAGATGTGAAGAAGAGAAAAAGTGAAGGAGAAAGAACGAGAGATTGAGAGACAGAGATTGAGAGACAGAGAGAGAGAGAGAGAGAGAGAGAGAGAGAGAGAGAGAGAGAGATGGTTCTGCTGATACACTATTTATATTCTATTTTTATATTTCTATTGTTTAATTAATTGAACAATATGTAATCATTTTACAAATATTGTAATCTATTTGCTTGTCTGTCTCCCTCCTTCACTTGTCATCAATTTCTATCGACTCTGCATAATTCTTTCTATGATTCTCGCCTCCAATTCTAAAGACGATACTGCGTAATAAGTCGCTGTATTTCAAACTGCATACAGTATCATTTTTATTTAATCTTAAGTCATGTGTAAGCTATGTGTATCCGCGGCTGTATCAAACTGCAGAAGATGTGAGGACAAACTTTAAAACTTTTGTTACTGTGTTGTAACAGAGCGACGCTGCCTGCGAAACATTATATACGCGTCGTGCTGCTAAAATAATATGTGATAGCGAATACTACATCGAGGATTATCTTGTAGATTGCAAACTGGTATCATCTGTCATCAATGATATTTTAGCGGATGCTCGTAGGAAAAAAATGTTTAATTATATTCCATTTCTGTTTATATTTTTATATTCTTTTAATTGTAATTAAATTTCTTAAACATATTATTTCTCTATTTACTTATCCGTCTTCCTCCTTCTCACCTCACCAATTTCTGCTGACACCACATAATTCTTTTTATGATTCGTGCGTTCGTTACGCCACCAAATGATGTAATCTTGCACGGCGGTCCCATCACGGGGGATTCAAATTACACGTGATCGCGCGATACGCTGCGATGTTAAGATTGAAAAACATTTATAAAAATTGTTAGCTTTAGAGTGTGTGTTTGCTACATATTGGTTCGGTAGATCGGTGAGGGAGGGGATTAAAATTATTATTTCTCTGCGTTGGGAAAAAATGTCTGTTGATATGGAAAAGGTTTTTTCTGCTGATGCCGCATAATTTTAAGATTCGACGTTTCTACATGTATTGTATTTTGTTCTTCACGCTGCCAAATGACGTCATCTAGCGCGGCTGCTCCAGAAGAGTCAGATTTCGCGAAATCTCGCGATACGCCGCGACGTTAAATCGGAACGCTTTGAAATACTGTTAGCTTTAGAATGCTCGCTACATAATGGTTCGAAAAAATATGTCTGTTTGCTACATAACAGTTTGCTATATCGGTGATTAAAAAATTATTATTATTTCTCTGTGTTGGGGAAAACTTTCCATCACATATTGGTATGGAAAAAAGTTTATGCTGACGCCGCATAATTCTTTCTATGATTCGCGCTGCCAAATGTCGCCATCCTGCACGACTGTTCCAGGAGATTCAAATTACACACGATATGCAGCGACGTTAAATCGGAACGCTTTAGAATACTGTTAGCTTTAGAATAAAATGTGTTTGTATCGCTATGTAGCGCTGTCTCTTTCCCTCTCTCGAATTTAGCTATAAAATATTGCTCTCTCTTTCCGACCCTCCGAAGACGTTCTAATCGAGGTTAAAGCGATCACACCCGAGATCGTCCGACATCGTCCGATGAAAAAATAATGTATTATGCTTGGTGACGCTCTGTATATGTACCATTTATTAAAGACTAATGTTAGAGCGTCGGCGTTGGGGGAGTTGGTTAGGCGGCAGTTGCTAGTTAAGAGTCACAGTGTACGGACATACCGAAGCAGTCCTCCGGCTTTACGACTACAGTGCAATAAACCGCGTGGCGAGCTCCGCCGAAGGACGCTCTGCAGTGCAGACCTCCAACAAGCCTGTCCAAGCTGGCCACAATCGATTCCACTATTCAACGTGTGATCATCTCTCACCCCCCAGTGCACCTCACGCAACGTGTGACTCAAACAACGCCATAAGATTGCGGGTGTAAGTGACCACCCCCCGAGGGCTAAGGGCCGCACTTCCATCCCCAAATACAAGAAGGACGGAAACGATTATGTCACTAATCTTCAACAGTACACGACAGAAGCACCATATCCGCACGCCCCAATCGCGAAGATGGAGACCCCTCTAAAGGATAACCCTCTAGTCCTAAAAGCTCTAGAGTCTGGGGACCTCAAATCTCCTAAAATATACAAACAAATATTAAAAGGCAAAACGGGAAAAAGGTATAACCCCATGCCCATCATAACAAAAAAAGACAATGGAACAAACAACATAAATTCGCCATCCACATCGGCGAATAATAACAAGATAGCCCCACACCCAGTGATCTCGCAAAACCTCGAAATGGACTGCGAATCTCCTGTTAGCACAAAAAGTACTAAACCTTCCTACGAGGATCTACTGACTACAATCGACAAGCTAAACAACACCGTGAATAATCTCTCCAAACAACTCGAAGAAGCACTCCACTCTAAAGGACGCCCTCTGAAAACGTCCAATATTACATATTCCGAGTTCCAATCGGAAAACAGATTTCAACTGCTAGAGGCAGATACGATTGACATTGATGGGGAAAACCCAAAGGACGAACGGCCAGCTACCCTGACCGGCTCGAAAAAGTCGCGCGCACCGTCCCCCCAGGACCATAAAAGGGACCTCAAGAGGATGGCAACCGCACCAGGTACCAACGACTCACCCAAAGCCCGGCCAAACTTGTCGACACCTTCCCTTACAACAACCTCCAAGGATCGCATCACGCCGCGCGGACCCAGCAACACCCATCAACACGCTCGGCAACCGATCAACGCATCGCAAGCCCAAAGAACCAACGGAGACAACGACCAAAATGGTAACAAACCCCAAAAACCCACAAACTCCATAAACACCTCAACTTCGCACAACAATTCCAAACCGCCACCGATTACCCTCCATGTTAACTCAACAAAACAAATTGTAGACCTACTATCAGGGCATCTCAAAGATTTTTACATCAGACGAGTAAACGACAATAAGCACTTGCTACATACCACCTCCCCTGATAACTTCAAGCTCGCAATTCAGATCTTAAAACAAAACGAAATACAATTCTTTACGTATACACCAAAATCAGATAAAAATCTAACAGTTCTACTCAAAGATTTAGAGAGCGATTTCAATACCCAAGAAATTTTAGATGCCCTGAACAACCAAAAAATAGAAAATCTTCAATTTTTATCGGTTAAAAAATTTGCAACTAGGCGATCATTAAATGAAGGTAGAAGTCTACCGATATTCCTAGTTCAACTGTCTCCTATTAGCAACATTAACAATTTAAAAGAAATAAAAGTCCTACTACACACATTGGTTCGTTGGGAAAAAATCATTAAGAAGGACCGCATCCAATGCAAGAGGTGCCAAAGAATTGGCCACGTAGCATTTAACTGCAATCTTATCTACCGCTGCGTTAAATGCGACTCTCCTCATAACCCAGGAGAATGCCCACGAAACAACTCACTGCAAACCGATGATGAATCTCAAAAAGAAGCTAGACCCTTTTGTATTAATTGTAAAAGTTTCGGCCATCCCGCTTCCTACCGAGGATGCCCGAAACTAAAAGAAATCAGACAAAAAATAGAAGAAAAGAGGCTAACTACTAAGTTAGAAAAAGAAAAAATATTGAAATCAGTCAACAACGTCATCAAAAAAGGCATCTCCTTTAGTTCCATTGTAACGGGCAACAAATTCTCTAAACCTTCCCCCTCACATACGTACAATATACCTGAACCCCTCCCTGAAACCCCCGTAGTTCACCCCTCCCAGAACACACTCCTTGATCAAATAAAGAAAATAATTGATTCCTCAGTAAACGCACAAACATCGCGATTACTAGAACACATCAGGGCAAACTCAAATAAAATAGACATATTAGCTGAATCTATAGATATCGTATTCAATGACTCATAACAACATCGACACGAACCATGACAATAGTATCAGAGGGAAAATAACCCTTGAGAAGATAAAAATTCTTGAAATAAATGTAAATTCCTTAATCACGAATGAAAGAAGGGCAAACCTCGCAGAATGTTTACAAATAAATGACCCGGATGTGGTCCTTCTTTGTGAAACAAAACTTAATAATATTCACCACGTTAACTTTAAGGACTATACATTTATAAGAAACGACAGACCTAATGCTAAACAAGGTGGGGGCACAGGTATTCTAATAAAGAAAAATATTAAATTCAAGTCCGCCCAGCCAAACGGTATCAAATCATCTACATTTGAAACTAGCATAATCCAGCTAAAAATCCAAAAAGATGTAAATCTTTTCCTAATAGCCGCATATGCCGCCGGCAATAACAAAAAGGAATTCTTGCCAGAGCTAAGTATGATTTTTGACAAGCTCGAACTACACAAAAATGAAAACTTCTACCTCCTCGCGGGCGATCTCAACGCTAAACACTTGGCCTGGGATAACCCAACAGATAACAGTAGAGGGAACGCACTTCACAAATGGATTGACCAAAATCAAATTAAATATCGTCTTGCATTCCTACATAGCGCTGTACCGTCCTTCCCTAGAAGTGGAGCTTTTATCGATATTTGCTTAGCAGACAATAGACTTAAATTCCACGACTTGCCCATTTCAAACAGACTAGCGTCTTTCGAATATGATAGCGACCATAGGGCCGTTTTAATGTTGGTATCCCTGCAAGCTCACGAACATATTGAAATAGAGGAAATAAACCCCACCACCACCTACAATTTTAATAAAGCAGACTGGAGCAAATTCAAACTGTACTTAAACGAAAATGACAATACAGACATACCTAACTCTAGAAACCTTACATTAAAGGAGATCGACGGCTTCATTGATCAACTAAACATCAATATTCTAAGCGCAATGGTTCAATCAATACCACGAGCATCAAACAACTCTAATTCCACAGACAAATATATTACCCCTCTCATAAAAAGACTAAGAAAACAAAAGAGCTATTTAATAACTCGTATAAATAAATTAACTAGACCCGATAAATATATGGCCTCTAACGACAACCTCATAGCAGCACTTAAACAGATCTTAAAATTAGTTAGATACGATATAAAAAAGGCCTTCCATAACTCCGTAAGCAACTACTGGAAAAATAAAATCACTAGCTTATCAGCTCATAAACCTAGAGAACTCTTCCCATCTATCAACAGCATCTTCCGCCCAAGAGACCGCGGTAACATAGACACTCTTAAAATTCCCTCCACTAACGTAGACCTAATCGCAAACGCTAATTTAGACCTCAACAACCTACAAACTGACAACGACAACAACTTGCTCATCACTGACTTACAGGACAAACTAAAAACCCTAGGAGCTCATTTCGAATCAGTCCACACTCAGAATATCCACATGGGAAAACAACAACTAACAAACATAATCACACAGAAAATTGAAAATTTAAAAAATGAATTAGACAAAGATATACAAGATAACACAACAGTTTGCATATTTAACAATACAAATGAGGCTAACAACCCAAACGCCAACCTCATTCCACCTGACTTCTTCACGTCCACTGAAAATCTAAAACTAGTCTTCAAAAAACTAAACAACAAAAAATCCTCGAGCTTCGACAATATCCCCAACATAGTGCTAAAGAACTTACCCCCACTATACATCTTCTACTACACAATAATATTCAATAATTGTCTAAACATGTCATACTTCCCAAAAGTCTGGAAAACAGCCAAACTTATTGCCATAAAAAAGAAGGATAAAAATAGCAACGATCCGGCAAGCTACCGCCCGATCAGTCTCCTACCTAACATCAGTAAAGTGTTCGAAATTGTAATTAACAACTCACTAAACACATTCTGTACACTCAACAACATAATCCCAGAATCACAATTTGGATTTAGACACAAACAATCAACCACTCACGCCATCACCAAATTTACATCCGATATTTGTTGGGCCAGAAACGCGGGAGACTGCGTCGGGGCCGTATTCATCGATCTAGAAAAGGCTTTCGATACAGTTTGGCTAGACGGACTATTTTACAAACTTAGCAAAAAGAACTTCCCACCCCACTTAATAAAGATGCTCTGGAACATGCTCCATGATAAAGAGTTCATCGTAACCGAAGGACAAGAGACTTCACCGAAAACCTTCAAAATAAGAAACGGACTGCAACAAGGCACCGTAAACTCCCCCATCTTATTTAACATTTACACAAGCGACTTACTACAAATGTTCGACCTAAATAGCGACAACAAAAAATCCGCATTAGCTTTTGCAGACGACCTGCTTATCTACGTAAAAGACAACAAACCATCGAATATCAAAACTGAACTACAAGAACTTTTCGGCAAAATCCAAAACTATCTCCACACTTGGAAACTAAAAATAAACCTAAATAAATGCGAATCCATCCTATTCAGACCTTACATCTCCAAAATATCAGACGCAAACAAAAATGTCAGAATCCACTCCAAAAAATTCTGCATTCACGACTCCTACAACACAAACTCCATTATCCCGCATAAAAAAATAGTTCGCTACCTAGGTGTACATCTTGATTTCAAACTAAACTTTAACAAACACATAGATATACAAATAAGTAGAGCACAAAAAGCATTTATGGCGAACAGAAGAATGTTTTACTCTAAAGACCTAAACAAGAACGTAAAATTGTTACTTTATAAGCTACTAATTCGACCGATTTTAACGTATGGCTGCGCAATCTGGTTCAACATCAGTGCCAGCACAATGGAGAAAATAAGAATGTTTGAAAGAAAATGCATCAGGGCTTGCCTGAGCAGATATCGAACACTAGAGTCCAACTACACCAAAAATGTAAGCAACCACCAGCTATATAACGAAGCAAAATTCACCCGAATAGATTTGTTCATATTAAAACTAATAAGGAACCATTGGGCACACATTCATAACATTGAAACAAACAGTCTAATCTATAGTTCCATCTACCCGAATCCTCAATACTACGATAAATCCAGACAAACCGGTTACACACCACCAGAATCCTTCATTTACCTAGACAGCATAGGCGTTATACAAAATAACATCCTGCCAACGATATACCATTTCAACAGAAAAAACTACGATAAAAGTATACCATATGAAGCCGATATTGACACAAACGGACCGTCGATGCGATTCAAATACAAACTAACCTCTTACGACCTTAAAGACAAACACCGGAATAACACCAAGAAATACTGGTGGCTCGAACAAAATCTAATATAAGACAAAGCTACTCGAAATTAGCTAGCCCCCTTGCAAACAACCTATTACCTTCTCTATGAAATAACAGATCCTAAGTAGCGCCCAATGTTTCCATATTACTACATAATTTTCCATAATTTTACTCTGATTAGCTAAACGTAAGATAAACATATGTATATAAGATCATATTATACCGTTAACTATGTACTAGATATAATTTTCCTCACCCCATCTTTTCCCCTCCTCTTTCTATCACCCTCACCCACACCTTTACCTATAACGATACAAACGCTAAAGATTGATGTAACAGTCCCGTGCCTCACTGTGCATCATACCCAACGAACGAATTAGTAACATAAGCCTAGTTTAAGTATAACAATATAGCATTAAGTGCTAACTAAATAGTAGACATCGATAAGACTGTGCGTGCTCCAGGGTCGGAGCCTTTAGTCTAACTTCCGAAGACTGCGCTATCAAAAGCTTTTATTCGTTATGTTTATTGTACCCCTGTTATTATTTATTACTCCTCTTTGTTCTGGCACAATAAACGTTTGTTTAAAAAAAAAAAAAAAAAGTTGGTTAGGCGGCTGACTCGTACCGCGGAGGTCTTGGGTTCGAGCCCCGTCGCCCGAGATTCTGTTTTTTCATTTATATTAATATCTTAAATTAATATTTCCTTCCTTACCGACTGTGACGATACCACGCCCGATAGTAGCAGCAATTCACCCGCGGTTCCTCCTCGATGCGGATTCGGTTATCGATTGATTCGATATCTGGTCTCGCGCTAATACCCCCCACCACTCCGCCCATCTGTATGACGTCATCCGCCGCCCGGTTGCCCGTCGCGTCGTCCGCTGCGATGTATTTCCTGCGACCTTGAAACTCAAATTTGAGTTTCAAGGTCGGGGGAGGGGTGGGGGAAATGGCCTTCAAACTCAAATTTGGGTTAGAACTGTCATAACTATACTACTACCTCCCCAGTCACATGATCTCAATCCCATCAAAAATGTCTGGAGAGAAATAAAATCCAGGATGGCAAATAACAATTTTACGAATACAGAAGATTTCAAACGAAAGTTGAGAGAAGAATGGGAAAACATTCCTCCTTCTTTAATAAAACACCTAATTTATTCTATGTCATGTCGCTTACAAGCCGTAGTTGATGCCAGGGGATATGTGACAAAATATTAATAAATGAAGTGATATAGTATAAGTTTGTAAATAGTATTTTAACAAGGTGTATGCTCAATTTTGTGTCACTAAAATACGTGTACTTTCACAATTTTTGTTAAATATAGACCAATAGTCCATTTTATTTAGATTTTTTTTACGTATTATTTGGTAAAATATACGAATAAAATATTTATTGTGTTTTCATTTCTGAATATGTGTGTTTGTATTCAGTTCCCCGCGAATTTTCATTACCAACCTAGGTGTACGCTCAATTTTGTGAGTAACTGTATATACCTACTATACAATTTGTGCACACACTATGTCATAATCCGTCCCTGTTGTAAATTCTTAATCCTTTAGATTTTAGAAGTTCATGAACTACCTAATACACGAAAAGTTCCCTTTTAATGTCTAATGCTGTTTATGGGATGAATCCAATGCTTCCTCTTCGCTCGTTTATTACTACATCTTTTGTGTAAAATCCAAATAGATAACGCTTCAATCGCATTCATTTCTTCAGAGAAATATTTTGTCCAAAAATGCGTGGGGCACGAGAAGATATTTTTTATTGAAGAACAAATGATCGACACGTATCGCGATACATGTTTCGCCCCGCGCCGTGTGAAAGAGTCCGCTCGTTTCCACGTTTCATCTGTTGTCTTCAGACAAAGGTATCGTACGGCCGACGTTTGTGGGTACACAAAATCAGTATCGCGATACGAAAATCGTCGTGTGAACAGTTCCTATGGAAGCTATAATGAACAATTGAAAATCGGTACGCACCATATACGTATCGCGATGCATGTATCGCCGTGTGAAAAAGCTCTAAAATTTGCACGTCCTGAAACGCACATCCAGCTCCATTTCCCTAACACCCAGCATGCATGCATCCGATCATACCCTCTATCTTACCACGCCAAATTCAAATACAAAACTCTTTTCATTACAATCATTAATAATGATCAGAATTATATCATGTATGGTATCATTTTCATTGCAAAAACTCCAGCAATCCATTGGTGGTATTTGTATGGAGATCTAATATTAATTATAGAAATTCCCATTTTCATTACTGAGCGGCCTATTGTTGTCCTTGTTTTTATGGTTCTAGGGTCTAGGACCCCCAAAGCGCGTGGTTCGAGAGCTTCGACTCGAGAACCTTTCACGGTCATAAAAAAAAAGGTCGTCCCTTTCACCTTTCCGTGATTGCAAGACTCCGTCAGTCCAAACACCCAAATATCGTTGGCAACCAAATTTTAGTTTCACTGGTCTTCTCGTTAGCTTTCAGAGGAAGGGTTTACTTGTTTAGCGAACTTGTTTAGCGTAAACAAATTAAATATCAATGAATCTGTAGTTGTATTCACTCATAAATAATTTTACTTTATTAATTTTAATAGCCATTTTATATTAGGTCGACCGCGTCTCTCAGATTTACCCTACGTGTTGGGAGCATAAAATCTAGCAGCGTTGCACTTCGACAGGGCACGGACTCGGCCCGTCCGTCTAGTCGTCTCAATGAGTTGCCACCGAGCCCGGGCCTTCCGAGCCGTCCGAGCCTCCGAGTTTCCACCGAGCTCGGCGGCTCCTCGCCGTCCATAAACATACTATAGAGGCTCGGACGGCACGGAAGGCTCGGCTCGGAGGCTGTATAAACCGACCTTTAAGCGATTGTGTTACGCTGAGCGGCTGAGGATCGCGCGCTGTCATTGACTACCACTGTCGGCACCGCGCGTTTGGCAAACTATTTCGCTTCTGTATTGAAAACAAAACGAGACCTACCACTTCTGTTGACGCTTCCCGAAGGAAAACTAACTGTCTGCTGCATCGCATGGAATGATCAGATTTTCTCCCAGACCTTTAGTTCTGAAAATAAATTGAAAGATACTATGGTCGAGGCCATATATATTGTCTGGTGAATTCGTTTACGCGAACAACGATCGAGGAGTAATCAGCCACTACTATCTAACGATCGTGGATTTGTCAGTTAGAGTTGCATGGCCCACCAAAGGGTATGGTGGACTAACGGGAACACTGCTCGGCTCCGCCTGAACGTAGCCGTTTGGCTGTTATTTACTCTTAGCGGAATAGTTGTGTGCATTACGAAGCTATGCGTAGACCAATACGTAATGAAGCTATCGAGAAAGTGTCAATGTTCTGACCAATAAAGATCCTGAATTTTTCGGCGCTAACGCACACCTATTCTGAAGTGTGTATTTCTAAGCTGTTAGCTCGGTTGGCCTACACCCCAGAAGCTTGGCACCATCCCCACCACTTCTGGCCCAGTCTTGCTCTGCGAAGGCGAGAGCGAGTCAGAAAACGTTGAGAAATGGAGCACCGAGGCAGGCAAACTGTGTGGTAGGAGAATACCCCTCACGAAACTCACGGGCCAATATATCTGGATTCGATCTTAGTATCGTTACGGCATAATAGATGTTCAAAGTCGAAAATTTGAAGTTTTTATCAAAGTCGAATTTCTCATAAATTGAGGGTGATGGCGACAAACGGTTTGGATTTGATTTCAACGCACGGAAACCTATAAGAAGTGGCTTAAATGTTACAAGTCCAGATGGCTGTCGAATTGTGTTATCATTTTTCAGAGCTATTGATGTGGTTGATATTGATAATGATTAAGGTTTTGGCTTAATATTACAGGAATCAACCTCAAGCCATCCAGGCGTGTCTAGGACCATCTCAGATACCTTGTCTGCTGAATTCGCTGAGTATGTTACAATTCAGGGAAGTCCGCCTACTGATAGTCCAGGTACAAAATGTTCTGAACACATAGAGTAAAATTATGTATTTATACTAATTAATTTTGTATATAAAAATTGTTTCATAAAGAAGGGATTCATTCTTCCGTGATAGATACGGCACTGCCAACACGCCCTTGCTATTTTACTGCATTTCGCTTTTCAGCTGTGTCTCAACTTTCACTTTTCTATACGTTCTTACATTTTTTACGAATTTCTCCCTGCTTCCACTATCTTCCTATCAGCATGTCTTAAGGGATTACGCCACCTTTGAACCTTGCAAAAATCAAAATTTTTTCTTCATGAAATAATAGTGTGAAACAATGAAATAATATATAAAAGCTCTAATGAAAAATCGCAATAAAAACAAAGTTATAGAGTCTAAAGTGAATCATTACTTGTCGATGATTGATGTGGTTGTCGAGTTGTTGACCTGTGCTCTTCTTTCTCGACCCCTTAAGACAATACAGTGTGTACAGTAGGGTGGACCTTAAAGTCGCTATTATATATATTGGCCGGTGAGTTTCGTGAGGGGTATTCTTCCACCACACAGTTTGCCTGCCTTGTTGCTCCTTTTCTCAACGTTTTCTGACTCGCTCTCGTTCCAATTTGCTCTCGCCTTCGCAGAACAAGAGTGAGCCAGAAGTGGTGGGGATAGTGCCAAACTTCTGGGGTGTAGGCCAAACCGAGCTGTCAGCGTAGAAATACACACATCAGAATAGGTGTGCGTTAGCTACGAAAAAATTCAGGAGCTTCATTGGTCAGAGCATTGATACTTTCTCGATAACTTCATCTCGTATTGGACTACGTATAGCTTCGTAATGCACACAACTATTACGCTAAAAATAAATAACAGCCAAACGGCTAGGTTCAGGCGGAGCCGAACAGCGTTCCCGTTAACCCACCATACCCTTCGAGGGCCACGCAACTCCAACTGACAAATCCACGATCGTCAGGTTGTGGTGGTTGATTTCTCCGCGATCGCTACTCGCGAAAACGAATTCGCCGGCCAATATATTTGATACTGACTTTAGTTACACTTGTCGAAAAATAATTTTGAGATTTTTTACGGGGACCCCTCCAGGAGTCTGCCATTGGGAGAAAAAATAATGTGTGGAAAATTTGAAATTGATCGGAGAACGGGAAACCGTGCCTCATCGCATTTGAAAATGTTTTATTTTTCATTGTAGTATATCGTTAATATACATTTTTCTTCGTTATTTTATGTATTGAAAACTTAAAAAAATACGTCGTCTGTATTGTTTTATACGAAGTAAACCACAGTTTAAAAGCGTATCAGTCAAATACGCTAAGATGGTACCTATGTCTCTTTAGTAATGTGTCCATGATATTGTTTATTGCGGAATAATACTATTTTCTAACGTATATATCGCAGAAACTATAGAGGTACCATTGGGAGAAAAAGTCCCTCAGACTGAAAGTATATACTTTATTATTTGTTTTCATAATAAGATGGCCAAACTATAAAGAAATGATGCCAAAGTCTTTAAATCGTGTTTTTGTTTTAGTTGAACGATTTTTTTTAGTTTTTAGTTGAAAGTGAGCCTCTAGCTTATAGTTTTATTTTTTGGTAAAGAATTCATGCTTTCCTTTCAATATTGTATACCTAAAAGTATTGGGTTAATCAATATTTGTTGATTTAAAAAGAGGTTTTTATTTATATAGTTTAATATTACACGAAAAGACATTAAGGACATTTTACCCTATGCAATGGACATTTTACCCCGTGTGTGGGGCAAGAAGTTCATTTTGCATGGACAAACATTTTGTGGTATACCGTTAAGGAACTAGTTCTTGATCAGGCACTAGTTTTTGATCAGTTCATGAAATAAATCGTTCTTTTAAGTTTATGTCAATAAATAATTGTTTGAAATAATTACTAACATAAAAATTGATAATTCAAAAATATATATGTTGTCTGTAAAAGTAGTTAGTATGGTTAGTTCTTGTGAAAATAAATGTGTAAGGTAGCTCACTTGAAGGAAGTCTCTGTTGAACGCCATCTCTTACTGTGCGAAGTAAGACATAACCATCGATGTCACAGTCGATTTCTTTGCTGGTGTTGCGACATTAAAGGTTATTTTCATACATTTTACTTACAATAGTTTACTTTACAAAGTAGCGCAAAAATTTTAGTATTATATGTATTATTTTGCTTTAAAAGTCAGTGATCATTAATTAGTTCCAACTTTTTCTTGTAGAACTAATTTTTGATCACCTGAATAAAAAATAGGTTAGCACATTATAAAATTATAAAAAACTTAAGTTTAGATGGTATAGAAAGAAAAGGATGAAGAAAAAAAATTGAAGAAAAATTTAAGCAAAACCATACCAAAAAATATTAAAAAGTCTTCTAGAAAAGTTAAAATAAATAACGTTTGACGAAAAATATATTTCATGATTATACATTGATTATTTATACAAAAAAATGTGTGATCAAATATTAGTTCCTTACCTAATAAGAAATTAATTCCCAAGTATTTTAGACGATCAAAAACTAGTTACTCACCTGATCAAAAAATTAGTTCCCATCTATTTTAGATGATCAAAAACTAGTTCCTAACCTGATCAAAAATTAGTTCCCATGTATTTTAGATGATCAAAAACTAGTTCCTAGTCACCTTATTATGCCGTACATCATAAATAATTAAATTGTACTTATTTCCAACTTTTTAAAATTTTTCCTTAAAGTTTAAACATTAATTCATCTTTTAGTATAAAAAAAGTTTATGGTTTAAAGTTTTATTACGTTAAAAATAAATATTAAAGTGGGAAGCCCTCTAAACTGATCAAAAACTAGTTCCTTAACGGTAATGTTTAAACTTTAAGGAAAAATTTTAAAAAGTTGGAAATAAGTAAGATTTAATTATTTATGATGTACGGCATAATAAGGTGACCAGGAACTAGTTTTTGATCATCTAAAATACATGGGAACTAATTTTTGATCAGGTTAGGAACTAGTTTTTGATCGTCTAAAATACTTGGGAATTAATTTCTTATTAGGTAAGGAACTAATATTTGATCACACATTTTTTTGTATAAATAATCAATGTATAATCATGAAATATATTTTTCGTCAAACGTTATTTATTTTAACTTTTCTAGAAGACTTTTTAATATTTTTTGGTATGGTTTTGCTTAAATTTTTCTTCAATTTTTTTTCTTCATCCTTTTCTTTCTATACCATCTAAACTTAAGTTTTTTATAATTTTATAATGTGCTAACCTATTTTTTATTCAGGTGATCAAAAATTAGTTCTACAAGAAAAAGTTGGAACTAATTAATGATCACTGACTTTTAAAGCAAAATAATACATATAATACTAAAATTTTTGCGCTACTTTGTAAAGTAAACTATTGTAAGTAAAATGTATGAAAATAACCTTTAATGTCGCAACACCAGCAAAGAAATCGACTGTGACATCGATGGTTATGTCTTACTTCGCACAGTAAGAGATGGCGTTCAACAGAGACTTCCTTCAAGTGAGCTACCTTACACATTTATTTTCACAAGAACTAACCATACTAACTACTTTTACAGACAACATATATATTTTTGAATTATCAATTTTTATGTTAGTAATTATTTCAAACAATTATTTATTGACATAAACTTAAAAGAACGATTTATTTCATGAACTGATCAAAAACTAGTGCCTGATCAAGAACTAGTTCCTTAACGGTAATTCATCTTTTAGTATAAAAAAAGTTTATGGTTTAAAGTTTTATTACGTTAAAAATAAATATTAAAGTGGGAAGCCCTCTAAACTGATCAAAAACTAGTTCCTTAACGGTAAATATTTCGAAAACTATTTGACATAGGCTTTCAAAAAAAATTGAGTATACTTTGTTTTTGCAAGGTTATCGACAAATACTGTAATATTGAAGAGAATCGGTGAAACGAAATTTTCCCTCTATTCGTTTTGACGTGGAATAGCTCGAACGTAAAGCATAATACACTTTGCGTCAAAATTAAGGCAACACTATAATTTCCCGAAAATTTCGGTCATTTTCAAATGGCTGTATCTCTGCGAAAAATGGTCGCAAAAAATATTTAAAAAACGCAATTTAAAGCTTGAAGTTTCTAGTTTTTGAATCAAGGACTCAATTTTTCTTCGTCCATTATGAATCTGTTTTATTAAGATGAAACGCAGGAAACGAAGTTCCAGAAATTTTTGCCTAGTTTGGACGTATGCACAGGCCAAAATAATTTTTTTCAGATAGATCCAATGGGGGCTCTTATAGAGGAAACATTTATCTTTAATTTCGTTTTCTTTGGTTTTGTTGTGTGATTTTTATTGACCTAGTTATTCGCTATCAAAGCAAAAAAGGAATTTTTTACTTTGAACGCCTATAACTTGCGAACGCATGATCGTAGAAAATTTTTCATGAGTGTTTTGGAAAGCTAAGACAGTTTCCATTCAGAACCTTTAGTTGCCAATTCAATGAGATTTCTTTTTAACCGTATTAAATTCATTTTAAAATGATCCCAAAAATTGCATATTTACCATTTTCTAGAAAACATGATGCCACTTCAAGGAAAATCATGGAATCATTCAAGTGTCCACGTTTTTTGCGAGTTAAGACTACCCGTAAACACTGTGCAAAATGCCGGACCAATCAGATTTTTTTTCCGTATGTCCTCGATGGTCAAACATGCGATATGGTCTGAAAAATTGAAGGATCACCTGTTTTACGCTATGTTTCTCTGTAAAACCCTTTCTTTTCGTTTCGCGACTTTTGAACGATTGTTGCACTTTTCTTTTTGTTAGTTCAACGTCATTTTAGTAAAAAGAAAAGATTTAAAAATTTGAAAAAAAAACATTTTTATCCAATCTCTTCGCAAAGACAAAAACTGTACTTCAATAACTGGCATTAGTACCATCCAAAACGCGCCACGAGAATGATCGACGGGTTCAGGTCTAGCGTCGTCGTGGTGAACGCCATAATGCAAACCATACAAGGCCGGTTGTTGCGTTCAATGGTGGATCGGTTATGGTTTGGGCCGGGGTAACACGGTACTCACGTACCGCATTAATTGTCCTCCCACCTGGTGGGCTGACCGCTGCTCGATACGTGAACGAGATTCTGCGCCCCGTTGTACTTCCCCTGCGTCAACGTATGGGGAACTGCTTCGTGCTTATGCAGGATAATGCAAGTGCGCATACGGCACGCTATACGCTACGATTTCTGCGGGAAAATCGGATATCAGTTCTTGGCCATCCAGCAGTGAGTCCAGATCTGAATCCGATTGAACATGTTTGGGACATTCTTGGGCGACGTTTGCGACAACAGTACCCGAACCTGGCGAATTTGGGACAATTAGCACACGCCCCCCGCCAAATTTGGCACAGAATTCCCCAAAGGAAAATTCGTAACTGCATTAACATGCGCAATCGATTGTGGGAAGTCATCATGCGGAGAGGTGGCAACACACATTATTAGACCACACACAAATACACACAGACATACACAACGCGCGCACGTGCTCTCATACACACACGCATCGGAGAGTGAGTTTGGAGTCAGAAAATACTGCGGAAGTGACGAACCGCAGGGTCTCATCTTTCCATGCTGACGCACACACAATGAAGTGTAAATCCGATCGCGCATGCGCCAACTCGTGGCGCACTTTGGATAGTGCTAATGCCAGTTATTGAAGTACAGTTTTTGTCATTGCGAAGAGATTGGATAAAAATGTTTTTCTTCAATTTTTTAAATCTTTTTTTTTACTAAAATGACGTTGAACTAACAAAAAGAAAAGTGCAACAATCGTTCAAAAGTTGCGAGAAGAAAAGAAAGGGTTTTACAGAGAAACATAGCGTAAAACAGGTGATCCTTCAATTTTTCAGACCATATCGCATGTTTGACCATCGAGGACATATGGAAAAAAAATCTGATTGGTCCGGCCTTTTGCACAGTGTTTACGGGTAGTCTTAACTCGCAAAAAACGTGGACACTTGTATGATTCCATGAATTTCCTTGAAGTGGCATCATGTTTTCTAGAAAATGGTAAATATGCAATTTTTGGGATCATTTTAAAATGAATTTAATACGGTAAAAAAGAAATCTCATTGAATTGGCAACTAAAGGTTCTGAAAGCAAACTATCTTAGCTTTCCAAAACACTCATGAAAAATTTTCTACGATCATGTGTTCGCAAGTTATAGGCGTTCAAAGTAAAAAATTCCTTTTTTGCTTTGATAGTGAATAACTAGGTCAATAAAAATCACACAACAAAACCAAAGAAAACGAAATTAAAGATAAATGTGTCCTCTATAAGAGCCCCCCATTGGATTTATCTGAAAAAAAATTATTTTGGTCTGTGCATACGTCCAAACTGGGCAAAAATTTATGAAACTTCGTTTCCTACGCTTCATCTTAAGGGGGGAGACCTCTGTCTCGGTCCGAAATGTCAGGGTGTTTTGGGGAATTTATTTCAACCAAACAACGCAAGGAAATCAATTTATTGCTTAGTATATTTAATAGTGTACATATCGAAGGGTAAGAAATTTTTTTTCAATCAAATTCATAAATCCGTTTCCTGTATACTCTTCGTCAAAATTTGCGCTGCGGCAAAAACATGCTAGTCGCGTTGACAGTCCCCAGGCCATATGGTTCATCGAAATTCAGAAAAACAATAATATTTAGAAACTAGAAGCTTGCCTCTATTACGTGACGATCGAAAAATGTCAAAATTGTAAATAATAACAAAATGGCAGACCACTGAAGAAAAAAGACATGTTTTCGGGGTACAAAATTGGGGAAATGTTGCTAAAAAAAATAGAAGCAGGTCGAAAATTGTAAATGTCTGATCGTCACGTAATAGCGACGGGTTTTCCGTACAATAAATGTCCTTGATCATGCCAATTGGACGTATAGTTTTTTCTGTAGACTGTCAACGCGGTTGAAAAATGTCATTCTGTGGAAAACGCGTCCAATGTTCCGCGTGGCTCAGTTGCGCGTTTGACACCGCTTCATGAAAAACATCTCCGTCAATTTTGCGAATTTCTTCATAAAATTTGAAGAGAACATTCTTGAAACATACGTCTTTCAGAAAATGTAAAAAGAAAATTTTTTTTTCAGATTTGAGACAGTGGTCTCCCCCCCCCCCCCCCTTAATAAAACAGTATCGTAGTGGGCGAAGAAAAAAAATTGAGTCCTTGATTCAAAAACTAGAAACTTCAAGCTTTAAAATGCGTTTTTTAAATATTTTTTGCGACCATTTTTCGCAGAGATACACCCATTTGGAAATGACCAAAATTTTCAGGAAATTATAGTGTTCCCTTAATTTTGACGCGGAGTGTAGTTATAGTTTATACAAAATAACACCAGATATCTCTAGATTGTTAGTACTAAATTTTACATAGGTTTATACCAAAAACGGGACTATTAGCCCCACCCTACCCTACTGCATTAATGAATTAACAAATAAATCCATTGGTCAATTAGTTAAAATTAATAAACTGTGCATGATTTTAATGACGTCTAATTTAATTGCACTTACAAACTGAATTACTAATTGTAATTAAAAGAATACTTTCTGACGTGCAACATGAAGCTGCGCACCAGAAAGCATCAGAAAGAATATGTACAGTGGTCCGATTGTTGAGAAGCCTTTGGGCTCCGATTATCGAGAAAGACGTACCCACCCCACTGTTTTGCTTTCTCACTGTGAGCGAGGACCGTCGGGTCCTAGTAGAGCATCCGTTGACTGCTGAGAGCAATAAAACCGACGGGCTAGATAAAATACCCAGTGTTGTACCCAGGCAACGCCCAAGCACACGCGTCAGACATACCGCTATATATTATACATATTATATTACGTTAAGGAACGTTCGAGACGTTTCCAAGCTAAGACAGCCGCTAGCGACCGAATCTACAAAATCAGCAATATGCGAACGCATCGCCGCGATCGGGCATGGTAACGCGTACCACGCCCAACAGGGATATGAAAGTCAATTCGACACCGCTAATGACGGATTCTAGACCTGACTCTCGACCTGTTAACACGGCTAAAACTCTTGTACATCTCAGTCTAGTTTAGTTAAAGTATGAATAAAGACTTAGTGTTTGAGTTTAATCGAACTTGGTATAGTTCACCCAGTAGATTCCCATCTTTTGTTCACTCCCAAACCTACGATATCGCCAAATCCCGTACCAGCCTTGCGAGCCACCACGCAGGGCACAACACCAGTATAGAAAAATAATATTCATGTTTTTGATAAGTGTTGATGAAAGTATTACCAATGGAGTTTTAGGGTTTCCCGGTGAAAATGATGTCAATCATGGAGCAATTCGGTCAATTTTTAGTGAACGTAGTGTGTATCCTAATCATGTATTCATAAGAAAAAATAGACCGAATTGCTTCGTGTCTCCACTAATTTTAATCGGCATAAACTAACCAATCCATCGATGGTAACACTCTCATAATGGTGTAATGAGAAATATGAACATTTTCATATTCAATACTGGATGAGTCATGTCCCCGTCGACCGAGGGTCTCCCGCTGGTGCGTTATTTCACTCACACACGGTTTACGTCGTTCAGTCTCCTTGCCAAGCGGTTCGGGCAAGGGCCCTGGTAAGGATTTTATTTCGGAAACAAAAGTCGCGTCATTCGTGACACCTACTCCCGAACAGATATTATTATTATTATTATTTATTCAGTTTACGGGACAAGCCCATTAGGTACAAAGCATATGCATGTAAAGTCAGTATAGACAAGACAACTTCTGTATTCGAGTATTGATAAGCGAAAATGAGTAAGCGACAAGTAATGTGGAAGCAGTAATAATAGTTTCGGAGTTCACTGAGTACGTCGTGTAGATATCCTTAGTTAGCTAATGCCACTGGAAACCAAGGCTCTCTGAATGTTAGTTTTAAAGCAAAAGAGGGAATCAGCAAAGAAGTCGATGTCACCATGGTGCCTATTGGCGATAACGCATATTCTATGAAGGGGATCAGCGTGCCCAACCCAGGAGGAATAGTCTGGAGAATTGAACAGGCGTGCTTGTCTAGTAGCGCGCACGGGCACATTAAAGTTTACTAGTGCCACGACACTAGGGTTGTCAACCATCCCGTTCAAAATCCCGTATAAAAGGATAGGTCCGAGACCATCCTCCTGTGCTCCAGAGATCGGATACCCATTCTACCCATGATAGGAGCATAGTCATGATCAAAACGAGCAAGAGGCTGGCCAGTCTTATATGCTAAAAAACGCAAGAATCTATGCTGAACCCTCTCAAGCTGAACTTTATATTTGTCCCAACGCGGTGCCCAGATAACAGACGCGTATTCCAAATGAGGTAGCACAAGGGTGTTGTACAAGTAACGTAGCGTGGTGGGGTTCACGAAATCGGCGCAGCTTCTGGTCAGGAACCCTAGGGCTTTATTTGAGACTGCCACGATGTGTTGGATGTGCTGTGCGAACGAGAACGAAGAGTCAATAAGGACCCCGAGGTCACGAGTAACGTGAACGCTTGATAGCTGAATCCCAGCGATTTCATAGGGAAGAAGCAAGGGATTGTTACATCGGGACAACCTCAGAACGTGACACTTGCTAATATTTAGCTCCATGTGGTTCAACAAACACCACTCAGAGAGCCTATCCAGATCCGACTAAAGACTTAAGTAGTCCGGGAGGCCCGAAATGCAGTTATAAATTTTAAGGTCGTCAGCGAACAGCAGAAACTCACTGTTTAGAAGGACCTGGCGAATATCATCGATGAATAGTAAAAATAGTAAAGGTCCCAGATGAGAACCCTGTGGAACTCCTGATGTGGCAAAAATCTTCCGAGAAAGAACGTCCCCAACTCTGACACGTTGGACACGCCCAGATAAATATGAAAAGATCCATTGTAACAGACGACCTCTAAACCCAATACCGGAGAGTTTGTCTATAAGTAGGAAGTGGTCCACCCTATCAAAGGCCTTTTTGAAGTCGGTGTAGATGACATCCACCTGCAACTTCCTATCTAGTTCCCTGGACACGAAGTTACAGAATACAGCCAGGTTGGTGACGGTAGACCTGCCCGATAAAAAACCGTGCTGCTCGAAGGATAAGACGTTCCTAGTCAAAGCACTAAGCTTTTTTGTGACAATCGCTTCGAACAGCTTGCCCATAACATTGAGCATCGATATAGGCCTGTAATTTGAGATGTCAGACCTCACGCCGGTCTTATAGATCGGAGTAATAATGCTTGATTTCCAAGCTGAAGGGAAGTGTCCATTGGTCAGAGATCGGTTGAAGATTAGCCAAAGTGGTCGAGATAAAATAAATTTACATTCCTTTAGGAATATGGGGGGGGGAATTCCGTCATCGCCGGGACCTTTGTGTATGCTTAAGTTGTCAATTTCATCGAAAACTTCGCTAATACTGATATTCAGGCCAGATAGGTCAACTGGTGAGTTTATGCGTTCAAGCGCCGTGTGTCTAGGACGTGTTGACGAGTAAACCGACTCGAAATATTTCGCAAACAAATCCGCGATCTCAGAGTTGACAGAAGCGGTCGAGCTGTCTAGGTACATAGATCCAGGAAGGTCATGGGCAGAGCGTTTAGTATTAATAAATTTCCAAAAAACTTTAATGTTACGTTGAATAGAGGCTTCCGTGGATGCAACGTAACCCCGATAGCACGATCTGGAGAGAGATTTACAATCAGTTCTAAGGCGGGTAAAGGTTAAATAATCATGCGAGTTGTTACTATTCTTATAGGCGAAGTGCGCTGCCTTCTTAGCCTTAATAAGCGCAGTTAGCTCCTTGGTGAACCAAATCGGATACTTAGAGGTGTAAGCTTTAGTTACCGGCACAAAGGCTTGTATCGCATGGAAAACGTGGTCGTAGAGAAAGGTGACAGACTGCTCTGTTGACATATCTTTTAGGCAACAGTCCCAGTCAACCGCATTGAGGTACTCAACAATTTGTGGGTAGTCTCCATTTGTGAAGTTGAATCTACTTAATGCGGAACGGCAGGCAGCCTGAGCAACACTGGGCTGGAGATTCACGAGCACGGCAGGATGATAGGGATCAAGTGGTAGGAGGTGCTCAGTAGCCAGTACCAGAAACGCTTCATTAAAATTAGAGAAAATAAGATCCAGCAACTGTCCGCGAGAATTTGAGCACGAGTTAATTTGCCGAAGACTGTGTAAGTGACAGGACTCCTTGATAAGAGCATGGTTCGACAGTTCATCACCAGAAGCAGTCCGCGGAGGATCGGCGGACGTAGCAGCCGGAGATAGACTGCCCCAAGTAAACCTAGGAAGATTAAAGTCACCGAATAGTAATGTGTTGGCAAGTGGAAATTGCCTGGAAACCTCGTCGACACTGGCACAGTATTCGGAGTATATCGATGGTTTAGACGCCGGGGGAATATAAACAGCTCCCAGTATAAGAGAGTGAGGCAATACACTGACTCTGACAAAGACCTGTTCGACAAGATCGCTAGAGATATAAACACGCGAGCAATGAATGGACCCCTTGACCGCAATCAGTACCCCGCCTCCTCTAGAACAGTCGCTGGTTCTCTGATTCCTGTCTAAACGGAAAACTGAATAATTGGTCAGGCCAAGTTCTTCAGACATAATATTACTGTTCAACCACGTTTCTACTAGAATTATTACATCAAATTGGGTGCTGCTGCATGCCACGGCCTGAGCCAGATCGCCCAGTTTGGTACGTAGACCACGCACGTTCTGGTAGTAGATAGTAAGATCGAGTGTTAGTTTTTTGCATGACGTGAAGTGGAAGACGAAACGATCTTAGGGACACCATTTATGTAGCGAATAGTCTTGTTGGTGTCACCATTAGCATGCAGCTCGCTGAGGTGATCTCTGAGCCGCTTCAAGTTAGACCGTTGAAGGGGTGTTTTATCGTCTGCAATTTTTAAATGGCCAGAGTAGGAGGATTTGTTCCTCAACACGTCTTTCACTGAATCCGCTGACTTGAGTGTCACACACAGTGGCCTAGGAGAAGCCCCATTAGGTTTTCCAATCCTGCGCGTCCTGATGTCATCGTAGTTCGAGGGATGAATCTGGGTGAGGACCGCACGGACGGCCTCAACGTCCTTGTGGGCTGCTAGGTGAGCCGGAGAAGTGGAGTCTTCAGCCAGCCCGTATACCATGAGGTTGACGGACCTCTTCTCCCTTTCCGCTAACTCCGCCAAAACTTCATCAGTACAGGGACCCGGATCCAGTGGCATATTGGCCGGGGATGAGAGGCGCTCCTCCATACGGAGTACTCGCTCTGTTAAGACTGACACCGAGCTCCGAACCTCATTGATGTCGGATCTAAGCTCGGCCATCAATTCCTTGCGAAAGACAGCAAATTCACGATGGAAGAGGTCTTTGATGTTATCGAGTGTTGGTACAGAAGAGTCCCCAGGAGTAGCCCGCGGCGACGACGAGTTCGGTACTGTAGATGGCATGGTGGTTGTTTTACAATTAAGCAGCCGACCGTTATGCCAGGGGTGACCAGCGCGGGCTAGGCAAGAATCCGCGATGTGGGAGGTAAGACCACAATCGGTGCACTTAAGTGGGTTCGCAACGATCACCTTGCACCCTTTACACTTTGCTGACATGGCCACGGAATCACGGAAGAAACAGGAGTGGCGAGGACCGTGCAACGCCGTCTGGTTGATATGCAGCGCAAAATGCACCGTAAAACACCAGAGCGCACCAGAAACAGAAAGACACTGCGGTCACCGACTTAGGATTGACCTTATTTCACACAGAGACCGTGCACGAACAAGAAAGAAACACTCAAAAATGAGGAAAATAGCAAACTGTAGATCTACAACGATCAGATTTAAACTGCGAGGAGCGTAAATAAACACGTCCGCACTCGACAAAGGTTGGCAGAAGTGATATATGTACGAGAAGATGCAATGTAATTACCCGATGACTTGAAGCAACCATCATAATGAACTGAAATTTTGAGGAGATGGGAGGAGGGGAAGAGGACCCCTATTATACAATTTTAGCTACTGGTATTTTTTAGTTTCTGAGATATTAATAAACAACATTCGGCATAATACATTGAATTCTGCCTATACAGACGTTACTAATCCAATCATCTCCTCGTCACCATCGACTGTGAAATACTAGCCTAGCCCCAACCAATATTAATAACTGAGAAAAGTTGGAAAGTGCAATTCTTTCCCATTCTTTGGGCATTTTCTTCTATTCGGCAATATCCCAACAGATTTGCACCATTCGACGCAAGTCTCCCGAGAGTACAGCACTTCATTTAACAATCTTTCAATATTCCAACGCCCTTCAAGGGCAATATCGTAACTTGATGATGAAGCCATTGTGATAAATATTGAAACTAATTGTAAGTATCTAAATCTAAAGAGATTTCCCGTTGATATTAATAATAACAATAACAATAACAATAACAATAACAATAACAATAACAATGACAATGACAATGACAATGACAATGACAATGACAATGACAATGACAATGACAATGACAATGACAATGACAATGACAATGACAATGACAATGACAATGACAATGACAATGACAATGACAATGACAATGACAATGACAATGACAATGACAATGACAATGACAATGACAATGACAATGACAATGACAATGACAATGACAATGACAATGACAATGACAATGACAATGACAATAACAATAACAATAACAATAACAATAACAATAACAATAACAATAACGACCGCGACCGCGACCGCGACCGCGACCGCGACCGCGACCACGACCACGACCACGACCACGACGACGACGCCGACGACGACGACGACGACGACGATAATGATAAGAATAATAAGAATAATAAGAATAATAATAGTAAGTACGTGACAAAAGAGCAAAAGCCTCAACAACAATTGCACTTGCCTTGGTGACGACCGTTCGCGTCCAATTTTTGTTATCGTATCTCTATACATACATTTTAAGGTCGATATCGTACTATTACCCGGCCGAAAGAAGATCCCGAGCAGGCGGTCTCGGGCGATGCAGTCCGCCGCTGTGACGATTGGTCGAGTCACCTATTTGGGCACACTTCTAAACATGGGGCACACGTATTTTGGTTATTGACTGAAGTAGGCACATACATTGTCGCACCACGCGACGAAGAGTGCGAACAAAACACATCGAGATCAAGTGGGATAGAGCGATCTGACCGAGGAACACCAAAACAATAGCGTAGTCATCTCAGACGGTTAGCCATTAATATATAATAATATAAAAATTTCCTTATTTATCACAATATGTTCAGGAACGTATTATCTTGATACTAAACCAGTGATAATACTTTCCTGAACATATTATGAAAACTAAGGAAATTTTGATGTTATTATATATTAATGGTTAACCGTCTGAGATGCCTACGCTATTGTTGGGTCATAAAGTCTTTCTCAATTTGAGTTCTGTAGAAGGCTAACTTTCCTACGCCATGGAAAGTCCTCTCTTGTCAGTCTTGTCGTTCGCACTGGCAACCATGCGATTCGCTGAGTTTCGTGGACATCGACGCTCGAAACCAGTGGGACCATATAATGTTGCACACTAAGCAGTGACGAATCTGCAGTTCTGCATTTCTGATCAGGTCTTTACGAAAGTGACGTCAGTCTATTCCTCATGTTTTCTTTATCAAATTGGCCCCGAAAATGATATAATTCGGACCATAATTAAGGGGGAACACCACTGTGAAAGTTGAAAAAATTTCGATTTTTTTTTCTTCACTTTCTTAATGTTTAACTCTTCAAAAATACTCTCTGAAAATTTCAAGTTGATATTCGAAGAATTGACGAAGATACAGTGCATTTTGTGAGACGCGTCACGATGCCGTTCCGAGCGCGCTATGTTAGCGGCAAATAGCGCGCCGACATTTTTCTTACCCACTGTTCCCCCACATTGTTAAAGGTTATAAATTTTGGGTTTTTCCCGTTTTTACGCACGGTACGCTGTTCGTTCGAGAATCGAAGAAATGCAACCGTTGATCGGGCATTCGAGTGACAGTGAACGTCACGAACGGAAGTGTGATTTTTCCCGTGCAAACTTTAAACGCGATTTTCTCGAAACGACATTTTTCTAACTGATCGAATCAATAGCTCTGTCAATTTTTATCCGATCGACTTGAAATTTTGATAGGATCTTTAAAACAAGAGTATCTTCAGTTGTACGTACCGATTTTTTGATCGAAAACATATTTTTTTAAATACGCTCGAAAAACTATCCATTTTTTTGCGGATTTTCGAAACTTTTTCTTCCCAAGCGCACCATTTTTACAAAAATAATTTTTTTTAAAAATCGGCATGTACAACGGAAACTACACTCATACCGATTATATTAAAAAAAAAAATTGATTTCAGAGTTGCCGTTCCAAAGATATCGTTTCGATAAGCGACCTATGTTTTCTTGTGAGGGATGTAGGAGATTAACTGTGTATGGAAATCTATGCATGTTTTTCTATTACTTTTTTTTTATAGTCTCTTAAGACATTGTACTAAAGATAGGTAATAACAATTTTATAATAAAACTGTAAGATGTCCCTTAAAAAAATCTTAAAAATGGGCTCATTTTTCCGGCCGTCACAGTGGTGTTCCCCCTTAAGGAAATTAGGTACGTGAAAAATTTGTTTCCAGAATTGAAAGACGTTTCGTTAAAAATAGTCCGATTTAAATTATGTTGTGTCAATTTAATCGGGAGAATGCCCGGAATCCATTGGAGTAGTATAACAAGACGGGTTCTAGGCCACGGGGCAATGAGGGGAGCGCGGGAGCGGGTGGAAGTGAGGGCGCTCGTGGGAGTGCAGTGGAGGGAAACATGGGCACGGGGAAAGCGGGGGCTGATGACAGTTTGCGCGCGCCCGAGCCGCGGAGTGGAGGAAGCCGCGGTGATGGAGGAGATCAGTCCGAGCCGAGCCGCTGCAGGGACCTGGCCCACCGCTGGAAATTTCCACGGAGGGAAAAATGCCCCTCTGAAAAAAATTTGGAGGACGGGACTTGTCTGAAAAATCGTTTTCTGACTTGATCCACCCCCAGAAATTTTTTTCCCAACCCCGATCCACCCCTGAAAACTTGTTCAGACCGGGCCCATCCCCGAAAATTGTTTTCCAAACCAATATGTAGCAAACAGACATTTTCCCCCAACGCAGAGAAATAATTTTTAAATCAGCCATCTAGCGAATCATTATGTAGCAAAGAGATATACTTTTTTCCGAACCAATATGCAGCAAGCATTCTAAAGCAAGTTTTTAAAGTGTTCCGATTTAACGTCGCAGCGTATCGCGCGTTATCGCGGAATATGCGTCCCCTCGGGATACCTGCATGCGATGACGTCATTTGGTGGCGCGAAGTACGGTCGAACGAAATATGATTGTGCGGCCTCAGCAAATCTTAGAATTAGATGGCGAGGAAAGAAGGAGGATGATGGGTAAATAAAATGGAAAAAATAATATATCTTTAAGATGTATATATATATATATATATATATATTGTTACAAAAATGAAAAAAAACAAGTAAATAATGATAAAAAAAGGAGTAAAAGAAATACAAATTAAAAGAAAAAACTCGAAAAAAATATAAAAGAATATACAATAATGAAATAAAAAAACGGACAGAGTAAGGATAGAAGCGGGGAAAAGAGCAATAAAATATGTGGAGAAAGCGAAACGGCTGAACAAGAATAAAATAGTGCAAAAATGCTGGAGGGAAAAAGACGCGAAGGAAGCAGAGAAAATGTCGTAGTGGGAGGAAATGAGAGATGCATACTACAGGCAGAAAATGATGGATATCCAAGAAATGGAAATAGAAAGAAGGCGGGGAAGAGAGTTCGCTGAGGAACTAGCGCAAAGGGACAGGGCAGAGCAGGTTCAATGGCAATACGACTGAATACAAGGAGGCAGATACAACGCACATTACACAGAAATAAGGGATGACCAAAGAGCAAATTACCTAGACGGAAACTACAGAGGCAGAGACCAAAGCATGATTGCTAGATTCAGATGTGGAAACGAAGAGCGGGGGAGCAAGTACTGGAAGGAGGAAAAAGACACAGTATGCAGACTATGCAATGGGGCTAGAGAGACGCTGAGTCACATGCTACAAGACTGTAAGGAGCTGAAAAGAGAGAATTCAACGATCAGAGCGATTCTAAAGGGAGAAGAAGAAGGAGCGGGGTGGATGCGAATGGTTCTGGAAAAAAGGAGAAGAAAAGAAGAACAAGATGAAGGAAGAACTCAAATCGAAAGCGCATTCTTGAGTTAAGAGTCCCAGAAACACTTACGCACATAACACATGTAACCCCATTTTGAGGCCGAAAGGCAAAAAATAAACCTATTTACTACTAAAAAAATGAAATAAAAAAACTAAAATATAAAATGAATATAAGGTGAATATAAAAAGAATATAAACATACAGTAGTATAGCAAGGGGGATTCTAACTCAGGTCCTCTGAGGGGTGCGCGGGGGGGGGGGAAGTGAGAGCGCGCGGGGGAGCGCGGCAGAGAGAAACATGGGCGCGGGGCCTGCGGGGAGAGGAAGACCTGTTGCGCGCGCACGAGCCGCGAAGTGGGGGAAGCCACAATCGTGGAGGGGATCAGTCCAGACCGAGCCGCCGCGGAGACCTCTCCAAACCTGGCCCACCGCCGAAAACTTTTTAGACCTTGTAACGAGTTATTGTCGGTAGGACGACGATCTTGCCCCCACCGCGCACCCGACCCCGTCAACATGCATCGCGCTCTGCCAACGGTCTTGCCCCCCACCACTCGTCCGCGGTTTCCAAGAACTGGCGCGAGATGGTGACCCGCTAATTAACTCTCTCGCTGCCGAAAATCCGCGGACGAGGACATATATGCCGGGGGCATGGGCCTATTTGGCAGAGACCGCCTAGAGCGAGCGTACGAACAAGTACACCTCTCCCAGAGACCTCCTGTGCGATTCCACGTTCTTGTGTAGACACTCGCTCTTGCGAAAGACAAGCGCCCGTGTTAAGCACCAGTTCTCGTGCGTCGACAGACTGAGTCTCTGCATCTTTTTTAATACACCCCCTCCCCGGTTCCCAGAAGGACAGCGTGAGCCATCCTCTGGACGCAGGCCGTTATCCGCCATCGATCTCCCGAACGGATTTATCTCCGTTCTCGAGAGCGTCCTTACAGTCTCCGATTCACCCACGGGTTGTGCCCACGGCGTGACCGGACTAAAGACTCTCCGACCAGGGTCTAACGGCAGGGTTGGCCCGCCAAGACACCGAACGGTCAAACTCTCTATCCCCTCCCCCTTCGCCGCCTCGTCATCGACTCCGATACACGCCGCGATATTCGTCGCGATACGAGTAGTAAGGCTATGACAGTTCTAACCCAAATTTGAGTTTGAAGGCCATTTCCCCCACCCCTCCCCCTCCCATCAAACTCAAATTTGAGTTTCAAGGTCGGCGGAAAATTCCCCGCGGGCAGCGCGTGAGCGGCGGGCGGCGCGTGGCCGGGCGGATGACGTCATCGAGATCGGGCAGCGGCGGATGATGTCATCGAGATGGCGGAGTGGCGGGGGTTATAGCGCGAGACCAGATATCGAATCAATCGATACCGAACCGATACCGAATCCGCATCGAGGAGGAACCGCGGGTGAATTGCTGCTACTATCGGGCGTGGTATCGCCACAGTCGGTAAGGAAGGAAATATTAATTTAAGATATTAATATAAATGAAAAAACAGAATCTCAGGCGACGGGGCTCGAACCCAAGACCTCCGCGGTACGAGTCAGCCGCCTAACCAACTCCCCCCACGCCGACGCTCTAACATTAGTCTTTAATAAATGGTACATATACAGAGCGTCACCAAGCATAATACATTATTTTTTCATCGGACGATGTCGGGCAATGTCGGGAAAGATCGGCGTTTTTACACACCGCGTCTTCGGATGGATGGGAAAGAGAGAGAACATGCATTCTAAAGCTTAAATTCGAGGGAGGGAAGAAGACAACAGAATAGCGTCTGAGAGCACGGCTTAAATAGAGGCGCAATTGCCTCCCCTACACCACAGCATTTTATTTTAAAACTACCAATTTTTCCATAATGTGTTTCAATCTTAACGTAAGGATAAAAGTCTCGACACGCGCCGAATGTAATATAATACCTGTGGAAGCGTCAAATCTTAGAATTGTGCGGTGTCAGCAGAAACTGCATCGGATGATTTTGCGCGCTAATTTGCCATTCGTGTGAATCATAGAAAGAATTATGCAGTATCAGCAGAAATTGCATAGAACCATGTTTGGGCCAATCGGCTTTTTACATGCAATCTTTTGGGGGGAGGGGTACACCAAAAGAGTTAAACATACGCGTGAATCATAGAAAGAATTATGCTGTATCAGCACAAATTGCATTGTTTGGACCAATCGGCTTTTTACATGCAATCTTTTGGGGGGAGGGGGAACACCAAAAGAGATAGACAGAGATATCAAATCGTGGTATCAGTCATAAAAGCGCACTCCAAACTGCACAAAGCCTCAAATCGTTGCAACGTGTTGTGAGGAAAAGACATTACATATACATTCCATTTACGACCATGGGAGAATTCGCGCAAGTAACCCGCCAATTGTTGGATCAATCCGCACGATTGATTTCACGGGAAGAATACCTCGCGTGGGAAGAACGGTGCAACGAGTGCATCGAATCTTTGGAAGAACACAGCCGAGTGAAACGCCCGCGATTATCAATCGGTGTTTGGCAATCGTTGGTTGCTCGAATCGCGCAGCTCGAAGGATTGAAACATTCGTTGCGCGGACGTTTCGTGCATGAAGGTGCAGGACATTCGAGTACGGGACTTTTGTGGCGCGAAATAGACGCTGCGTTTGATACCCGCGTATTAACTGGTGCTAAATTCGAATTACATCGAGCCGCGCAACTTCCTCCAGGATGCGGCGACCATTGTGTTGGAACATGTGCGGGGTGCTTTGAGGAAACATCGAAACCTCAAAGTGAACACTGTATTCAACGGTGAATTTGTGGCAGATGACAAGCATGCATGTAAAAGCATCAACACCCGGAACTGCGAACTCTTCCGCACATCCGATCTGCAGGAGTGGTACCAGAGATGCATCATCGAACCCACCCTGGCATCGCTGGAAGAGTTCCAGGAACGCGACAGCGGATGGGCATTGACGAGAATCATGAATCTGACCATCAATGTCAACAAATACAATCCGTTGCGCGCGGGGTGTCATTTCAAGTTGCCGCGTGATTTATTGCTGAAGAAAGCGACCATTAGCGTACGATCCGAGGATAATGCATGCTTCACGTGGGCAGTGGTCGCCGCTCTCCATCCCGCGGAAAGACATCCCGATCGCCCAAGTTCGTACCCCGACTATACATTGGTGCTAAATCTCCAAGGCATTGAGTTCCCAATGTCCCTGGAGCAAATTGGAAAATTTGAGCGACAGAACGACATCTCAATCAATGTGTACACCTTCGAGGCGGAGATGAAGAAGGGATCGACGGTCTTTCCGTTGCGCCTCACCAGCCAAAAGAGGGATCGACACGTCAACCTGCTCTACACGCCGAATCAATAACACGGCGATGTAGGGCACTTTATACTGATCAAGAACTTGTCCCGGCTGGTGAGCACCCAGTTGAGCAGGCATGATGGAAAGAAATTCATCTGCGATCGGTACGTATAGAAAACTTATGAAATGTTGAAATATCTCATGAAACAAATTAAATAAAAAAATTTTTTGGGTTTACATGTGCATGCACTACTTCGGATCCACCGCGAAGTTGGAGGCCCATGCAGTGGACTGTGGGCAAATGAACGATTGCGCCATCCTGCTGCCCACCGAAGGCAAAAATCTCCTCAGCTTCAACAACCACTGCCGGAAGGAGCGACTCCCCTTCGTGGTGTACGCAGATCTGGAGTGCGTCATCGAAAAAACGGAGGACAGTCCCCAAATGGGTGATAATAATAATAATAAATCGCGCGCGTATCAGCACCACAATGTGCATAGCGTCCCGTATTATATGCATTCTTCGTACGATACATCGTTATCGGTGTATCGATGTCGCCGCGACGCGGATTGTGTTTCGTGGTTCGTAGACGAATTGAAAAATTTTGCAAACTTTGTCAAACCCATCTTGACCAGTAATGTTCCAATGCTGGATTTAACTCCTGAACAGTTGACGACATTTCACAATGCAACACACTGTCATATTTGCGAAGAACCATTCGAGGCTAGCGATGTACGAGTCCACGATCATTGCCATCTGTCCGGACGGTTTAGAGGTCCAGCACATACGGAGTGCAATTTAAATTATAAAAACGCGTTTTACATCCCCATAGTTTTCCACAATTTATCCGGCTATGATTCACATTTCATTATCGAGGAAATAGCTACCGCTTTCAAAGGTCACGTTGACGTATTACCCATAACTAAAGAAAAGTATATTTCTTTCACAAAAAGTGTCGAAGATACGGCTGATTCAGACTCGCAAAATTGTATTAAATTACGATTCATCGATTCATACAAATTTCTCAACACCAGTCTCGACAAATTAGCATCCTTGCTTAGCACAGATCAATTAAAAATTTTACGATCCGAATTTGAAACATTATCCATTGAGGATTTCAATTTATTGATGCGAAAAGGTGTCTTTCCGTACGAATACCTTGATTGCGCGAACAAGCTGCAGGACCCATGCTTACCACCGCGCGAATCATTCTACAGTTCGTTAACGGGTGAGACTGTATCCGAGACCGATTACGCACACGCCGAGACTGTCTGGCAGCGTTTCGGGATTAGAACCTTGGGCGAATACAGCGATTTGTATTTGAAAACTGATGTCTTGTTATTGGCAGATATTTTTGAAAATTTTCGCGATAGTTGTATCAAGAGCTACGGAATAGATTCGGCACATTATTATACATTACCTGGTTTTACGTGGGATGCCATGCTAAAACATACCAAAATTACATTCGAATTGCTCACAGACGTCGATATGGTCATGTTTATCGAACGCGGTATACGTGGGGGTTTAAGTCAATGTTCCGGAAGATACGCACATGCCAATAACAAGTACATGCCATCTTACGACGCATCGGAAGAGTCATCGTACTTGATGTACTTTGACGTGAACAATTTGTATGGATGGGCAATGTGTCAGCCTCTGCCATACGGTAAATTTCAATGGGTCGAAGATGTCACAAATTTTAACGTGTCATCGATCGATGTCGATTCACCCACAGGATACATTCTCGAGGTAGATCTAGAATATCCGCAACGTCTGCACGACAATCATGCTGATCTACCGTTCTGTCCGACGCGTGCCAAACCACCTGGTAGCAGGCAGGACAAATTACTCGCGACGGTATACGATAAGCAGCGTTACGTTATCCATTATCGCAACCTGCAGCAGTGCACGCGTCACGGTCTTCGTATTACAAAGATACACCGCGTCCTTCAATTCGCTCAATCACCCTGGCTCCGCGATTATATCGAACTCAATACACGGTTTAGAACAAGCGCGACAAACGATTTTGAAAAAAATTTGTACAAATTGATGAACAACGCGGTATTCGGTAAAACTATGGAAAATGTACGAAATCATGTAGATGTAGAACTTTTAACGCATTGGGAAGGGCGATATGGCGCGGAGGCAATGATCGCGAAACCGAACTTCCACAGCAGAAGTGTTTTTTCGGAAAATTTAATAGCTGTTGAATTGCGAAAACTCGAGGTGAAATTCGACAAACCGATATACGTGGGTATGTGCATTCTAGATATATCAAAAATTTGTTTGTACGAATTTCATCACGAGTACATGTTTCCTCTGCACGCTCAAAAATGTAAAATTCTATACACAGACACAGATAGTCTCATTTATCACATTCGATGCGACGATATCTACGAATCCATGAAACACAATATCGATAGATTCGACACGAGCGATTATCCTACCGACAATCCGTATAATATGCCGCGCTTGAATAAGAAGGTTCCAGGGCTGATGAAGGATGAAAATAACGGTGCGATAATGACCGAATTCGTAGGTCTTAGAGCGAAAATGTATGCACTGCGCGTAGACGGCAAAAAAGATACGAAAAAGGCGAAAGGCGTCAAGACCAACGTCATAGCCAGAACGATAACTTTCAACGACTACGCGCAGTGTTTGCATAGGGAGATCGAAATGGTTCGCAAACAATCATGCATACGGTCTAAATTGCATAAAGTGTACACCATTTCGGAATCTAAAATCGCTCTAAGTCCATACGGCGACAAACGGCATATCGTACCCGATTCGACCGACCCTCTGCCCTGGGGTCATTATAAAATTCCGTTGTAAAATAGAAATTGTATTTATTGTATAATATAAAATTATTTGAGAATGTATAAAAAATTATTATTGTGTTTATTCTATTTATTGTGTAAAATATAAATGGTGGAATTAATGTATAAAAAATTGTTCACACATATATATGTATCATTGTATTTATTGAACCATGTATTATTATGCTACAATACATTATTTTTATTTATCCAAGAATTGTGTGATTTATCAAATCCCAACCACTTGACGTACACCTTATCCCCCTTCCTACGTAAGACTTTTTCCACTAGATACACATCAGGATCGATGACGCGTTGCAGCTCGTGTTCATAGAATCCTCCGGCAATGGGTTTTCCACGAGAATCGAGGAGCAGATACGTTGCGGGATTAGTTGTCTGTACTTTGGCTATCTTAAACACCTCCGTTGTCCAATTCGGCGTATAGCCTTTATCGAAGATGGTTTTGAATTTGCTCACGCCTACAAACTCGCCCAACTTGAATCTCGCTGGAGCAGCGATCTTTATGTTGCTGTATACGGTGGCTAGCAGCTTGTCGGCGATCGCAGGGGTAACATCGCAAGGACGCATTCCGATGGTTCTATGTTTTCGCGCGTTATACTCTGCGAGTAGACTTGGTAGCGCATCGGTCCATCTGTAGGTTCCATTAAGTGTAAACATTTTCCACATATCATTCTTCAACGTTCGATTGAAACGTTCCACGACGGAGGCCTTCATCACCGAATACGTCGAATAATGATTAATGTCATGCTTTGCCAATAGTTTCTGCACATCTGCGTTGTAAAATTCTTTTCCTTGATCGGTTTGCAAATTTTTCGGATATCGATCTCTAAATATCTTTGCAAACGCTTTAGTCACCTCAGCGCCACTTTTAGTCTTGAGCGGCAACGCCCATGCATACTTGCTCAACACATCGATGACGGTGAGTATGTAGTGGTGACCCTGGTTGAATCGTGAGTATGGACGCATTTCTACAATGTCAGCTTGCCACAGATCATCGTATCCATGCACTATGACGCGCCTCCGCGGAAAATGTCTTCGAGCTGGAGCATGCAATTCCTCAACGAGTTGTAGCTTCTTGTGGCCGTGGTTTTCTTTACTCTTGGATTTCGATAATGGCTGCATGTTTGATCGCAGAGGTGTCTTTGACACGAATGATGCGATAATTATCGTGTACGTGCATTAAGTGCTCCCAATCGGCCTAGGGGCAAGTTCATCCGCCTCGCATGATTCTCCTTCGCAGCGCTGCTGCGGGATAGAATTCGACGCCTGCGATATCTTTTGAACGCTGTTTTGCAGCGTCAGCATATCTCTTTGAAACGCGATCAGTTTCCTCTCTAATTCTTCCTGCTGCTCTCTCAAAAGTTTAATGTTCTTTTCCACGTATAGTTTATTAACGACATCGGTGTCAGCCACCGGTTGAGCTACGCGTCGTATCTTGCGTGATTTTGCATCAAAGTCGGCACCAACCACGCAAAGAGCGTTATCTCGCATGTAATTTCGAAGCAAACCACTCCATTTGTAATAGTCCATTCTAGCTGCTCCACTCTTCTCGAGCGATACCCCAAATTTGTTGCTCGGCATTTCGATGCATACAGTGCACATCATTGGCGTGCGGCTTAATTTATATAATGAGGCCTACCTCGCGTAGTTCCTCGACAATCGATAGAATTTCGGGATCATGAGAGTTGTTACCCGCCTGACGTGACGCTTCCAGCAAACGCAATCGATCCACCAGCTCGTTGGGATCGTCCCAGTGTACGTAATCGATCTTGTTATCGTTTACCACCATGGCTCGTGGTGTCCTAAGACCTTTCCCTGCTTTATTGACTGATGCGCGGGGGATTAGCGGTGCAATTACATGTCTGTACTTGTATCCCTTGTTGCTCAATATGGGATTTTTAGCACCATGACCGCGTCAGTGGGCATTCGTCACCAGCAGTATACTTTTATATTTTTGTTTATCAGCATCGGTGTATATAGCATCATTGGGAATTCTCTTGAAAATCAGTTCGTAAAGACCGGATGTTCCTCCGTATCTTACACCATCTATGATTATATTATCATCCTTGTCTATATCGAAAGCTTTATCCCCAAGCATCGTTCCACTATTGCCAAAGTATACACCGTACACATAATCCATTGTTGTATCCTTATCACCACTTAGGATCGCGCTCATGTATTTTTGCCCCAGCGGACCGAAATGACTGCGAAACGTTTCTTGTCCCTCGGATGTTTGAAGTTGCTGTCTGATAGATGTTACAAACGACTCATTGGGACTAGTTTCGAAAACGTCGTCATCAAAGGTTGCGAGCGATTGTACACTGGGAAATGTACTTATTGGTGTGTGAGGAACGGGAGACTCGTTTGATGTAGCATTCCGTCGTTTATGCTTCGATTGAACTGGTGTAGAGGTTATCGGTGAATATTCAGACGACATGTGCCGTTTCCTCTTTGTCTTGCGCGATGTGTTCCCTTTCGGATGGATTTTTTTAGGCGTTAATGTTTCATTCCCTTCAACGTCTATGCTCATCGGTGGTGATGTGCCAGCTTCTGTCGCTGAGGTATTTTCCACAATATGTTTTAAGGGTTCGACGATAGGTTTGAAGTATTTCTCCAACGCGACATCTTCCTCCATCTTGCCTGTCTTCAAAGCCTGATGTTTCTTGCGAATGGATTCGCTAGTTTTTGCAATTTCCTTCGCTATTCTCTCGCGATCCTTAATCTCCAGAGTATCGATATCAATCATCGTTGTACCGCTGACGTTGCTTTCCCACCGACGTGTTGACGACAATTGACCATCTCACGGTACGGCAAACTCATTAAATCCCTTTCTGTAACGTCCATTGGACATCGCGCTATCCTTGTCTATTACTATGAAACCATACTCCCGTTGCCAACAATTACGACACAAAGCGCAGAAATCCTCGTAAGACATGTCAGTGTTTACGTGATCGTTGTACACATGTTTCAAGTTGGTACCATCCTGCTTAAACAGAATCAGCAGATTGGCATTGTCGCGTATAAGATGTTTGGGTATCTTTGCATACGTCTGACAGAGATAGAAGCAGTCAACGTTCGAGTGGCGCCCCCATTGCAAAGTAGTCCCTTATCGTATCTTGCTTGTCGCATGCCATGTCATCAAAGATGAAAATAGAATTCAGAAGCGATTCGCACGGTGGGATGACGTCACTGTTATTCGAAAACGTAAAGTAGCCAATTTCATCTATCGGAGTCAATAAATTCTCCAAATACTGATATTTCGGCTGTTGCAACGACTTGGAGTACACGTACACGTTCTCGAAGCGGACGCCGTGAGGACTTTCCAACAAGCTCACCAACACGTTGGTCTTTCCGCAATTTGATGGGCCACAAACGAGGCAGCGTATAGTGTTTGGTAGCATGCTACCATGTCTGCGTCTGGTTTTCGAAGACATCACTCGTGATTTATCGTCAAGATTTGTCACGCGTATCGTTACAGGTTGCCGCACGAATCGCATCCTCTCCGCAAACTGTGAAAAATGATTTTGATACGTCGAAGCGCCCTATTTATAGGTCCGCATCGACTCAAAACAGCTCAGTATTCAAAATGCTTCTGATCCTGTCGGATAATTGCGATATTCGAGACCTAACCTCTGAGCAGTTGAAATATATACCAAAGATTATTCTACTCCGAGAGTTTGGGAGACACATTGATCAGTTGTGGGACAGACTCCCCGAGCACATAAAAGCCGATTCTGAGGTTCGGCAGTATCGTCGGTGTCTGGAGCATTATAATCGTCCTTGGCAGCGAAGGCATATCGACGGTCCAACACCATTGATTAAAAACTGTAGCGAATGTCGCCGACGAGAGTAAAGAAAGGCTGTGGTTTGTTAAATCGAGCGATAAACGCGCTACCTATCGAATTACATATTCCGGGATACCAGTTATGCGGTCCAGGAACACATGTGGCAAAACGATTGGCTAGAGGGGATCAAGGCATCAATCCGTTGGACGCGGCGTGTCGCGAACACGATATTGCGTATTCGCGCAGCAACGACCTCGGCGAAAGGCACGCGGCAGATAAAGTTCTCGCTGACAAAGCGCGAAAACGCATCGTTGCGCGAGACTCGACTCTGGGTGAAAGAGGTGCTGCTGCAGCTGTTTGGGCAGCTATGAAGGCCAAGACGACAATCGGAATGGGGATGAAAACAAAATTGCGCAAAGGGACTCCGAAGAGAGCGCCGAAAAAGCGGATTCTTCCGGTGGCAAAACGGGGTGGTATATTACCAGTTCTCCCGCTGCTAGGTGTTCTCGGATCATTAGCTGGTGGAGCGGCGGGGATCGCCAAGGCGGTAAACGATAATAAGGCGGCGCAACATCAGCTGCAGGAAATGCAATGTCATAATCGCTCCTTGGAAGGTCGCGGACTTTATCTCGCACCATACAAGCGTGGACAGGGAATATCGAAACGAAAAAAAAACACCGAAAAGAAAATAAAAATGTCCGCGGGAGTAACTACCGATGCACAATTGGAGGAGTTGGCAAAACGTATGCGTATTCCATTCTTTAGAGGTGTTTTTATGCGAAACGCGTTACCAGTCGGAGGAATACGTCGAAACGAGAGCGGTATTGTAAATTTGGACAATGTCGAGGGGTCGGGGACTCATTGGGTGGCATATGCGAAGAGAGGGTGTCGAGCTATATATTTCGACAGCTTTGGAAATCTTCGACCGCCTATGGATTTGGTAAAATATCTGGATAAGGATGCTGTGAAAATTGAATACAATCGAACGTCTTATCAGAAGTACGATCAGAGCAATTGCGGACAACTATGTCTACGCTTTCTACAAACGATCGGTACCAAATTTAAGGATTGACTTCCCGCCACTCTGATTCAGTACTAATCGAGCCGTACAGCTCGGAATATGTCGTTAACATTCACTCTAACCGGCAAGAGTAGCACCCTCGCGGTTACTTTCCACCCATAGATTTGAGCGACGATGATTACGAGCTTGGTCTAACAACCTTTGAAACTTATCACACCATACCAAACATCGACTCGAGCAACGATAAATTCTACTTCACCGTAAACTATGACATCAGCAACAGCGTCCACACCACTCCTGAATACATTACGATTCCCCACGGCTCCTACGAACTAGACGCGATTGCCAAGTATTTGAAGCAGCGATTACTCGATCGGTATCCTCAAAATCTCGACGGTACCGATGACAGTGACAACGATGCGTATCCAATAGTGTTGCGTCCCAACAACAACACCAAGAAAAGCGAGCTGTACTGCCAGTTCGCTGTGGACTTTACAAAGCCCAATAACATTGGATCGCTACTGGGATTCTCGACGAATCGGGTACTAGAACCAGGACGGTGGCACGAATCGGACGATCCAATTAATATCATGAACGTGAACATTATTCGTATAGAATGTAGCGTGACCGCTGGCGCGTACAACAGTGGGAGGCGTGTACATACGATACATGAATTTTCTCCGAGAGTTCCACCAGGATATAAGATATCGGAAACGCCCGCGCAGATCATTTACCTTCCAATCACCGCACGGATCATTACGGATCTAACGATACGCGTTGTGGATCAAAACGGACGGTTGCTCGATTTTCGAGGTGAAGAGATACCATCAGATTGCACGTACGACGGCGACGGCGATAATACATGTGGTGCGAACGAAAGAGATGCTTGTATTGAACGACTCCAGAAACCCGTTTCTTCCAAGTGAAATTGTTTACAACAACAACTGCAACAGCTCCGGTCACGCTAAAAAGAAGAGGCTCAGTGCATCGAACATTGCATTTTTGAAATCATTGGGATTCATTGTGCGCATTTGGGTTGAAAAATGGCTGACATTCTAAGCATTGGAGGGAAGCCGACGTTTGACGCCCGCATCGTCAAGCTTCAGACTCACACATACAACCCATACGTCAACACGACGTTTGGATACAGCGATGAGATAAGAATACCGATACAACAGCAGGATTTATACACATTGCCGTGTGAAAGTTTCCTCTATGTGGAGGGGAAATTGAAGATAAATAAGCCAAAAGATGCATTAACGGTGACGTTAGGAAATAATTGCATGGCGTTCTTATTCGATGAGATTCGATACGAGCTGAATGGCGTGGAGATTGATCGCAACAGAAACGTTGGAATAACTAGCACGCTTAAAAACTATGTATCGCTGACATCTGGCGAAGACAAAAATATGGAGAATGTCGGATGGGGCTTGAAACGGCGCGATGGGCCAATAGTGAAAAGTCATTTCAATTTTTGCATCCCACTCAAATATTTGCTGGGATTTTGTGAGGACTACAAACGCATGATTATTAATGCGCGTCACGAATTGATTTTAATACGATCGCGCAACGACAACAATGCTCTGATAGGATCGCCGATGTTGGAACCAGAAATTGAATTGGTTAAACTACAATGGCGGATGCCCCATGTGACGTTAAATGATGTTAATAAGCTATCGTTGCTACATACTTTGGAACGTGGACAAAACCTGAGCATTTGTTTTCAATCGTGGGATCTGTACGAGTATCCTCTCTTACAGAGCACGACCAAGCATTCGTGGGCCGTGAAGGCATCTGCACAGCTGGAGAAGCCGCGATGCGTGATCCTTGCTCTACAGACTGGTCGAAGGAATGTGATGAGCAAAGACGTTACTATGTTCAACAACTGCAAATTGGCCAATGTAAAACTTTTTCTCAACTCGGAATTTTACCCATATGATGACCTGAACTTGGACTTTGACAAGAATAAGCACGCCATCTTGTATCACATGTATACGCAATTCCGTAAATCATATTATGGGTATAGTTGCAACGAGGCATTATTCACCGTGGCTGAATTTTTACAATTTGGCCCCCTCGTGGTAATCGATTGCTCGCGACAAAATGAGTCGATCAAGAATGGCACCGTGGACGTGCGCATAGAATTCGAGTGTAAAGAGAATGTGCCTGCAAATACTACAGCCTACTGTCTGATTCTGCACGATCGAGTAGTTGAATACAATCCATTGACAAACATGGTGCGCAAAATAAATTAAATTACCACGCCACTTGCCCGCCCTCTCCTGTACGAAATTCGCAAAAAAAATTTCATCGTGAAAATCGAGATGTTTTACGAGAAAGACTGCATTCTCTCGTCTGTTTTGGAAGCGAGTGGACCTCCAAATTGTATCGATAATGGTTGTACCAACGTTCGTTGACATGCAAGGGTTCATCGTTGATGGAAGATTTGTCGTCAAGGAAGTGGCTGTCCTACGAATGGGAACAATTCTCTCGCACTATATTTTTGGGAGTTCGATGCCGCATTATCTTCTTTCGAAATCTGACAAATCAAGCATCCGCTGGTTAACGGCGAAACATCATGGGTTACGCTGGGACGATGGAGAAGTTCCATACAGTATGGCTAAACGGCTAATTTCGAAAGCTGTAGCTGATGCGATCGATGAAGAAGAGGATGACACGTGCCATGTCGTATATGTTAAAGGGTTGCAGAAACGCGACTGGCTTGCGGATTTCCTCGATGAAAGTACGAGAGCAGACGCGGTCATCGAGACACTGGACATTGACTACGAGGATATCAAATCTCTAAATAAGCTAAATGTAGTTAATACTCTGCGATGTGGTATACACGCGAAACATTGTGCCATGCAAAATGTATTTAAACTATTCAACTGTTGGTCCAATCACCAGAGAAATGCATAAATAAAATATAATCAATTTTTAATGTATATGAAAATGTTTTTTCTTCACCCTCCCCAACCTCCTACATGTGATGTATGCTAGATTAAGACGATAGTTATGCAGAAGTCGTTCGATACACGTTCGATTCACGTTCAAAGCCGTTCGATTCACGTTCGAAGAGGTACGATTGACGTTCATTACATGTTCGAAGTGGTTCATTACATGTCCAATACACGTTCAAAACCGTTCAATACTCGATCAAAGTCGTTCATTACACGTTCGATTCACTTTCGATTCACGTTCGATTCACGTTCGAAGTGGTATCATTCACGTTCGAAGAGGTACGATTGGCGTTCATTACATGTTCGAAGTGGTTCAATACCCGTTCAATACCCATTCAAAGCCGTTCATTACCCGTTCAATTCACGTTCGATTCACGTTCAGAGTGGTACAATTCACGTTCGATTCGCGTTCAGAGAGGTACGTTAGACGTTCGATACCCGATCAAAGCCGTTCAATACCCAATCAAAGCCGTTCGATGCATGATCAAAGTGGTATGATAGACGTTCAATACCCGATCAAAGCCGTTCGATACCCGTTCGATGCACGATCAAAGCCGTTCAATACCCGTTCGATGCACGATCAAAGCCGTTCAATATCCGTTCAATATCCGTTCAATACCCGATCAAGGTGGTATGATAGACGTTGGATACATTTAAGTGATATGGTCTAGTCGAATGATGTGTCAGAGAAGAAGGGAAAGAAGATGCGTGTGAATAAGGAGAGGACGGTCAGCGAAGAAGAAGATAAGTACATGGAGGAGGATGGTCAGCGAAAATGCAGGTGGCTTGTGATGGAGATGGTGAAGAATAAAGGCATCCTACTTTGCAAAGCTACGCACTTCTCGGTTTCATGATAAGATTTTAGATGCGAGAGCCAGGAGATGCAGCGAGACCAGTTGTCTTCAAAGCTTGACAGGCAACAGTTCATAATAGTTAACATTTTTTTGTGTGAGCCAAGTTTTGTTACAATAATGGGAATAACGCGGATAGCACCAGAGTGCGACCCCGAGGTATGTACATAACAATATTTTCAACATTTATCGCGTTTAACCGTTGGAACCAAGTGCTCTTAAATCGGGGGTTCGTCTTCCGAGGGTTAAAATGTCATTATTATATCCTAGATTTCTATTTTTTTAGCAATCGCCACCGCCGTCGCCCACCTGGTCGTCGGATTGGGGATCGCCGCAGCCGTCGCCGCAGCTGTCGCCGCTACCGCAGTCCCCACCGCTATCACCGCCGCCGCCTCCGCATGTATGTAATACTTTGTATTGGTGTGTGCGTTTGATATTTATTATGTTTGATGTGTTAATATTATATCAACGTTTGCGTATGTGTTCTAGGACATACCGCTGCATATCGTGCAGGATTGGTTGGCGGAATTGGAGACGTGGGCGCACCAAGTTGCACCCATCGGGGTCCAGATGCGGCGGTCGGGGCCGGTAATCGGCCCCATAGCGGCGTGGTCGCGGCAGCGCGACCCTCCCCCCGACCGGATCAGGTGGGCACCATATTGGGTGCCGCGGCCGCCGTTATCATCATCACCCCCATCACCACCATCACCTCCATCGCCTCTATCACCCCCGTCACCCCCATCGCCACCGTCGCCCCTACCACCCCTATCACCTCCCTCCCCACCTCCCCTCTCACCACAACCCTCATAGTTTTTTTCCTTTATATATTTTTTTCATATTCTTTTTTATATTCTATTTTTATATGCTATTTTTATATTCTATTTTTATATTTCTATTTTTATATTTCTATTCTTATATTTCTATTTTTATATTTCTATATTATATATATATATATATATATATATATATATTCTATATTCTATATTATATATTTATATTCTATTTTTCATATTTCTATTTTATATTTATATTTATATTCATTTATATTTATATTCATTTATATTTATATTCATTTATATTGTATTGTATTTTATTTTATATTTTAATTGTATTTTTATATTTTTATATTTCTATTTTTCTATTTTTATATTCGTTTTTATATTTTTTGTAACAATATATATACCTTAAACACATATTCTGTCCCCATTTTATTTACCCGTCTTCCTCCTCGCCACATAATTTTAAGATTCACGCCTTCTTCACACCGCTACCTGATGGTTGCTCCAGAGGAGTCGAATTACGCGAGATCGCGTGATACGCGGCGGCGCTTGAAATACTGTTATCTATAGAATGCATGCGACTGTACCACTGTGTATTGTTGTCTTCTTCCCTCCCTCGAATTTAAGCTTTAGAATGCATGTTCTCTCTCTTTCCCATCCATCCGAAGACGCGGTGTGTAAAAACGCCGATCTTTCCCGACATTGCCCGACATCGTCCGATGAAAAAATAATGTATTATGCTTGGTGACGCTCTGTATATGTACCATTTATTAAAGACTAATGGTAGAGCGTCGGCGTGGGGGGAGTTGGTTAGGCGGCTGACTCGTACCGCGGAGGTCTTGGGTTCGAGCCCCGTCGCCTGAGATTCTGTTTTTTTCATTTATATTAATATCTTAAATTAATATTTCCTTCCTTACCGACTGTGGCGATACCACGCCCGATAGTAGCAGCAATTCACCCGCGGTTCCTCCTCGATGCGGATTCGGTATCGGTTCGGTATCGATTGATTCGACATCTGGTCTCGCGCTATAACCCCCACCACTCCGCCATCTCGATGACATCATCCGCCGCTGCCCGATCTCGATGACGTCATCCGCCCGGCCACGCGCCGCCCGCCGCTCGCGCGCTGCCCGCGGGGAATTTTCCGCCGACCTTGAAACTCAAATTTGAGTTTGATGGGAGGAGGAGGGGTGGGGGAAATGGCCTTCAAACTCAAATTTGGGTTAGAACTGTCATAGCCTTACTACTGATACGCGCCGCGATACACACCGACTCGTACTCCGACGGGTACGCCGCGATCCACACCGAACCATGCGCCGTCGTACACATCGGGACCTGTCGCGTTAGAGTAAGGCCTAGGTTAAGCCGCTTACACACTGTGTGCCAGCATAGACCTGGCCGGGATATTCTGTACCTAGTTCCTAAGTCAAATAAACAGTTTTTCTCTACACTCCATCTGCACACGATCATTCGATCGGCAGCCCTGTACCTCCGTCCTGAACTGGCGATACGATACCTCCACCGTTCCACCGGTAACCCCGCGTTCAACGGTTACAACCTAACCGGAGGGAGGGAATGACCCCCGAAAACTTTTTTAGACCTAACCGGAGGGAGTGAATGACTCCCCCGAAATCTTTTCCAAACCAATATGCGATATACAGACATTTCCAACACAGAGAAATAATAATTTATTTTTATTGGGAATTGTTTCGGACGATCTCGGGAAAGATCGGCGTTTTCGCACCGCGTCTTCGGAGGGTGGGAAAGAGATAGAGCATTACTTAAAGCTAAAATCTGGGAGAGGGAAAGAGACAGCGCTACATAGTGATACAAACACATTTTATTCTAAAGCTAACAGTATTTCAAAGCGTTCCAATTTAACGTCGCGGCGTATCGTGTAACCTCCGGAACAGTCGCGCGTGATGACATCATTCAACGGCGCGAAGAAGGCTCGAGCGAAATAGAAAGTATTATGTGGCGAGGAGGAAGACGGCTAAATAAAATGGAGACGGAATATAAGTTTAAGAAATTTATTTTAAACGAATATAATTTAACATTTTTTCTTCCTACGAGCATCAGCTAGAATATCATCGATGGCGCATGCTACCAGTTCGCAATCAACAAGAGATTCTTCGCAGAAATATTCGCTATCACGTATTATTTTAGCAGCACGACGCACATCTAATGTTTCACAGGCAACACCGCTCTGCCGTAGCACGTTAACAAAAGTTTCAAATTTTACACTCGCATCTTCTGCAGTTTGATACAGCCGCGGATACAAATACTCTATACATGGCTGAAGACTAAATAAAAATATTGCTGTGTCCAGTGTGAAATACAGTGTATCATCACCATCTGTCATCTTTATAATTGGCGAATCAAAGATCCGAAAAACGTCCAACGATAAATTATCAATCCGCATGAAGTCTGGTTCAGGTAATTGTGCACATTCTTCGATAGCATCACGGTTGTCGAATAGTGCACCTCATGCATGCCATGATAATATGAGATGATTTCCATGATTGTCGCCGAGAAGAACTGCTACATCGACCGTACGGCCTACGTCGATTCCAATTTCCAAATATTTACTACCCATGGTTGTTAATGCGTATCTTCTGACCATGATACGCGATGTGCCGCGCGGGCTAAGAGAACAATCAAAGCTATGAAAGTACTCGTTCGTATTAGGAACAAACATAAATATTTTGAGAAGATGTGAAAATTACACCTTACGGATCACGATATATATTCTCCCCACATGGAGCTACACCATTATCTCGCACGATCGGAACGAAACAATCCTCACACCCAGCGAGTATTTCATCAATGGTATACATTTTTTTTCAGAGCACTATTTGTTCCGTCGAAAGTCGCTGAGGCTACTGAGCGATTGATTGAATAGCGTCCGGGAACTGGCCTAAATAGAGGTGCAATTGCTTTCCCCCCACCACCACATCTTATTCTAAAGCTACCATTTTTTTTAAATGATTTTCAATCTTAACACCGCAACGTATCGCGCGATCGTGTGTAATATGAGTCCTCCGCGAGCATCTCCATGCGATGATGTCGTTTTCGCAGCGCGAAGAACGAAATAAGCGCTGAATCTTAGAATTAGATGGCGAGGAGGATGATGGATAAATAAAATGAAGAAAAAAATATACGTTTAAGAAATTTTATTTAAAATTAAAAGAATATAATTTAACATTTTTTCCCACGAGCATCAGCTAGAATATCATTGATGGCGCATGCTACCAGTTCGCAATCTACATGATAATTCTCACAGTAATGTTCGCTATCACATATGATCTTTGCAGCACGGCACACATCTAATGTTTCGCAGGCAACATCGCTCTGTTGTAGCACGTTAACAAAAGTTTCAAATTTCGTCTTCACATCCCTGCTAATTCGATGCAGCCACGGATACACATAGTCTATACATGGTTCAAGATTTAATAAAAATGTTACTGTTTCCGGTTTGAAATACAGTGGCTTACTATGTAGCATCATCTTTACAATCGGAGAATTATAGATATCACAAAAATCCATCGTTAATTGATCCATCTGCATCGAAGGTGATCCAAGTAATCGTGAATGTTCTTCGATAGCATCACGATTGTTGCATAGCACACCCCATGTATTATATGGTAACGTGTATAATAATAACGAGAATAATTTCTACATCGATCGTAGGCCGTACTCTGATTCCGATTTCCAAATATTTACTGCCCATGGATGTTAATGCGTATCTTCTGACCATGATCCGCGATGTACGGCGCAGGCTAAGAGAACAATCAAAGCTATGAAATTGTTTGCTCGCATTAGGAATAAACATAACAATTTTGAGAATATGTGAAAATTAAGCCTTACCAAGCAACTGTATCCTCCCCATATTGAGCTATGCCATCATCTCGCACGATCGGAACGTAATAATTCATGCGTTTAACGTTTCCTTCGGCACTTGTACTGCACATTTTTTTTCGGAGCACAATTTGTTCCGTCGAAAGTCACTGAGGCTACTGAGCGATTGATTGAATAGTGTTCGGGAGACTGGCTTAAATAGAGGTGCAATTGCTTCCCCCACCACAGCAGTTTATTTTAAAGCTACCAAATTTTTCCATAATGTGGTTCAATCTTAACGTCGCAGCATATCGAAAGATCGTATGTAACTTGAGCCCCATCCTCAAGGATAAAAGTCTCGACACGTGTTGAACGTAATATAATACTTTTGGGAACGTAGAATCTTAGAATTATGCGGAATCAGCAGAAACTGTGTCGGATGATTTTGCGCGCTAATTCATCATACGCGTGAATCATAGAAAGAATTTTGCTGTATCAGCAGAAACTACATAGAACCATGTGGGTCGGATCGTCGTTTTTGCATTGAAGGGAGGGGGTACGCCAAAAGAGTAAGACAGAGATCGCAAATCATGACACCGGTTATAAAAGCGCGCTCCAAACTGTACAAAGCCTCAAATAAGGCTCAATTCGATATCAGTCAGTCGCGCGAGCTTGTCGTACTTCTCTGTGCTCTGTTTGTTTTGGTTATTTCCGAGAATTTCAAATCTTCGTCGTTCGTTAATATGACGAAACCGCAAGTTTGCAAAGGCTGTAAAGCAACAGTGGCTAATCCGATTGTGTGTACCTCCTGTAGTGCCATATCTCACCCTGGACCTAAGTGCTTGTCCAGAACCGGACATCCTTGGGCACCTGGAAAATTGATTGATTGCGGGATCAGTTCGGGATCTCAGCTTACTATTCCACAACAGCCTTCTGACCGATCTATTTCTTGCTCGCCAGTATCTTCTTGTGGATTCAATGAGGATTCTCTTTTGTCAAAAATTCACGAGATGATCCAATCTCAATTTAATTCATTTCGACTGGAAATCATCGACCTATTTAAAGATGAAATCGCGCAGATCACTAGTGACGTCTCCTCTCTCGGATCGAGGGTTACCGATTTGGAGAAGAATCTTCTTTCATTCTCTGGCTCCAAGTTGCATGATGACGAGGACATCATCGCAGAAATTGCAAACCGTGAGGCTCGTTCATCTAATGTCATGGTCTCTAATTTAGAAGAATCTGAATCTTCATCCGACATGGATCAAGTCATTGCTGTTTTCAACTCCATTCAACCTGGCGACTACTCCAACATCAAAACTACTAGGATCGGGAAGAAAACTGATAATCGCCCACAGCTGATTCGCGTATCCATGTCTAGCAGGTCTGAGGTGCTTGCTATTCTGCGCAATAAGAACCGCTACAAAGGCTCTCTCAAGATCTTCCAGGATTCCACCCCTCGGCAGCAACTTCACCTAAACAACTTAAGGAAGGAACTTCAAAATCTACTTGACTCGGGAGTTAAAGATAAGACTATTAGATATATTAATGGAGTGCCCAGAATTGTTAATGCGTCTCCTTCGTCTTACTCAAAAAACTAAATTTTCACCCTTTGTTTTATTATCAAAATGTGCGCGGTCTTCGTTCTAAAGTATCTGAATTACGCTGTTCTATTTCTACTCTCTCAAACGCATTCGATGTATTTATTCTGTCTGAAACATGGCTACATAATGGTATCTCTAACGGTGAATTAGGCTTCTCCTCTTATAATATTTTCCGCTGTGATAGAAACACAGATACTAGCAATCTTCTTAGAGGTGGTGGTGTTTTGATTGCGGTCAAGAATTCATATTTATGCCGACAAATTGAATTATCCGTTAATTGTATAGAGCAACTTTTTGTAGAGCTGCGGCTTGGCTCACGCACTATTATTATCGGTTCTGTTTATATTCCTCCTAACTCCTCACACATACTATATCAGCTTTACTCTCAAACTATAGAAGTCCTATCCCACAGCTTTCCCACTGCTGATTTTATTATCGCCGGTGATTACAATCTACCTGACTTTTCTAGCCATATCACTCCCTCTCGTATAGCATCTATTGATCACAGAAACATCCTACCTTCTCCTTTGGACATTATCCGTGAATGTATTAGCTTTTCGCAAGTGAACTACGTGACTAACAATAATGGTAAGCTCCTTGATCTTGTTCTTTCGACATTTCCAAATGTTCGCACCTCCCCTGCTCCTGATCCCCTTCTCTCCGAGGATCCTCACCATCCCTCCATCTCCTTTTGTCTTACCCTCTCTGTTAATTCTTCCTCTCCTCCCAAGGTGATTCATCGCAGAAGCTTTAATTCGGCTGATTACGTCGGCATCAATGATTATTTTGCTTCGATTGATTGGGATGTTCTTCTCTGTCCTTTATCCGTAGATGAATCCGCGGATATCCTTTATTTTCATCTTAACCATGCTATTGAATCATTTGTACCTTCCTCATCTTCCGTAATTTCTTCCTACCCTATCTGGTTTTCTCGCAAACTTGTTTCACTTATTAGGCAAAAAAAAATCGCTCATCGTGACTTTAAACTTTCTAACTCCTTTTCCGATTATCTAGTTTTTTCTAATCTCAGGTCCCAATGCAAAACCATCTCCCGGAACTGTTGGCACTCTTTCGCTTCTAAATCCGAAAATACTCTTCTTAATCATCCCAGAACTTTTCGGAAATTTGTTCGTAACCTTAAAAATGACTCCTCTCGTTCTTCTCACATTTCCTTTAATGACCAGTAATCCTATTCGGATCATTTGATTGCTGATACATTTGCGAATTATTTTGGCTCTGTCTACTCCTGTAGTCCTGAATCGCCGCCTTCCTTCTCCTTCAACAGTACCATTGATGTTTCTAACATGGAAATCACAATTAGTGAGGTACTCTCCCAGATACAACACCTTGATGTTAATAAGTGTCCTGGTATTGATGGCATTCCTCCGATCCTTTTTAAGTCTTGCCAATTCATTATGGCTCGCATCCTCTTTATTATATTCAATAAATCCTTGAGTTCTGGAATTTTTACTTCTTTGTGGAAGACTTGCTTAGTCTCTCCTATTTTTAAGGGTGGTGATAATTCACTTGCTAGTTCCTACAGGCCTATTAGTTTGCAGAATATTATGCCTAAAATATTTCATAGCATTGTTTCAAATAAGCTCTCCTTCATTTGTAAGAACGTAATTATTGAGGAGCAATATGGTTTTATGTCTGGTCGTTCTACTATTACCAATCTTCTTACGTATAATCATTTCCTGTCCAATTGCTTAGAAAGTGGTCAACAGGTTGATGCCATCTATACCGACCTATGTAAAGCTTTTGATACGGTTGACCATCCGACCCTTCTTTCTAAACTTCACTCCCTCGGTTTCCATGGTGCATTTTTTGCCTGGGTCTCCAGCTATTTGTCTAATAGAATTCAGTTAGTTAAGTATAATAATTCCCTATCTAAGGAGATTGCTGTTCTTTCTGGTGTTCCCCAGGGATCTCACTTGGGCCCGCTTCTATTTGTTTTATATATTAATGATATATCCGAAGCCTTTTTACATTGTAAATTTTCACTTTTTGCAGACGATCTAAAGATTTATAGGCAAGTTGCGAGTGTGTCTGATGCTCTTTTAATACAGTCTGACTTAGATAGGCTTTCCTTATGGTGCTCGCGTAATAAACTTGGTTTTAACTTATCTAAGTGTCGTGTTATACGTTTCAGCCGTAAATCTAGTAAAGTGATCTTCCCTTACTCTATTCAAACCTCGTCTCTGCAATCTGTTGAAACCATACGTGACCTTGGTATCTACTTTTCTAGTACTTTAACGTTTCATTATCATTATCAACATATTGTTAATTCCGCGTATAAAACATTAGGATTTATTCACCGTACCTCCAAGTTATTCTCTAATATCACCACACTCCGAACTCTCTATAACTCCTTGGTTCGTCCTATTCTCGAATATGGATCCGTTATTTGGGCTCCTTATTATAAATGCCACTCTGTATTAATCGAGCGTGTGCAGAACAGGTTTCTTAGACTGGCATCATATCGCACGGAATCACCTATGTCTATATTTTGCCATAATTATGGCTTTATGCTGTTGCGCCTTGGATTAATGAGCCTTCATCAACGCCGTGTCGTCGCTGACCTCCTATTTTTATATAAAATTATTAATCATAGTATCACATGTCCTGAAATGCTTCAAAAACTTACTTTTTATGCACCTGTGCGTTGCCTTAGAAACCATAATCTCTTTCTTCCGGAGTCACATCGAACACTCTATGGCTATTATAATAGTCTAAATCGACTATTAATAACTGCGAATCGCTATTGTAATTCCGTTGACTTCTTTAATAATTCCTACAATTCCTTCAATCACTCTGCTCTGATCGCTGTTCGTATATCCCTTTCCCCGTAACTTTTAATATTGTGTTTTCTTGCGTTATTATTCTATTATTATGATTCTTTTATATTTTTTTTTGTCACTATCATTAATGGTTTCTTTTGCGCTTACTTCCTTACTTTCGTTTCTTTAATTACTTTTCTTTGCACTTCCTAATTATTTTTTCTAGCCTTGTGTAACTATGACTTGTACTTATTATAACAAAGGGTTTATCCCGTTGAAATATATATAATATAATAAAAATAGTGACAACGTGTTGCGTGGAAAAGACATATTACATTCCATTTACGATCATGGAAGAATTCACGCAAGTAATCCGCCAATTATTGGATCAATCCGCATGATTGATTTCGCGAGAAGAATACCTCGCGTGGGAAGAACGGTGCAGCGAGTGCATCGAATCGTTGGAAGAACACAGCCGCGTGAAACGTCCTCGATTATCAATCGGTGTTCGGCAATCGCTAGTTGCTCGAATCGCGCAGCTCGAAGGACTAAAATATTCGTTGCGCAACCCTTTCGTACGCAAAGGTGCCGGACATTCGAGTACGGGACTTTCGTGGCGCGAAATAGACACAGCTTTCGATAGTCGCGTGTTAACTGGTGCAGTGCTAAATTCAAACTATATCGAGCCACGCAACTTCCTCACCATTGTGCTGGAGCATGTGCGAGACACTTTGAAGAAACATCGAAACCTCAAAGTGAACACTGTATTCAACGGTGAATTTGTTACTGGTGACAAGCATGCTTGTAAAAGCATCAACACCCGAAACTGTGAACTATTCCGCACATCCGACCTGCAGAAGTGGTACCAGAGATGCGTCGTCGAACCCACCCTGACATCGCTGGAAGAGTTCCAGGAACGCGACAGCGGATGGGCATTGACGAGAATCATGAATCTGACCGTCAATGTCAACAAGTACAATCCGCTGCGCGCGGGGTGTCACATCCAGTTGCCGCAGGAATTGTCATTGAAGAAGGCAACTATCAGTGTGCAATCCCCGGACAATGCGTGTTTCGCGTGGGCAGTAGTCGCCGCCCTCCATCCTGCGGAAAGAAATGCCAATCGCCCAAGTTCATACCCGCACTATACTTCCATATTAAATCTCCAGGGCATTGAGTTCCCAATGTCTCTGGGGCAAATTGGAAAATTTGAGCGCTTGAACGAAATCTCCATCAACGTGTACACCTTCGAGGCGGAGATGAAGAAAGGGTCGACGGTCTTTCCGTCGCGCCTCACCAGCCAAAAGAAGGACCGACACGTCTGCTCTATACGCCGAATCAAGAACATGGCGATGTAGGGCACTTTATACTAATCAAAAACTTGTCCCGGCTAGTGGGTATGCAGCTGAGCAGGCACAAGGCAAAGAATGGATGGTATATAAAAAACTTTTGAAATGTTGAAATATCTCACGAAACAAATTAAATAAAAAAAATTTTTGGGTTTACAGATGCATGCACTATTTCGGATCTGTCACGAAGTTGGAGGTTCATTCGCTGGACTGTGGTAAGATGAACGACTGCGCCATCCTGCTGCCCAGCGAAGGCAAAAATTTGCTCAACTTCGACAACCACTGCCGGAAGGAGCGACTCCCCTTCGTGGTGTACGCAGATCTGGAGTGCGTCATCGAAAAAACGGAGGACAGTCCCCAAATGGGTGATAATAATAATAATAAATCGCGCGCGTATCAGCACCACAATGTGCATAGCGTCCCATATTATATGCATTCTTCGTACGATACATCGTTATCGGTGTATCGATGTCGCCGCGACGCGGATTGTGTTTCGTGGTTCGTAGACGAATTGAAAAATTTTGCAAACTTTGTCAAACGCATTCTGGCCAGTAATGTTCCAATGCTGGATTTAACTCTCGAACAGCGGACGACATTTCACAATGCAACACACTGTCATATTTGCGAAGAACCATTCGAGGCTAGCGATATACGAGTCCACGACCATTGCCATCTGTCCGAACGGTTTAGAGGACCAGCACATTCGGAGTGCAATTTAAATTATAAAAATGCGTTTTACATCCCCATAGTTTTCCATAATTTATCCGGCTATGATTCACATTTTATTATCGAGGAAATAGCTACCGCTTTTGAAGGTCACGTTGATGTATTACCTATAACGAAAGAAAAGTATATTTCTTTCACAAAAGATGTCGAAGATACGGCTGATTCAGACTCGCGAAATTGTATTAAATTGCGATTCATCGATTCGTATAAATTTCTCAATACTAGTCTCGACAAATTAGTATCTTTCCTTAGCACTGATAAATTAAAAATTTTACGATCCCAATTTGAAACATTATCCACCGAGAATTTCAATTTATTCACACGAAAGGGTGTCTTTCCATATGAATACCTTCATTGCGCGGACAAGCTGCAGGACCCATGCTTACCGCCGCGCGAATCATTCTACAGTTCGTTAACGGGTGAGACTATATCCGAGACTGATTACGCACACGCCGAAACTGTCTGGCAGCGTTTCGAGATTAGAACCATGGGCGAATACAGCGACTTGTATTTGAAAACAGCTGTCTTGTTATTGGCAGATATTTTTGAAAATTTTCGCGAAAGTTGTATCAAGAGTTACGGATTAGATGCAGCACAATATTATACACTACCTGGTTTCACATGGGATGCAATGCTAAAACATACTAAAATTACATTCGAATTGCTCACAGACATCGATATGTCTTAGAGCGAAAATGTATGCACTTCGCGTAGACGGCAAAAAAGATACGAAATAGGCGAAAGGCTTCAAGACCAACGTCATAGCCTGAACGATTGTAACGAGTAAATTACGGTGGGACGCGAATCTCCCCCCCCCCCCCACCACCACGCGCGCCTGGCGCGGCCCGCCGCTACCGAGCCCGGCCGCTAGATGGCCGCGCACCGAGCGACGTTCTCGCTCGCGAAGATGCCACGGCGCTCCATATAGGCCGGCGCGGCGGGCCCGTCAGGCAGAATCTGCCACGAGCGATACGAGCGAACGGATAGAACTCTTCCAACGATCTCTTGTAACCCAACCTGTATCGTTGTGACTTTTTGGTTTTCGTTGTGACTTTTGGTATACGTATGCGTATTCCATTCTTTAGAGGTGTTTTTATGCGTAACGCGTTACGCTTCGGAGGAGTACGTCGAAACGAGTGCGGTATCGTAAAATTGGACAATGTCGAGGGACCGGGGACTCAGATCTAACGATACGCGTTATGGATCAAGAGGGACGGTTGCTTGATTTTCGAGGTGAGGAGATTACCATCAGATTGCACGTACGACGGCGACGGCGATAATACATGTGGTGCGAACGAAAGAGATGCTTGTATTGAACGACTCCAGAAACCCGTTTCTTCCAAGTGAAATTGTTTACAACAACAACTGCAACAGCTCCGGTCACGCTAAAAAGAAGAGGCTCAGTGCTGCGAACATTGCATTTTTGAAATCATTGGGATTCATTGTGCGCATTTGGGTTGAAAAATGGCTGACATTCTAAGCATTGGAGGGAAGCCGACGTTTGACGCCCGCATCGTCAAGCTTCAGACTCACGCATACCACCCATACGTCAACACGACGTTTGGATACAGCGATGAGATAAGAATACCGATACAGCAGCAGGATTTATACACATTGCCGTGTGAAAGTTTCCTCTATGTGGAGGGGAAATTGAAGATAAATAAGCCAAAAGATGCATTAACGGTGACGTTAGGAAATAATTGCATGGCGTTCTTATTCGATGAGATTCGATACGAGCTGAATGGCGTGGAGATTGATCGCAACAGAAACGTTGGAATAACTAGCACGCTTAAAAACTATGTATCGCTGACATCTGGCGAAGACAAAAATATGGAGAATGTCGGATGGGGCTTGAAACGGCGCGATGGGCCAATAGTGAAAAGTCATTTCAATTTTTGCATCCCACTCAAATATTTGCTGGGATTTTGTGAGGACTACAAACGCATGATTATTAATGCGCGTCACGAATTGATTTTAATACGATCGCGCAACGACAACAATGCTCTGATAGGATCGTCGATGTTGGAACCAGAAATTGAATTGGTTAACTACAATGGCGGAGGCCCCATGTGACGTTAAATGACATTAATAAGCTATCGTTGCTACATACTTTGGAACGTGGACAAAACCTGAGCATTTGTTTTCAATCGTGGGATCTGTACGATTATCCTCTCTTACAGAGCACGACCCAGCATTCGTGGGCCGTGAAAGCATCTGCATAGCTGGAGAAGCCGCGATGCGTGATCCTTGCTCTACAGACTGGTCGAAGGAATGTGATGAGTGAAGACGTTACTGTGTTCAACAACTGCAAATTGGCCAATGTAAAACTTTTTCTCAACTCGGAATTTTACCCATATGATGACCTGAACTTGGACTTTGACAAGAATAAGCACGCCATCTTGTACCACATGTATATGCAATTCCGTAAATCATAGTATGGGTATAGTTGCAACGAGGCATTATTCACCGTGGCTGAATTTTTACAATTTGGCCCCCGCGTGGTGATTGATTGCTCGCGACAAAATGAGTCGATCAAGAATGGCACCGTGGACGTGCGCATAGAATTCGAGTGTAAAGAGAATGTGCCTGTAAATACTACGGCCTACTGTCTGATTCTGCACGATCGGGTGGTTGAATACAATCCGCTGACAAACATGGTTCGCAAAATAAATTAAATTGCCACGCTACTTGCCCGCCCTCTCCTGCACCAAATTCATACAAAATTTCATCGTGAAAATCGAGATGCTTTTCGAGAAAGACTGCATTCTCTCATCTGTCTTGGAAGCGAGTGGACCTCCAAATTGTACCGATAATGGTTGTACCAACATTCGTTGACATGCAAGGGTTCATCGTTGATGGAAGATTTATCGCGAAGGAAGTGGCTGTCCTACGAAAGGGGACAATTCTCTCGCACTATATTTTTGGGAGTCCTATGCCGCAATTTCTTCTTTCGAAATCCGATAAATCGAGCATCCGATGGTTGGTAACAAAACATCGTGGACTACGTAGGGACGATGGCTAAACGGCTAATTTCGAAAGCTGTAGCTGATGCGATCGATGAAGAAGATGGCGCATCCCATATCGTATACGTTAAAGGGCTGCAGAAACGCGACTGGCTTGCAGATTTCCTCGATGAAAATACGAGAGCGGACGTGGTCATCGAGACCCTGGACATTGACTACGAGGATATCAAATCTCTAAATAAGCTAAATGTAGTTAATACTCTACGATGTGGCAGACACGCAAAACACTGTGCCATGCAAAATGTATTTAAAATATTCAACTGGTGGTCCAAACATCAGAGAAATGCATAAATAAAATATAATCAATTTTTAATGTATATGAAAATGTTTTTCTTCACCCTCCCAATCCAACTTCCTACATGTGATGTACGCTAGATTAAGACGATACCCGATCAAAGCCGTTCGATACCCGTTCGATATACGTTCAAAACCGTTCAATACTTGATCAAAGCCGTTCAATACCCGTTCAATACCCGACCAAAACCGTTCGATACCGTTCGATACCGTTCAATACCGTTCAATACCCGTTCGGTACACGTTGAAAGCCGTTCAAAACCTGTTCAATACCAGTTCGATACCCGTTCGATACCCGATCAAAACCGTTTGATACCCGTTCAGTACTCGTTGAAAGTGGTGTGATCTAGTCGAATGATGTGTCAAAGAAGAAGGGAAAGAAGATGCGTGTGAATAAGGAAAGGACGGTCAGCGAAGAAGAAAAAGATAAGTACATGGAGGAGGATGGTCAGCGAAAATGCAGGTGGCCTGTGATGAAGATGGTGAAGAACAAAGGCATCTTACTTTTGCAAAGCTACGCACTTCTCGGTTTCATGATAAGATTTTAGATGCCAGAGCCAGGAGATGCAGCGAGACCAGTTGTCTTCAAATCGTTGCAGCAAACAGTCTAATTTTGACAGTTCGGAAATATCTTTTTGTGCAACAATGGGAGTGAAACGGATAGCACCAGAGCAGAGTTGGGCATTATCTAGATAAAAAATTATTTAGATAACGATCCAATAAATAATGCTTTATCTTTATTCGTTATTCGAGGCTCGAATAATCGAAGTTATCATTATTCGAAGAGCAACGAATAAATAATTTTGTTCGATGAGAATTTATTCGACGAATAAGGTTAATTTTTATGAAAATTATTTGAAACTCAAACAACTCTGGAAGTAGAGAGCGAGAGAAATGGGGGCGTGTGCTAGAGTGCGGTAAGCAGGAGAGCATGTTGCGAGCAGGTAGTCTTGAGGGAATATGGCACGAGAGGTGCGTCTAACGTCAGAGCAGGCCTGCCCCAAAGAGTGCAAATACCACCTGAATTTCAGGGACCCGGGCAACAACCAAGCGCGGGACTGTTACGTTGCTAACCACAACATGGGCTGCGGGAGAACTGCATGAGTGTGCGGCCGTCCTAATAGGCTCGCACACTTATGCAGTTCTCTCACGAATCTCGCAATGGGTAGCAATGGAACAGTCCCGCGCTTGGCTGTTGCCCGGGTCCCAGAAATTCAGGTGGTATTTGCACCCTTTGGGGCAGGCCTGCTCTGACGTAAGACGCACCTCTCGTGCCATATTCCCTCAAGACTACCTCCTCGCATCATACTCTCCTGCTTACCGCATTCTAGCACACGCTCCCCATCTCTCTCGCTCTCCACTTCCAGAGTTACTTGACCTTCAAATAATTTTCAAAAAAATATCCTTATTCGTTGAATAAATTCTCATTGAACAAAATTATTTATTCGTTGTTCTTCGAATAAAGATATAACTTCGATTATTCGAGCCTCGAGTAACGAATAAAAATTATTTATCTTTTGTTCGTTATTTGAGATTTGTATTTAGATAAACTTTTGCCCATCTCTGCACCAGAGTGTGACCCAGTATGTACATAACTACATTTTGACATTTATCGCATTTAACCGTTGAAATCGACTGAGATTAAATCAGGCGTTCGTGTAAATATTATATTGCGGGTTTCTATCTTTTAGGGCTCGCCACCACCGTCACCCATTGGATCGAGTGATTGGGGATCACCACCACCGTCACCCCCCTCACCACCACGTTGGTCGCCGCCGCCATCGCCGCCGCCGCAGTCTCCACCGTCGTCGCCTCCGCAAGTATGTAATACTTTGCATTGTTTTGTATGCTTCATGTTTAATACGTTTGATGTACTAATATTATATCGATGTTTGTGTTTGTGATCTAGGAAATGCCACTACATGTTGTGCGGGCCTGGCTGGCGGATCTGGAGGCCCGTGCACACCAGGTTGCACCCCGAGGGGTGCAGATGCGGCGGTCGGGGCCGGCGATTGGCCCCGTGATGGCGGATCGACTACGACAGAAGCCGCATGTTGGGCCGAGGTAGGCCCCATATCAAATTTCGCGGTCGCCGTCACCGCCGTCACCCCCATCACCACCATCACCTCCGTCGCCGCCATTACCTCCGTCGCCCCATCACCCCGCCCCACCGTTCCCCTCACCACCTTCCCCCTTCTTAAAATAGTTTTAGATTTTTCTATTTTTCTATTTCTTATATTTTATATTCGATTTTTATATTTTATATTCGATTTTTATATTTTATATTCGATTTTTATATTTTATATTCGATTTTTATATTTCATATTCGATTTTTATATTTTTTGTAACAATATATATACCTTAAACTTATATTGTGTCTCCATTTTATTTACCCGTCTTCCTCCTCGCCACATAATACTTTCTATTTCGCTCGAGCCTTCTTCGCACCGTTGAATGATGTCATCACGCGCCACTGTTACACGATACGCCGCGAGGTTAAATCGGAACGCTTTGAAATACTGTTAGCTTTAGAATAAACTGTGTTTGTATCACTATGTAGCGCTGTCTCTTTCCCTCTCCCAGATTTTAGCTTTAAGTAATGCTCTATCTCTTTCCCACACTCTGAAGACGCGGTGCGAAAACGCCGATCTTTCCCGAGATCGTCCGAAACAATTCCCAATAAAAATAAATTATTATTTCTCTGTGTTGGAAATGTCTGTATGTCGCATATTGGTTTGGAAAAGTTTTCGGGGGGGGGGGGTCATTCCCTCCCTCCGGTTAGGTCTAAAAAAGTTTTCGGAGGCCATTCCCTCCCTCCGGTTAGGTCTAAAAAGTTTTCGGCGGTGGGCCAGGTCTGGAGAGGTCTCCGCGGCGGCTCGGTCTGGACTGATCCCCTCTACGATTGTGGGTTCCCCCACTCCCCGGCTCGTGCGCGCGCAACCGGTCTTCCTCTCCCCGCAGGCCCCGCGCCCATGTTTCCCTCCGCCGCGCTCCCCCGCGCGCCCTCACTTCCCTCCGCCCCCGCGCTCCCCTCAGAGGACCTGAGTTAAAATCCCCCTTGCTATACTACTACATACAATATAAAAAAGAATATAAATATACAATATAAAATATAAATACAAATATAAAATAGAATATATATATAATAAAAAATAACAGAAAATAAAATGAAAAAAAAATTAAATGGGTGGTGAGTGCGACGATGGTGGCGGTGTCAACACCCCCACGGTCCACTCCGGGGACGGTGATGGTGGAGACGACAGCATCACCACCTCGAGCCACTCTGGTGGCACCAACGGCGGCGGCGATCCCGGCGGCGGTGTCATCACTGACGGCGACGATGGTGGTGGTGGCGGCGGCGGCGATGGCGTTGACGGTGGCCACCACGGCGGCGTCGTCGATGATGACGACGGCTGTGGGGGCGTCATGACCCACTGAGGCGACGACGGCGACGGCGATGGAGGCGACGATGGTTGCGGCAGCTGGCGCACATCAATCCACTGCGGCGATGGTGTCCGCGGCTGCAGCCGCCGCAACCGCAGGAACCCCGCTCGCCGATACGGCACCCAAGGCTGCCGCAGCCGAGCCGCCATCATCTGGCCTACAACATCGCCCGAATTTCGCCGCATCCGCGGCTCCAGGGGTGTGGGCAGTGGTGCATCCTCTGCTGGATAATTGTTCCATCAACGCTTGATGATTCTAGAACCAATATACAAACGTGGATATAATATTAACACATTTAACATATTAAACATGAAACATGCACATAATGGTACGTCCAGACGTTGTGTGGCGTGCGCGCGAGGCACGCCTCGCTTGTTGGAAAGTCTTCGGAGACTACCTCAACATGAACGATTCCAAAGCAACTTCGAGCTACCTCGAGAAAAGCTCGCAAGGTGATTCTCCAGCTACGCCGATCACCCCGTGGTGATGACAACAGCCTGCAGTGGCCCATCGAATTTTATGGCTTTCGACCCTCGAAGGGTTTGGAAGACTTTCCAACAGGCGAGGCGTGCCTCGCGCGCACGTCGCGCAACGACTGGACGTACCTTAACAATGCAAAGTATTACATACCACTGGAGGCAACGGCGCCGACGATGCCGCCGCCGCCGCCGACGACGACGACAATGACGATGGTGACGTCGTCGACGGCCAACGGGGCTCGTCCCAGCCGCTCGACCAGGCAGGCGACGCACAGTGGGCCGGATTCACTTATGTTACGCCATTTGGGTCTTTTTTTAACATATCGGAATGAAATTTACACCAAAAATAGGAAAAAATTATTCCTTTCTAATGGATTCTAAATTCCTTAAATTTAAATTTTTTTTTCATTTATTTATTTAATTATTTTTTAATTTTGTTAACTTATTTGTGATAAAAAAATTTTAATTGTGTTTATTTGATACCTTATTTAATGCCCTTTATAGTGCCTTAAGCAAAATTTTGGAAAACTTTTCGTTTCCGAGTTATAAAGAAAAATCTAAAAATAAATGAATGCAACCAAATATCGCTTTGTTGAAATTAAAAACCAATCTTTTGCGCTAAACATCATCTTCTATTAGTAATTAATGTAAATAATGTATTGAAAAATAATTGTGAATATAGTGAGGAAATTTGCGATATTTTTTTAAATTGACAAAGAATATCTTTAAAGTCCCACCGAGTCCCAACTTCTAATATATTGGAATATTTTCAGTACACCCTCCTCTACATGATTATGTAAAAACCACATCCTACTTCGTCCTACTTTACAAATTATTACTGTTTAAAGCCCGTCGCGCGACGCGTCGCGTCTGATATCGGGACTCCGCGAATACAATTTTAGGCGAAGTCTTATCTGCATCATAGCATAAACAATTTCATGTGCCAACAATGTAACCAAATCCTTAGGAGAGTGTCTGAGTGTCTCGCGGAGTCCCGATATCGGGCGCGCGTGACTATAGCTGAGGTGACTATAGCGTTTGCAAAGATATTTAGAGATCGATATCCGAAAAATTTGCAAAGCGATCAAGGAAAAGAATGTTACAACACCGATGTACAGAAACTCTTGACAAAGCATGATATTAATCATTATGTGAACGCATAGAACTGCTACTCCCATCTTATCGACGTATACTCTTTGTGATACCCTCTTAACAGTTGTGGGTGAAATTAGTGATCTCGGTGTAACTTTTGTATCTGGGCTTGATTTCCGTACTCATTATCGGAATATCTCATCTAAAGCGATGAAAACTTTAGGGTTTATTGCCCGATTTGCTAAGCATTTCAGGCGGATTAAGTCACTGAGATTTCTTTACGTCGCACTGGTTCGTCCACAGGTAGAGTACGCGTCGGTTATCTGGAGCCCGAAGCATATGGTATATACGAGTTTACTTGAGAGGGTCCAGCATAAGTTATGTAGGCTAGCTATGAGAGATACTGGTAGCCCTATGCGGCTCTTCGACCATGACTATGATCCGGCCTTACAGAAGATGGGGCTCACCGCCCTTAGTGACCGACGTGTCTGCTCGGACCTCTTGTTTCTATACAAATTACTTCATGGTCAGACTAACTGTCAGGAGCTGGTATCACTGATACGTTTTCATGCCCCACAACGGTCTCTACGTCAGAGGCCCCTCTTCGAATCAAGGGTTCCGGACTATAGGCATTACACTGTTGATCCTTTAAATCGTGCTATGGCGGAGGTTAACTTCTTTATTGCTGATATCGATCTGTTCTCGATCACACTCGATACGTTCAGGAGGAAACTGTTTGCTCGTTTCCCAGTTTAATGTTAATTCATCAACTGGCACCTTCCCAGCAGCTTGGAAGACCACTTTGGTCTCTCCTGTATTCAAGGCGGGTGATCGCTCCGATGTCAGAAACTATAGGCCGGTTTGTAAATTATCTGTTATACCTAAGACCTTTGAGGAAATTATTACTGAGCATTTAACACCCTGTCTTGCAAATGTTATCTGTGAAGAGCAGCATGGATTTGTTCCTGGTAGATCGACATCTAATTTGGCGGTTTATCACAGCTTCGTTTCATCAGCTTTGAACTCGGGTTTGCAAGTTGATACTGTATACACTGATTTCCGGAAAGCATTTGATTCAGTTGATCATGGTATTTTATATAATAAGTTAGTTTCAACCGGGATCAATGGTTCGCTTCTTAACTGGATTAGTAGCTACTTGGAAGGCCGTGTGCAGATTGTTAGTGTGTATGATCAGCGCTCTGATCCTGTTAATGTAACGTCAGGAGTACCTCAAGGTTCACATCTAGGTCCTCTCCTGTTCCTTCTTTTTATTAATGATCTCAGCGCTGTTTTTCTGCATAGTAATTTTCTCATGTATGCTGATGATCTGAAAATCTTCCGTACTATTAGTGCGCCTGCCGATGTTGAAATGTTGCAGATGGATCTAACGAGATTTGAGGAGTGGTGTACCGCCAATAAGTTGTACCTTAACACTGGTAAATGTAAGGTTGCCAGGACTCATAGAGCTATCAATTGTATCCAATCGTCTTATATGCTTTGCGACACCCCACTGACAGTTGTGACTGAGATCTCGGACCTTGGTGTTATGTTTAATTCTTGTTTAGATTTTCGTAATCATTATAGCATTATCACTCGTAAGGCGATGAAGACCCTTGGGTTTATCGCCCGTTTTGGCAAACATTTCAGACGAATCAGGACACTGAAGTTATTATATGTTGCACTAGTTAGGCCATTGGTTGAATATGCGTCAGTTATCTGGTGCCCTAAGCATAAACAATATGTTAACTTAATAGAAAGGGTGCAGCATAAGTTTCTTAGACTTGCCATGAGACTTTCTAGTAGCCCTATGAGGTTTGACGATCATGATTATGTGCCTGCCTTGCGTAAGACTGGACTTGCAAGTCTTAGCGATCGCCGTGTCTGTACCGACCTGTTATTTCTCTATAAAGTAATCCATGGTCTGATTAACTGTCGGGAACTCGTTGCATTGATTTCATTTCATGCCCCACAACGGTCGTTACGTCCGAGACCTGTTTTTGTAACGTCTGTCCCTGATTATTTTCATTATGCTGTTGATCCCCATTAATCGGGCCATGGATGCAATGAATCATTGCCCGGTAGAAATTGACTTTTTTGCGGTCTCACTTGCGTCGTGCAGAAGTCTCTTATTTAAACGATTGTTGTCATAGTAAAATGTGTTCTATTGTTTCTTTATTATGTTTATTTTGTTTTATTTTCTTGTTATTACTTATTGTAGTATTTATTTTCTTTTTGTTGTTTTCTTTCTTTGTTTTATTATCTTTGTTGTTATAATCTTTGTATACTAAAGGGCCTTCCCGTTAATAAATAAATAATAATAATAATAATAATAATTTTAATTTTAATTTTAATTTTAATATTGTATTAATTGTATACGTTGTTGCTGCGAATTCCTGTTGTTATTTGCTGACTGCTTTGTTTTTGTTTTGTATCGGTCAGTATGATTTTGTTTTGTTTTTGTATTTATACTTTTTGTATTTTTATTTTATTTTTTATTGTATTTTATTTTAGGTACCGCACTTATATGTAATTACGTTCTGTATCCTAAAGGGTTCTCCCGTTGATAATAATAATAATAATAATAATAATAATTATTCAACGTATTCGGTGATGAAGGCCTCCGTCGTAGAACGTTTCAATCGAACTTTGAAGAACAATATGTGGAAATTATTCACGCTCAATGGAACCTATAGATGGACCGATGCGCTACCAAGTCTACTTACAGAGTATAAGTACGTTGAGGCGACTTTCCCTTTTTTCCGACTCCTATAGTTCAGAAGTGGGATCGACAGCGCTGTGCGGTGAGGTCACACTTGGTGTCCAAGATTCGAGATGGTTGAATCCTCGATCTTGGCGTTGGGCAGCACCAAGTGACGCTCCTGTGAGAGATTGTGGGGTGCCTCCTCGTGCTTGACGTGTCCGGTTCCACGGTGGTTGGGATTTTGAGGAACGCGGCCGAGGACGGCCGCAATGGTCAGGATGGCCGAGCTGTAGGCGCTTTGGCGCTCGGAGGGTTAAATAGGAGTTCGGGGGACTAAGGAACCGGGGGAGTCGGCGGTAGCCGAGGTGGCTCAGGCGGCTGGCCAGCGCGCTACGGATCTAGAGATCGCGGGTTCGAGTCCCGTTGAGGCGACTTTCCCTTTTTTCCGACTCCTATAATATATATATGTGTGTAAATGAGTGGACAATTTTATTTTTTACACATTAATTCCACCATTTATATTATACAATAAATACAATAAATACAATTTCTATTTTTACAATGGTATACCGTTAAGGAACTAGTTCTTGATCAGGCACTAATTTTTGATCAGTTCATGAAATAAATTGTTCTTTTCAGTTTATGTCATTAAATAATTGTTTGAAATAATTACTAACATAAAAATTGATAATTAAAAAATATACGTGTTGTCTGTGAAAGCAGTTAGTATTGTTAGTTTTTGTAAAAATAAATGTGTAAGGTAGCCCACTTGAAGGAAACCTCTGCTGAACGCCATATCTTACTGTTCGAACTAAGAGATCATTATCGACGCCACAGTCGATTTCTTTACTGGTTATTGCGGTATTAAAGGTTATTTTCATACATTTTGCTTACAATAATTTACTTTACAATGTAGCGAAAGAATTTTATTATTATGTGTATCATTTTGCTTTAAAAGTCAGTGATCATTATTTAGTTCCACTTTTTTCTTATGGAACCAATTTTTGATCACCTGAATAAATATTAGGTTAGGACATTATAAAATTATAAAAAAAAATTAAATTTAGATGGTTTAATATTAAAAATAAGTTTATTTGGTACTTTCTTTTTAATTAGTATTAGTATCTGATCAAATATTAGTTCGTTACCTGATAAGAAATTAGTTCCAATGTATTTTAGGTGATCAAAAACTAGTTCCTGACCTGATCAAAAATTAGTTCCCATGTATTTTCACATGATCAAAAACTAGTTTCTAGTCATCTTATTCAACCGTACCTTCTAAACAATTAAATTATACTTATTTTCAACTTTTTAAAATTTTTCCTTAAAGTGTAAACCTTAATTCATCTTTTAGTATAAAAAAAGTCTATGGTTGAAAGTTTTAGTAGGTTAAAAATAAATATTAAAGCAGGAAGCCCTCTAAACTGATCAGAAACTAGTTCCTTAACGGTATTATAATGTCCCCAGGGCAGAGTGTCAGTCGAATCGGGTACGATATGCCGATTTTCGCTCTAAGACCTACGAATTCTGTCATTATCGCACCGTTATTTTCATCTTTCGTCAGCCCCGGAACCTTCTTATTTCCGCGTGGCATATTATATGGATTGTCAGTAGGATAATCGCTTGTGTCGGATCTATCGATATTGTGTTTCATGGTCTCGTAGATATCTTCACATTGAATGTAATAAATGAGACTGTCAGTGTCTGTATATAGAATTTTACAATTTGGTCCATGTTTGGGAGACATGTACTCGTGGTGAAATTCAAACAAACAAATTTTTTATATGTCCAGAATGCACATACTCACGTATATCGGTTTGTTGAAACAGCTATTAAATTCTCCGAAAAAACACTTCTGCTGTGGAAATTCGGTTTCGCGATCAATGCCTCCGCGCCATATCGCCCTTCCCAATGTGTTAAAAGTTTTACATCCACATGGTTCCGTACATTTTCCATAGTTTTACCGAATACCGCGTTGTTCATCAATTTGTACAATTTTTTTCAAAGTCACAAAATCCAGAATCAGCAGAAGGGAAGTTGCGGATGAAGTGGGAGGAAAAGAATGATGAGGCATTCAGTATTATTATTACCACTCTATCTGAAGAACAGGCTGGACAATTTCTAACCGAGACAAACGCTAGAAAAATTTGGCTCACTCTGAAAGCATTACATGAAGGAGACGCTCAGAATGGACGAATAGATATTGGACTCGAGCTTAAGAATATTCGAATGAATAACACTGAAACAGTAGTAGATTATATTACCAGAGCAAGAAACATAGCCTCTCGCAGTGCGGCAATAGGTTATCCGATTGACCAAAAAGAGGTATGTTACCATGTAATTAGAGGAGTTCACTCTCGACTAGAAAAGATCGCTGTGGTGTTGAGAACACAGCGGAACATAAGTTTAGAAGAGATAACACAAGCACTGGTGGAAGAGGAAAATAGAAACGCACCATCCGGAAAGGGAGAACCGTCGTGGAAGAGTGAAAATGCATACCGAGCCACAAGACATCCAAAGAAGGCACAAGATTACGGGAGATGCTATGTTTGCGGAAGAAAAAACCACAAGGCAAAGGACTGCTGGCATAAGAAGACGAGAGAAGCACAGCTGGGGCAAAGAAAATCCATGGGAGGTACATGAAATAGCAGCAGCTCCAATAACCAAAGAAAGGCGAATAATAGAAACGAGCAAGGTAACATGTCAATGCAAAGTAGATATGTATTTAATTTTAATGTTAATGAGATTGACAGGAATATAGGTAGAGTAGAGAATAGCGAGCATGTGTGGACATTAGATTCAGGCTCTACGTCTCACATGACTTCCAATGTAAATACGTTGCATAATGTCAAACCAAGTAACGTGAGAATATCACTAGCAGAAAATAACAAGGAGATGAGATCTGAAGCGATAGGGGACATGAAGGTCAGCATTTATACCAGGCAAGGTGTAAATGATATATTTATTAGAGATGTATTATATGTACCATCACTGCGTGCAAATCTGTTGTCAGTAAGTAAATTAAACGAACAAGGACACGAGGTGAATTTTAAGCAAAATAAGGCAAAAATATTAAATAGAAATGGTCATTTGATTCCCGAAGCGTTTGAACAGGATGGTACTTTTCTGTTGAAAGTAGATGAGACGGATGGTAACGCCATGATAGTACAAATTAAGGACAAAGAAAAAGATACTATAAAAATTAATAATAGTGAAATAGATAAGATAAAGAATGATTATTTAGAAAATACTAATGTAGACGCGAGCGTCAAGTTAGAATGTAAAACCTATCTAGGTAGAGGGGGTAAAGGTTCGGATAAGAGGTTATGGCACCGCCGACTAGGGCACGTTTGTGAAAACTACTTAGATTATATACTTGATCATGAGTTAGTGAGAGACCTAAATTATACTAAAGAACCGTTGGGATCTTGTGAACCATGTATAATGGGCAAGATGTCACAAAAACCGAACTACTCTATAAAAGAAATGGGAACACGGGAACCATTAGAGTTGGTGCATATGGATCTATGTGGTCCAATGCCGGTCGAGTCAATGAATGGGAGCAGATATTTTTATGTATTAGTGGATGAGTATTCAAAGTATGTATGTGTGTACATTATTAGAACAAAAGATGAAGCGTTTCAAAAATTCGTACATTATATGAATAAATATGAAAATCAGTTAGGGAAAAAGATTAGACAGGTCAGATCAGACAATGGGAAGGAGTTCGTGAATAGGAATTTTATGGAATTGTTTAAAGATAAGGGTATACATCACCAAAGAACTGTAGCGTACAATCCTCCAAGCAATGGCGTTGCGGAAAGAGCGAACCGATCACTATTAGATAAAGCTCGAACTATGTTAGTGGATGCAAGATTACCAGATAATTTTTGGGCAGAGGCTATTATGACGGCAACTCGATTGAAGAATATAGTACCTACTAAGGAAAGAGGTCCCAGAACCCCTCACGAACTGTGGTACGGCAGGAAACCGACAGTGTCGTACATCAAAGTTTTCGGATGTATGGCTTACTACTATATACCTAAAATAAATAGAAGTAAACTCAGTCCGAGGGCCAGGAAGGGCATATTTGTGGGTTACTGCGATGATAGCCGATCCTACAGGGTGTACGATCCAGAGTACCGAAAGATAAATATTGTAAGAAATGTAAAATTTGACGAGAAGGTAAAGGGTTCGACGTTAATGGAAAGGAGTTTAAGCGAATCACAAGGCAATCTTCTAGGACTCCCGTACGCAGAGATTACAGATGATACAGACGCCACAGAAACAACAGATGAGAGACACGAAGACAATAGAACCGAAGGTGAATCGGAAGTCGCAGTAAACGAAACAGAAACAACCGACCAGGCCGGTGGAGATTTGTTTCCACAACCGAACAGTACAAGTCCGGTCGGGAAAAGCAAGAAAAGAACATCAGCAGAGATAGAATTAGAACATAAAACAAAGATGAAAGAAAGAGAAGAAGAATTATTGAGACTTGGAGTCAGAAGATCAGCGCGAATAGAAGAGAGAAAAGAAAACAGCAGCTTAGCAACGACCGTCGAACGAATGCCGAACCACTACCAGGAAGCGATGGAAGCGGCAGACTCGAAGAAATGGTTAGAGGCTATGGAAAAGGAATTGCAACATATGCAGGAACGCAACGTATGGAAGATGGTACCCAGAAGGGAAGGAATGAAAGTCATTAGAAGTAAATGGGTTTATAATAAAAAATGGTTAAATGAATCAGAAACTACATATAAAGCTAGGCTGGTAGCAGTAGGGTGTCAACAAAGAAAAGGAATACATTACGAAGACAGTTTCGCTCCGGTAATAAAATTACAGACAGTTAGGATTTTACTTGCTATTGGGTGTATTTATAACTTAAAAATTAGGTTATTTGATGTAGTAGCGGCATATTTGTATGGTGAATTGAAAGAGGAGACGTATATGGAGCAGCCACCGGGTTTTGGTAACGAGAGGACCCATGTGTTTATATAATGCGTGAGGAAGAAAAGATTGTTATAATTGGAGTGTACGTTGATGATTTCTTAGTTTTAGGAACCGATAATATTATAATAGATAGCGTGACCGAGAAGTTAATGCAATACTTTAAACTAACTGAGACAACGAATAAGAAGTTCCTAAACATAAGTATCACGGAGACTGATATAGGATTAGAACTGTCGCAAGAGCGTTACATAAGTACAATAGTAGAAAAATTCGGGCTACAGGATTGTAATATCGCGAAAACACCAATAGATCCGCAGCAAAATCTAGATGATTATGAAACATCACCACCAGTAGATGCAACTACTTTTCAAGAAATTATTGGATCTATAATGTATGTAAGCATAGGTACTAGACCGGATGTAACACACGCGATAAGTAGACTTTCGCAGTATAGTGCTAATCTGCGTCATATGCATTTAGTAGCAGCGAAAAGAGTCATCAGGTACCTTAAGGGGACGAGTCATTATAAATTAATATATACCAATAGAGACAATGTGTTAACCGTCAGCGCAGACGCAAGCTGGGGTTCAACCGAGGACGCTAAATCATTCGAGGGATATACCATAAAAATTGGTGACAATTTGGTTAGCTGGAAGAGTAAAAAACAGGGGCTGGTTGCTTTGTCCACCTGTGAAGCCGAACTTTTGTCCTTATGTGAAGCAGTACAAGAATTACAATGGGTACAAGGCTTATTAAGTGGATTAGGAGTAGATATAGGAACTAAGTTACCGATATGCGTGAAAACAGATAGTAAAACAGCTATAGATTGGATCTCTAATCTTAAAGTTACAAATAGAACTAAGCACATCAATCGCAAATATTATTTTATTAAGGATGAAGCGAATAACGATAATATTAAGTTAAAACATGTAAAGTCTGAGTGCATGGAAGCCGACTTGTTAACAAAGCCTTTAACGGAAGAACGGTTGAAGCAAAACCTAATGTACTTAGGGATTTCGGGAATGCGCACGTTGTTGCCCAGAGGGGGAATTGTTAGAAATAAGGCCAACAGAGCGCAGGCCCTGGAGTGTGGGGGCGCCACACTCCTAAGAAAGGCTCACTGCCTAAAAGACTCTAAGAGAATGAACATGTGATCAAAAGTACCTTTCTATATTTTTATATAATAAATACCTTTATTACTAATGAGGGCGATAAGTTTATTTTTCTTAACCAACAGTGTGCACTGCTGCAGGTTGCGATAATGGGTAATGTAACGCTGCTTATCGTATACCGTCGCGAGTAACTTGCAGAACGGTAGATCGGCATGGGCATCGTGCAGACTTTGCGGATATTCCAGATCTACCTCGAGAATGTATCCCGTGGGCGAATCGACACCGATTGAAGACACATCAAAATTTGCAACATCTTCGGCCCATTGAAGTTTGGCGTATGGTGGGGGCTGACACATTGCCCATCCATACAAATTGTTCACATCAAAGTACATCAAGTACGATGACCGTTCTGATGCGTCGTAAGATGGCATGCACTTGTTATTGGCATCTGCATATCTTCTGGAACATTGACTTAAACCACCGCGTATATCGCGTTCGATAAACATGACCATATCGATGTCTGTTAGCAATTCAAATGTAATTGTGGTGTGTTTTAGCATAGCATCCCACGTGAAACCAGGTAAAGTATAATAATGTGCTGAATCTAATCCATAACTCTTGATGTAACTTTCGCGAAAATTTTCAAAAATATCTGCCTATAACAAGACATCTGTTTTCAAATACAAGTCGCTGTATTCGCCCAATGTTCTAATCTCGAAACGCTGCCAGACTGTCTCGGCGTGCGCGTTATCGCTCGCAGTCTGGCCCGTTAACGAACTGTAGAATGATTCGCGCCGTGGTAAGCATGGATCCTGCAGCTTCTTTGCGCAATCAAGGTATTCATACGGAAAGACACCCTTTCGCGATTACAAAAAGCGAGCGTCTTGGTATATTGCGTGAAGCGGTATAGCGACATGCACCAGAGCTCCCGATTCCGCTCGCCGCGGCTGGTATATTGACGGGCCGTACATTTTCGCTTGCGAGAACCGTCTCGGGGCTGCAGCCGCCTAGCGGTCGTGGCGCGAACTAAGCCCCTTTGTCTCGGTTATGGGCGTTCGCACGGCTCGTGACGTGACTTCGTCACAGCGTCAATAATTTGAAATCCTCGGCGGATAATGTTTCAAATTGGGATCGTAAAATTTTTAATTGATCTGTGCTAAGAAAACGTCCTAATTTGTCGAGACTGGTATTGTGAAATTTGTACGAATCGATGAATTGCAATTTAATACAATTTCGTGAGCCTGATTCTTCAGCCGTATCTTCGACATTTTTTGTAAATGAAATATACTTTTCTTTAGTTATAGGCAATACGTCAACACAGCCTTCGAAAGCGGTAGCTATTTTCTCGATTATAAAGTGTGAATCGTAGCCGGATAAATTATGGAAAATTACGGGGATGTAAAACGCATTTTTATAGTTTAAATTGCATTCTGAATGTTCTGGGCCTCTCAACCGTCTGAATACAGGGTGTCCCACCTAAGACTGGACAGCGCGATGTCTCCTAAAGTATTGTCGATAAAAATATAAAAAAATAGGGAATTGCATGGTTCGAGGGGCCAATCCATTAGCGCTAACGAATTTTGTTTTCGATTATTATTTTAAAAGATACGATAGTCAAGTTCGGTTTTTCAAATGCAACTATTTTTTTTAAGACCTGAGTTGATAGTGCGTTCCAAGACAAATTCAATAAGCTTTAATGTATACACTTTATTTCCACTGGTTTTTAAGATATTGCGCTTGCAAATTTACTGATTTTCACATGGAAGAAAACCCTCTGGAATAGCATGGACCGAGGACGGTCTTACAGGCGCTACGGGTGGCACTGCCTGTTGATATTGTTGCGCCGGGGTGTTTCCATCGTCGACCACCCCGACGCAAAGGAATATAGAATGATAGACACGCCCGAGGGCACATTGCACGATGCAACTATATTTCCACACATCCGATAATTACAACATAAAGAGAGACCGATCGACACGTCCGGTCGTAATGGCGTATGCTATCAGACTGTCCTCTCGAAGGGGGTGGACCCTCTTCTGTTTTCAACTGCGAGCACCAGTAGGCTATGTACGGGCCTATACCCGGCGTTCGCAACACTGCTTCCCCCTCTGGAAAAGCGGGCGTCCCGACCGCGTCGAGTCCTCTTCGGAATCTTCGTACCCCTGCCTGAAGAAGTTGTCGTGCAAGCCCCGTGGCTTCTACAGACATCCGCCTCGGCATTTGCCTTCCCGCTCAGGGGAAAACCACGGAAAAACCTTCAGCAAGGCGTGGGTACAACGGGGCGGCTGGTGCATTCTCCTCTTCACCACGTCCTGGAATCCCAACGACGCTTTCGTCCTCTTCCCTTGGTCCCGCGACGAAATCCTCGGAGAACTCCGGGTGCGTTCCTCGATGAGACGTTCCAGCTCCTTGCTCCACGATGTCCTTGGAGCTCCGCCCTTCAACGACGATTCCACTGCGTTGCGCTCCCTCGGCAGGGATCTCCAGCGACGAAGCATCCTGGCCTCGTCCAGCGTCCTCTGGAACTCCAACGGTGTTCTCGTTTTCTCCCGTGGGTCCCGCGACGTTCCTGGAACTCTGCTCTGGATTGTCCCACGACGACTCCGTTGTTCCGAGGCTGCGTCCCCCTTTCGGACTCGACACCGACGCTGCATCCTCCCGGACTCGGCTCCCGGCACTCAGCCACGGACAGCCCCTGGGGTTCGTCCTCGTTGTCTTTTTGGTGACCTTGCCCGAGACTCCAATCCATCGATGGGTCCGGAGGTCCCTGAAACAACTCAAGAAAAGGGGCCGAGCTACGAAGGTAGACCTCCGCAGCCCAGTCCACTGGATTAGCTTAAAACTAATCTGCGGACTCTTCCTTTCCATCCTTAGTCATCTTTCTTCGCGGGGACCTTGACGCCGCAAGAAACACTTCTTGAGCAAGAGACTTCTTTGACCTTCAGTCGACGAACGACCCACCTTGATTGAACGACTCAACTCTTCGGGGCTCTCTCCCCCCGGGGTTTTGGCGATCCTGCGACGGTATTCGACCTCGAACTCCCTCCGTCGCGATTTCGCACTCGGCCCTTCTGCGACGATGTTCGCTCTCGAACTCCCTTCGTCGCAGCTCAGCAACTTCGCGCACTCCAGGCGCCTTCACGTTGCTTCGGTGGTGCCGCGGTCCTGGGGACGCCGCTCGCCAGCAACACATCTGCATGGACCCCTGGCCGCCACCCAGAGCCGCACACCCACCAAACTTTGGTGCGGTCCATGCACTCCTGAACGTCCCTGCGTCCCTGCCGGAGTCACATCCCCGCCACCAACACTTCGACGCTCCCTCTACAGCGTCCTAACCGGCCTCTTATGGTGGTGATCCCCCGAATCCGACGAGCCCCTCGATTCTTCTTGCAGCTTCAAGTCGAATCGGCATTGCTGAACGTTGTTTCTGGATGGCGTTCGACGACTCACGGAAAACCGTTCTCTCCGTCTCAGGAGAAGTTGAAATGTCAATGTCAAATCGTCAATGTGTCAACACGTCAATGTGTCAAAACGTCAATGTTGTTCTATACTCGCGACAGAGCCAAATTCAGTGCGTAGTCATTTCTATTTGACGTACGCTTGTATTACATTTTAACGGTAACAGTCCTTTGCCGTTTTCTACATTACCCAACGAGCTGTTGCTCCAAAATTCGGATTCCGTTTCGTAGGTCAGCTTCCCGAGCTTCCAGAGCCGACCCAGCAACAACCTCCTGCTTCCGCTCTCCCTGAGCACCCTTGTTGAAGCCTCGAAACCGCTCCGATGTCGGCGGGCCTCGACCGCCGTTGCCGCTCCCGCGTCTGTCCCTCGACGCCGGCTGCTCCTCTTCCGTCCTTGAAGAGGGATTTCTCGCAACGGCTGCTCGCGTATCGCACGCGACAGCTCCTTGCGTTTCTTCGGGATCCGTGGCCACGGATCCCACTTCTGGCACCAATGTTGCGCCGGGGTGTTTCCATCGTCGACCCCGACGCAAAGGAATATAGAATGATAGACACGCCCGAGGGCACATTGCACGATGCAACTATATTTCCACACATCCAATAATTACAACATAAAGTGAGACCGATCGACACGTCCGGTCGTAATGGCATATGCTATCAGACTGTCCTCTCGAAGGGGGTGGACCCTCTTCTGTCTTCAACTGCGAGCACCAGTAGGCTATGTACGGGCCTATACCCGGTGTTCGCAACAATATAGATACCTACCTGCCGCGTTCCTGGAACTCTTCCAGCGATGCCAGGGTGGGTACAATGACACATCGCTGGTACCACTCCTCTAGATCGAATGTGTCGAAGAGTTCACAATTTCGGGTATTAATGCTTTTACAAGCATGCTTGTCACCCGCCACAAATTCGCCATTAAACACCGTGTTCACTTTGTTTCCTCAAAGCGCCCCGCACATGCTCCAGCATAATGGTCCCCGCATCCTGCAGGAAGTTGGGCGGTTCGATGTAATTCGAATTGAGCACGACACCAGTTAATACGCGACTATCGAACGCAGTGTCTATTTCGCGCCACAAAAGTCCTGTGCTCGAATGTCAAGTACCAGCATGCACGAAACGTCCGCGCAACGAATGTTTCAATCCTTCGAGCTGTGCGATTCGAGCAACCAACGATTGTCGAACACCGATCGATAATCGAAGACGTTTCACTCGGCTGTGTTCTTCCAACGATTTGATTCACTCGTTGCACCGTTCTTGCCACGCGAGGTATTCTTCCCGTGAAATCAATCGTGCAGATTGATCCAACAATTGGCGGTTTACTTGCGCGAATTCTTCCATGATCGTAAATGGAATGAAAAAATGTAATGCCTTTTCCGCGCAGCAGGTTGCAACGATTTGAGGCTCTGTGCAGTTTAGAGCGCGCTTTTATGCCCGGCACCACGATTTGCGACCTCTGCTTGACTCTGCTGGTGTACCCTCTCCCTCGAATGCAAAGCTTGCAAAAACGATGATACGTCCCAACATGGCTGCAGATTCTGTCGATACAGCATAATTCTATCCATGATTCTCGGCTATGACGAATTGGCGCGCAAGACTTTTATCTTTGACGGATGGACTCAAGTTACATGCTATCGCGCGATATGCTGCGACGTTAAGATTGAAAAACATTATGGAAAAGTTGGTAGCCTTAAAATAAAATGCTGTGGTCGGGGGAACCAATTGCACCACTATTTAAGCCGGCTCCCGGACGCGATTCCATCAATCGCTCAGTAGCCTCAGTGACTTTCGACGGAACAAATAGTGCTCTGACAAAAAATGTGCAGTACCAGTGCGGAAGGAAACGTTAAACGCATGAATTATTATGTTCCGATCGTGCGTGATAATGGCGTGGCTCAGTGCGGGTAGGATATAGTTGTTTGGTAAGGCGTAATTTTCACATATTCTCAAAATTGTTATGTTTATTCCTAATACGAGCAAACAATTTCATAGCTTTGATTGTTCTCTTAGCCCGCGCCGAACATCGCGTATCATGGTCAGAAGATACGCATTAACATCCATGGGCAGCAAATATTTGGAAATTGGAATCACCGTACGGCCTACGGTCGATGTAGAAATTGTTCTCGGCGACAATCGTGGGATGTATCTCACGTTATCATCGCATACATGGCATGTGCTATGCAACAGTCGTACAGCCATTGAAGAACGTTCACGATTACCTGGATCACCTTCGATGCAGATGGATCAATTAATGATGGATTTTTGTGTGATCTATAATTCTCCGATCGTAAGGATGACACTACATAATAAGCCGCTGTATTTCAAACCGGATTCAGTAACATTTTTATTAAATCTTGAGCCATGTATAGACTATGTGTATCCGCGGATCTATCAAACTGCAGAAGATGCGAGAGTAAAATTTGAAACGTTTGTTAACGTGCTACAGCAGAGCGATGTTGCCTGTGAAACATTAGATACCCGTCGTGCTGCTAAAATAATACGTGACAGCGAATATTTCTGCGAAGAATCTCTTGTTGATTGCGAACTGTTAGCATGCGCCATCAATGATATTCTAGTTGATGCTCGTAGGAAAAAATGTTAAATTATATTCTTTTAATTTTAAATAAAATTTCTTAAACACATATTTTTTTCAATTTTATTTGCCCATCATCCTCCTTCTTTCCTCGCCACCTAATTCTAAGATTTGCTGAGGCCGCACAATCATATTTCGTTCGACCGTACTTCGCGCCACCAAATGACGTCATCGCATGCAGGTGTCCCGGGGGGACGCATATTACGCGATAACGCGCGATACGCTGCGACGTTAAATCGGAACGCTTTAAAAACTGGGTTTAGAATGCTTGCTACATATTGATTCGGAAAAAAGTATGTCTGTTTGCTACATAATGATTCGCTAGATCGCTGATTTAAAAACAATTTTCGGGGGTGGGCCCGGTCTGAATAAGTTTTCAGGGGTGGATCGGGGTTTGGAAAAAATTTCTAGGGGTGGATCGAGCCTGAAAAAGATTTTTCAGACAATACCCGTCCCCCAAAATTTTTTCAGAGGGGCATTTCTCCCTCCGTGGGAATTTCCAGCGGTGGGCCAGGTCTCTGCGGCGGTTTGGTTCGGACTGATCCCCTCCATCATCGCGGCTTCCCCCACTCCGCGGCTCGTGCGTGTGCAACCTGTCGTTCGCCGCCCGCTCTCCCCGCGCCCATGTTTCCCTCCATCGCACTCCCCCGCGCACCCTCACTTCCACCCGCCCCCGCGCTCCCCTCATTGCCCCATGGCTTAGAACCCGTCTTGTTTTACTACTCATTGGTGTCACTTTCATATTCATACAATGGAAAATAAGCAAATTCTGTTTCTGTATAATCGATGACACATCGCCGAGCAACGGTGATCTCGCGCGACTTGGACCGCAAAGGTTCTCGTCGGTTATTCGAGCTTCTAAGGTCTTATTCAGATATATGGCCGGTGAGTTTCGTGAGAGCTATTCTCCCACCATACTACTTGCCTGCCTCAGAGCTCCCTTTCTCAACGATTTCTGAATCGCTCTTGTTCGAGACTGAACGAGTGTATCGTCGACGTCAAACGCGTCATTAGGCGTGTCGGCTGCTACGCACGGCAGCCGACGCGAGCCCGTGGTAACCGCGCCGATTTCTGAACTAATTGGGCCATCTCTAGGCCACAATGCCTAATTAAGAGTTCGCCAAATCGTCTGGCGGCGTGTGAGTCACGCGCTCAATGGTCACGTGACTTCCCGAAATTCACGACTGAATTCCGGGAAGGAAGCTCCTTCTTCTTCATCGGGATGTGAGTCAGCACGCACTTGTCGCGGTAGCGCTAATTAAAACGATCCGTTATACATATCGAAGTAGTCAGTTCGCGAATATCCTTTTCACTCAATATTTCCAACTCATATTTTTCAATACAGTTGTTTCATGTGTGTGTGTGTGCGTGCGTGCCGGCGTGCGTGCGTGTGCGTGTGTGTGTGTGTGTGTGTGTGTGTGTGTGTGCGCGCGCTATTTATTTGAAATACTCTTTACCATCAACCCCTTCTCGTTCGAGCGCGAACACTCTCGTTCCATCTCGCTCTCGCCTTTGCAGAACGAGAGTGAGCCAGAAGTGGTGGGAATAGTGCCAAGCTTCTGGCGTGTAGACTAAACTCAGCTATCAGCGTAAAAATACACATACCAGAATAGATGTGCGTTAACTCCGAAAAAAATCAGGGAGCTTTATTGTTCAGAACATTGATTCTTTCTCGATAGCTTCATCTCGTATTGGTCTAGGCATAGCCTCGTAACGCACACAACTATTACGCTAGGAATAAATAACAGCCAAACGGCTAGGTTCTGACAGGGTCTAGCAGCGTTCCCGTTACCCCACCATACCCTGCGAGGGCCAAGCAACTTCAACTGACAAATTCACGATCGTCAGATAGTGGTGGCTGATTTCCCGTCGATCGCTGCTCGCGAAAACGAATTCATCGGCCAATATATCTGATACCCACCTTAGTAATGTTCTCGCTGCCGTGTGCGACGCGTATTGCAAGAGAATCATGGGATGCTATGATGAATATTTAGATTTCTTATTGAAAGAAACTTATGCGGATAACATTATAATGCATTAATTATACTATTTAAGTAATATTATTAATTTATTTCGCATTATATTAAATATCGGCTGAAATGACCGACGCACCTACTAACATATGTTATTTGGCGCGCCTACTCCCGGGTTAAGTATCAATAAGTTATCCATAAGATATCGATAAGATATCGATAATCGATAGTTACATCATACATGGTTACACACATGCCCTCTGTGTCACAGGATTGTATATTAACCCTTAGTATCATGATTTTTTATTTTACCCAGAAAAATTCTTATAGGTCTATTTTTGTCTACACTTCATCCTAAAAATAAGCAAAAAATTCCTAGTATAACAATTTTTTGTATAAATGAAAAAATATGAATTTTACACCAGTGTTAAATCATGCATAAAGATACCTATGTATTATAATGTTAAGCTAATACTCAGTTTTGCAGAATGTTAGACTAGTGTTACATACATTATTATGTTCAACATCAAATTTACTAAAAAAAGGAAATCGGAAATAATTGAGAGAAAAATTAACATTTATGTGGTATTTTCAGTAGTCCTGGCGAAATTAAGAGTCGTAATCAATAATACGAGACAGTGTATCACAGTAGAATTTCTACGGATGTGTTTCTGCCCTAAGGACACTTGTTACATATGGTAATAGTAAAGTAATGCTTTAAAGTTCATGAAAAAGGCCCCAAATGGCGTGCATAATTTTTTTAATTCGTGTAACACGGGTGTTACACTATGATACTAAGGGTTAAAAACAAAAGCTGTTTGCCAGAGCGCAGTTTCATTCGAAATTTTGAGCCCCTTGAAGCACGGTTTAGGTAAAAATCAGAGATTTCTTAAATTTAAAAAAAAGGCATTTTAAGGGACACCCCAGCGCAGCCGCACGATTATCTTCACAAGAATATTGCTAAGGGCGCAAGATTTGAATGCTAATGTAGACGCCATGGTGTCAAGCAAACACTTTTCTTCTGAGCAGGCGGAGCAGTTCAAAATAACTGACAGTGAATGTTGGGCAAGTTGAAAATTCAAAAAAGTGATGTTAATAACATAATCATTTTTTGTTTCGCGAACGAAATAGTCCTAGGGGTGAAAATACCCCCTCAAAGAAATTGTAAGTTTTCATATTATCGTACAAAAGATATCGGAAAAAAACTTAATTCAAAGTTTTATGGTTTTTGATATCGTACAATTTGGCGGCAACGAATTTTCGAAAAAAAATCGTTTTTTCAATATCTATCCCCACCACCCATCAGAGGTTTTATTAAATTTCGATGTTTGACCTGAGGCTCGTCCCTGAGGACGAAGCCTGAGAATGGGGCCTAAGGCTCCTCACTCACGAACGTTTCCCACTACAGTATTGTTGGTCTTGAGGGCGTGGTTTAGTGTTTTTCAACGCTCTTTGCTCTTGCTCTTGTTCTCGAAAACTCAGCTCGACGGGCAATGAGTTAACACATCTGCCTTTCGTCGCGCAACATACACCAGCGAATTTAAAATGTCGCAGTGCGTGGAGCGTAACAAACGTCCACCTCTATTTTGTAAACCATCCAATCAAAACCAATAAAATTTTACATTAACATTTTGACTAGCACAAGGTTTTGGAAAATGCCCCCGTATGTTTGTCAGGCTTGTCCAAGGGACCGCCTTTACTGGAAACATTTTGTATTAGGTTGACCCAAAAGTTGATTTCGTTTTCTTACTACAAAATTTTATGAACGATACAATTTCTCGATTTCTCCGGAAGCCTCATGATGACATTTTTCCAAAACTGATGCCTCTAATAATAAAACATATTTCTGTCAAAAAATTCTTTAATCCATTTCTATACAAATATACATTTCCATTGGAAAATGTCCACAGTCTACGTATGTAGTAATCAGTTTGATGCGGTTAGTATTTCTTCGCTCATAGATGAACACATAGATTTACAAATTTAAAACTTTAATTTTAGCGGCTTATGAAATTTCTTTCTTCCTTATCTACATATATACCCACATAGTTATGCTAAACATCAATATTTTATACTTTCGTACCATTCAATATATTACATGTGGGATATAAAATATATTTAATAAAAACAAGAAAGATATATATATATATATATATATATATATATATATTTGAAAGAGACCACCCTAAAATTTTCGAAGCTCGGGCATCACTGCTATCTAGCAGTCGCTGGTAACCCTCCGAACGCTGGGCCGGTGCATGCTTGTAGTGGAATGCGTCCGTCAGGCGGTGTTGCCATTTTCGTCTGTTCGCGGGCGCATTGATTGCAGTTTTAACGGATGACCCTGTATATAAAAGATTGAAAGAAATTAAAACTAATACGGGGTAACCGAATACAACACAAAACAACTCGACTCAATACAACGACTCATAAGGGGACCCCACAGCTGTACCCCCGGGGATTTTATAAACAATATTTATAAACAATGCTCATTGGCATAAAATATTTTGCAGAAGGTCATCCAGATGACCTCCAGATTCTCCCCTAAAATTTCATTAAAATCCCCCAGGATACAGCTGAGGGGTCCCCTTGTCACTTCACCTGCGCACTCCGCCGGTTGTTTCCACTCTGCCCTTCCTTTGGAAAGCTTGCCTTTCCGAAAGGAAGCTACCCTCCCGCCACACACGCTTTCCTAGTCGCTCTCATGCCCAAATATGGACATTCCATCGCTGCGCGTTTTATCGCCCCGACAAACCCTTGCGCGCGTCGCTGGGCCTGGTGACGTGCTGTGTTTTCCCCAACGGGCCTGTCGCCTCAGAGGTTCTCAACGTCTCAGGCGCACACACATTATCTATTCCGATACTCCATACATGTATACAACATGCATACAACTTTTTTAATAATATTTTTTGTATAATATCAACAGAATGTTTATAATTTCCGAAAACAAACCTTTTATTTTTTAGGTTACACAGCCAGAGTAGAATTTGGACTCAAACTTGGTTATAGTGAACGTTTAATTCAAACAGCATTACAAAAATTGGGTCCAGATCCAGGACAAAACGAACTTCTAGCTGAGTTGATAAAACTCGGTGCCAGTTCACAAAGATCAGTCGATACCTCAGTAGAATCAGATAGTATTTTAAATGCTGATTTACTGCCAAATGATAGTAGATGCTCTACTAGTCTCAGACCTATTGTAATCGATGGAAGTAATGTAGCGATGAGTCATGGAAACAAACAGGTTTTTTCTTGCAGGGGAATCAAAATTTGTGTAGATTGGTTTACAGCAAGAGGGCATAAAGAAATTACGGTATTTGTACCGAAATGGAGGAAAGAAGCATCTAAAATTGATAATCCGATTGCTGACCAGGAAATTCTGAGAGAATTAGAAAAGGACCGGTTGTTGGTTTTCACTCCATCTAGGTTAGTATATCAGTATATCGATTATTATTATATGTATAGTACAATTTTTACAATTCAATGTGCACATGTATATGTAAGTACCTACATATGAGTATACACATCGTAAATGACGTAAGATTGAAATCTAAAATGTTACCATGATATCTGACGGTGTAAAAAATGTTTGCGGTGAGACATACATATATTATTCAAAATGGCTAATAATATGATAGAATGCCTCTTCTTATACTTTAAAATTTTCAAAAATACGATACCAATGACAAGTAACATTATCCAACTGTGGGTGGTTTCACCCCCTAAATATGCAAACAAGCCAAAATAAAAAGACACCTGTTTCTTATTTGTCTGTCCTCTGAAACATATCCAAAAACCAAAATAATCGGAGGCGAACACCTGGGAAGCTTGTGAGTACACGGGCGTGGTCGCCGATAGTAACGAAAAACTATGACTTGTAAAAATTTTGATTCAAGGCTGAATATATTACGTGAGCGAAGTTTCTGAAAAATCATAGGTGGCGCCAGTATAGCTAATGAGACTCTTGTTTTATGTATATTCTTGTAACGATATAATATTTTTCGCTGAAAATTGGTCTGTATAAACAACAAGTCGAAGTAATGGACATTAGAGCTACCAAATACTCACGGTGTAATAGACAGGTGTTGCGATTCCTGTTCAGAATGTGACTTTTTCGTCATGTTCTTCTGGCAGCTGCTAGACTGACGCTCAAGGAGAAAAGGTAGGGATTTGATAAATAAATTAAAATAAAAAAGAGTTTAAAAACAAGCTGTTATTAAAATGTATTAAGAAAAGAAAAATAATTTTTATACCGGCCGAAATGACTGTCTTAGAAGAATTCCCTCATATGATCAACAATAAAATTGTGGGGTGTAACGTACCGCTACGAACCGCCATACATTTTTCCAAAATTAATCATTGTTTTAGTTATACCTAAGTTGTAACACGCGAAACACGTGCAAGCGACATCCCATGCGGCGGGAAAAACATTGAACTGAGTGACGCGCAATGCATGCGCATAGCCGCGTATTCAAGCAGTAGGCTCAGTGCCGCGAGTGAACCGCGCACGCGTGCGCACACCGTACGATAAACCGGATGCCGAATAAACCGAGCATAGTGTGCAAGTGGCGCGAACCGAACGTTAATTATAATTGGTGCGCGAGATCGCACAGCCAGTGATTGGTGTGGGCTAAGTACCACAGATTGGTATAAATACAGGCCCGCCAGCAGCAGAAAGACAGACTTGGTTCTGCCACCGAACCTACAAGACATAGGTCGCTGTAACTAGCCCCCTCTGTTTCGAAAAGTCTAAAGGAAGTTTATCTTAAATCTTCTACCAAACTTCCTTTCGAGGTCGCTTTTACTAGCCCCAACACCTCAATCCTCCCAAGCGTGGGCCAGCTGATAGGCACCAGAAGCCACTATCAAAACGAAGGAAGGAAGCCACTAATCCAACTTCCATCTGGGGACGCCCTAACCGGCTACCTGGCTACCATTTGAGATCGCTTTCACTAGTACTCAGCTACCATCCTAGAAAGCGTGGGCAAGCTTATAGGCAACTGGAAGCTATTTCAAAATCCGAGAGAAGGAATCCTCTCCAGTTCTCAACTCTAACATATTAAACCGATCAAGGATCGCTTTCTGTATCATACATTGATTTAGCGTCGAGACTTTACGTTCAATTAGCGATTTAGTATCGTTACATTATATTACCTTTTAATATCAATTAACTATTAGTTCTAGACATTCTATACCAACAACTTGAACAATCCTTGTGTTCTGTTTTACCGAGCGAAACAACAAATTCTATTTTCTTTATTACCGACTTAGCGTCGTAAACAAAAACCGAATTATATTCATCGTTACCTACTTAGCGTCTATCAATCACCAACCGATACGCCGTTACGTATTAACATTAGTTCTATTAATTAATGGTAATAATCCACACGACGGAGCGTCGTACTATATGTTCAATTTCGACCTAGAGTCACTACCATTTATTTTTGAATAAACCATTGTTATTTTCATGTTAAAAGAAGGACTCTCGTATCTAGAAATTCATTTCTTAATCGCACGCCACCCGAACCAATCCCACAAATTCACAGGTAAACCGCTCTACTTGTGAATCTCCAGTAAAGAACGGCAACGTCTCGTTCGAGAACGTTACAGGGGCGCAAATATTGAAATGCCCTTTAATATAAATATTTATTTGGGGGCACGGCCGGCAGTCGAGTCGAGTCGGGTGCTTGCCGTAAGCACTCTTTTCTGGAAGCAACTCAGCGTACTTTTGACCCCCCCCCCCGCCCCCGCCATATCTTTGTGCTGGAGTTACCCAGAAACATAAAACTTTACTGAAACCTAGTACTATGCAAACGGAATAAAACCTCCAAATTTCACGTTTCTATCTTTTATAGTTCATAAGTTATTTGAACTCAAAATTTCGCAATTTCGATACTGACCAATCATCAAAATTTAGTCGTACTTTTAGCAATCCTAGAAACTTGTACTTTGGCAGAAAGGTAGTGTTTGGGATACAATGAAAGATAAAATTAAAAAATCTGGAAAAATTCTCTTCGCTAACAATTTATGAAAGAAATTCGATATCTCTGGAATCACTGAACCCATAACCATGAAATTTGATACGCACGTTCCTCTTAGCCCCCAGGTGCTCGCTAATAAATTTTAAAAAATCTAGCCACCCTATTACCAAAAAACGATACATGAAAATTTAGCCCCCGCGCGCGCGACGCATTTTTCGGTCCTGCCGATGGCGCCGTAACGTAACATAGTCACAGCGCGGAGCCCCCCACTCCGCGAAAATCGCTCGGTCCTCTCACGAAGAAGGACCAATAAGGATAGGGAGTGGGCTATTCAAAAAACAGTGGCTGATGTCCAAACACAACCCGTAGTTAAGAAAAGAAGAATTACTTACAAAAAGTCGTGAAATCCCATCAAAAACATTTCATGTACAAAATTGAGCCGAGTCTCGTGACTCTTTACCCATAAAAAGTTGTGAGATGTCATGTAGAGTCGAGTCTAGCGCTCTCATTAACTGTGGCACGTTCATTCACAAATCTCTCC